>JAAALK010000082.1:75089933-75399837 GCA_019279435.1 Zizania palustris | reverse complement strand
AGTACTATAACAATAGATTTATACAAAACTAGTTAGACAAGGTGTTGGTGCATTTTTTGGTAACACTTTGACACAAGCGTGGCCTGAGAGATCTGCTTCACTCCGGTGCAAGTCATACGTTCTTAGAGAAAGGGTTCAAGGCGTGCCAATCAGTTTGACCCTACAACTGATAAGAGAGAAAAAAATATGATATTAGTAGCATGGCCTATCGGTTATCGAGTCGATGACCACGATGAGGATTGGATATTCATGGAATATCATGTCGATCGACCATAAGGCCGATGACCTGAGATGAAGTGATCGGACGAGCGTGCCATCGACCGATAAGATGAATAGTGAACCGCGTAGGCCGATGGATGCTTTTCTGATGACTGACAAGATATATAGTGGAATCAATGATAACCCATCGGCTTGTATTCCAATAGAAATAAATAAAACGTGCTAGATAACAAGTCTATATCATGAAAATCATCACAATAACTAGATCAGACCTAACCGAGATAGTAGCTAGTCACAATGATCTTCATAATATATAAAAGAATCGGGCATGCTTTATTTAGATGAACGGTATATAGCATGAAAAAGATACAATAGCAAGAGAAGTTGGACCTAACCGATGAAGCCTCAAACTATCACAACTAGATAACATCAATCTATGAGGTCAAACTGAACTGATGCAGCCTTAGACCAAGCTAATACACCGAGAACAACCGGTGACCGTACTGTTTCAAGGTTCACCACAAGAGATCAAACTGAATTGATGCAGCCACGAGGATACTGATCTGATCGGTATGGACGTCGGGGGTGGTGGGACTCACCTCTTCACCGGAGATCGAAACGATGCGGCCTAGCTCCGAGTGCCAAACCCCACCGGAAAAAACTTTGGAGACCAAGGGTGGCGATGCACTGAGTAGTTGGTGATGGATATGTCGAAGAACCTCGATGACTAAAAATGTTTCTTCGGAAGTTCTGATATGGTATCGGAAGTTCTAACGAGTCAGAAGTTCCTATTTGGAATCAGAGAGAATAATACTGATTGGAAGTTCCGATATGTGAGGAGCCATGCTGAAGAGCGTGGGCCTCATGGCTTCAGATGTGACGAGTCATTGTCAACGGTAGTCAAAGAGGACTAAAAAGAGAGAGAATACCTGCTGCATCTAGGCCGCGTGTGACTTAGGTACACGGGCAGCGAGCGACTATCGGGCAGAGGGGCCGCGAAGTCGGGCTGGCCCAATCCAGGTACATGGGCTAGGAGCAGCAGAGGATCCACTGGGCTGTTGACCAGGATTGACTCAGGTACACGGGCAGTGAGCGATTGCCGGGCTGAGAGAGCTGTGGAATCGGGCCGGCCCAATCCGGGTACCTGGTGCAAAGTTGGTGGACGCTTTGTCAGTTTCGGCGCAAAACTGACGATCGCTGATCTTGGATCGGACCGTCCTGGAGTGAAGCCGTAGTCGCTACAAAAGCTCCGCTTCCGGCTAAGTTATCTGTAAATAGGAGTTTACTATTTTGTCCTTAGGCCCATAGTTAGTCAGTCAAGTCTGTAAAAATATCCTAAGGGCAGTTTGGTCTTTTCCATTTATTTCAGCGTTTGTAAAAAACCCTAAGGGTCTGGTGGAATATTCCTAAGCTATTGGGCTGCCTATAAATAGGGCCACAATCCCTAGGGTTAGGTCACCCTTTCAGAAATCACTTTACTAATTCCAAAAGATTAGGTCATTTTTATTCGGGTGTTCTTCCGCCGCCGCCACACCTCATTGCACACACGTCAGAATCTGCAACACAGGCATGTTGTAAAATCGCATATTCAGTTCTTATTCTTCATGTCTCTCGAATCGTGCGTTGTTGTGATCATGTGATCTCGTTTTGCGTGTTTCTGTGTGCGAATGGATTAGTTTATGTTATTTCTTTCTTGTGCGTCTGAGATTTTTTTTATCATCGACTGTTTTGATTGCTTCTTTATGCGTCGACTTGTGACTAAATGACTAGCTTGTAGCTGCAGCATTTTTAGTCATTGAGGTTCTTTGAGTTTCGGCTGGGTAGTACTAGTTGTCTCGTGTTTCGTGGAGTAGCAGGTGTCTGAGTGCTTTGCAACAGCTAAGCATTAGCTTCTAAGAGAAACTAGTTGTTTTTTTGCTTGTGCTGATTGGTCACATCGCTAGGCCTGTAGACATATTTCTTTTTCCTCTAGCCTGCTGCAGTGGTCTTCTTTCGCCTGGTATTGCTGTCGTAGCTAGGGGTGAAAGTGGTTCGGATAGTTTCCGACCGTATCCGAAAAAACGGATTCGGATTCAGATTTTTTTGATTCGGATACGGATTCGGATTCAGATATTTTTTTCGGATACGGAAACGAATATGATCTGCCTGATATCCGTCGGATTCGGATACGGATTCGGATAATCCAGATAGTTCTTATCCGGATATCCGGCCCATTAAAAATGTAGGCCCAGTGGCCACACTGCTAAAGCCCACAGGCCATGCTTGCACAAGTGTTGACAGCCCATGAGGAGATTAGAAATTAAAAAATAAAAATATTTAAAAAAACGTTTAAAAAAATAAAGAAGATTTTTTAAAAAAAATATATTTATATAAATGGGATAATTTCTATAATTTTAAACAGAGAAAAAAATTTAACTGATAAAATAAAAAATATTTTTTTTAGTTTTTTAAATTTAAATTTTAGAAACATAATGAATTAACTAAAAATAGCAAATTGACATATAACAATATCGAATTTTTTCATAAAATAATATATATTGTATTTTAATTATAGAAAAAGTTTAAACAAATATTTAACTATTAATTTGCTTTTAAACCTAACATATTCCTTCTTAACATTTTAATTTGTTACTCTCAAATCTCCATCTTTCTTAACATCGTACATGAAAACTTTGTCAAAATAATTTTAAATTTTTATCACAATATTTATGTATCATATGATGATACCATGAGATGTCTCATATTTTTTAGACTTCATTTGAATTTTTTAGAATTAAAATTTTATTAAGCTCTATATTGTCCATCGAGTGTCGTAACATTTTCAAAAAATAAATCTTTCAATTTAGTGGATACTGACTTAAAATAGACTCTAATGCATGAATATGATTTTTCTAGAATTTTTAGTTCATTATTTCATGCACTTGTAGTTAAAATTTGACAAATTTCAATATAAATCAAAGAAATATACATAATGAATTAAAAATAGCAAACTTATGTATACAAATGTGAAATTTTTTGATAAGATTAGATATGATGTATTTTGATCATAGAAAAAAAATTAAGTTTAAACGAAGATTTAACTATTGATTTTCTTTTAAACCTAACACATTCCATCTTAACATTCTAATTCGTTACTCTCAAATCTCCCTCTTTCTTAACATCGTACATGAAACTTTATTAAAATAATTTTAAATTTTTATCACAGCATCTATGTATCATATGATAATACCATGAGACGTCTCGAATTTTTCAGACTTTATTTGAATTTTTTAGAATTAAAATTTCATTAAGCTCTATGTTGTCCATCGAGTGACGTAACATTTTTTTAAAACAACATCTTTCAATTTAGTGGATACTGACTTTAAATAGACTCAAATTCATGAATATGATTTTTTTTTAGAATTTTTGGTTCATTATTTCATGCACTTGTAGTTCAAATTTGACAAATTTCAATATAAATCAAAGAAACATACATAATGAATTAAAAATAGCAAACTTATGCATAAAAATGTGAAATTTTTTTATGAGATTATATATGTTGTATTTTGATATTAGAAAAAAATTAACTTTAGACAAACATTTATATTTCAAATTTACAATTTTAAACTTTATCTCTCTCACTCCAAAATAAGTAAATAGTCAACTTTGAGTAAAACCCTATCAACCCTAATTTTTCTTTCTCTCTCCCTGTCTCTCCTACTCCTGCCACCTCTCTCTCCCTATTCGTGATGATATATGTGATGTTAACTATTATTTGTCATTTGTGTATTGTGATCGTGAATAAATAAATACATTATTGATATTCGGTAAGTATTCGTAACCGTATTCGTATTCGATTCGTATCCGCTTCGTATTCGTATTCGATGATATCCGACTCCATATCCGTATCCGGATTATCCAAATCCGAAAAAATATATGAAAAATGATATGATATTAGTGATATCCGTCCGTATCCGATCCGTTTTCACCCCTAGCCGTAGCTGACAGCAGTTAGGTGTAGCTGTAGTCCCTACAGCTTGGCTCTTGTCTAGGTGCGCAGTATGTGTTCAGGCAAGCTTTTGTAAAAGAAATCTTTATTTTCCGCGTTGCTTGGCTATAGGCTTCGAGCCCTAGCACGAAAATTATTTTGAGCGAAGTGTGTGCGAAGCTATTTTTTCGGAGTAGTGTTTGCAGGTTTCTGCTTCTGTGGGTTTTTGTTCCGGAGGACTTCATTTTTTTATTCGGAGTTTTTAGTGTTCGGAGCTAGAGTGTGGGTCTTACACTTTCTGTTCTTCAAAGTTGCACGTGCTTCGATGCTTAGGCTCCAGTATTTGTTTTGGTTCAAAGTCCTTTCCGAGGGTGTGGTCGCAGGCTTCGGCCACATTCACTTCGGGGTTCGCAAGGAAGCCTGCAGAAAATTGTTTCATGCGAAGCTACGTTGTCCAGGCATTTAGCCTTCGCTTGTTCAGGCTTCGGGAATAGGCTTTGGGCTTCGTAGTCCCACCTTGAAGTGTTGACGCAGTAGACCTTGCTGACAAAGTCAATCTTCGAAGTTTCCCTGTTGGCTTCGACGTCTTTTGCTGTGAACTCCGAAGCTTGACAGAGTTCGAAGCATACTTCGCAGGAATTCGAAGCTGTTTCGAAGCTAGTCTTTATACTTCGAATTTTGTGTCATAGACTTCGAACCCGAGACATTTTTCTCTAACAGTAAACTTCACCTTGGTTTGCGTGCACTTAGGACACCGGTTGTTTTTAGGCTAGATCATTTTAGGTTTTGTTGATCTGTTCACTTTTCCCGGCTAGGTCCGTTGAGGTGCGTTGAGTGTTGGGAGCAGGCCATTGATTCGAAAGAATTTTTAGGCGCCCATTCACCCCCCTCTGGTCGCTACTTTCGGTCCTACAAGTGGTATCAGAGCCTGGTTAGGGTTTTTTCCATACCTTAACCGGTTCTAAACCCCAGTAGTGATCATGACGTCTCCTGGAAAGGTCCCATCCTTGGAAGCTTATGGCTACAATTATTGGAAGACTCGCATGCGAGCCTATCTCATGAGCCAAAGCTTGGACATCTGGGACATTTGTATTCACGCTATTTTCACAGTGTTTCCTGTTGCTGAGCGCACTACTCCATATATTGTTGCCCAACATCAGAACAACAACAAACCGGTGAATATTTTGTTTTCTGGTTTAGGTCCCACTGAATTTGAGCGTGTGAGCCATCTCTCCACTGCGAGAGAGATCTGGGCTACCCTCCAGGCACACCATGAGGGGACAACCCAGGTCATGGCTCGGCTCTATCAGACCTACCGACGTGAATATGAGAATTTCACACAGAAGCCGGGTGAATCTGTTGAAGCGTTGTTTGGTCGTTTTCAATCGATCATAAACAAGCTTCGGGACAACAAGGTTGAGGGTGTTAAGTTAGTCTCAGATCATGAGCAGGCGCTCAAGGTTCTTCATACCTTGGACCCTAAGATCTGGGAGATCAAGGTATCCTCTATCATTGAGAGCACTTCTTATTATACCTTGACCATTTCTGAGCTGTTTAGCAAACTGAAGGCCACTGAGGTTGATACCCAGTTGAGATCACATCTCACTGGCTCTGGTTCAAAAACCCTAGCCCTTGCTACACCTTCTGTTGATCCCTCTTCTGTGAGCTGTGCTGGGTTCTCCTTGATGTCTATCACTGAGGACCAGCTCGAGTCATTAGGAGATGATGATCTGTGTCTTTTTAACAACCGGGTGCGTCATGTTTATGACAAGAGAATGTTCAAAAGACGGCACGAAATCCTGTGCTTTGAGTGTGGTGACACAGGACACTTCATCGCCGACTGCCCCAAGCACAATGGCCACAAGAAGGGCACCGGTGGTGGCTTCCACGACTCCGGCAAGCACGACAGCTCCTCCTTCACCAAGGGAAAGCCAAAGACCATATTCTTCAGAAAAGCCCTGAAGGACTACCGGCGTGAGAACAAGAAGCGCGACAAGACCTTCTTCGCCGAGATGGAGAAGAGCTACTCCAAGCGCTCCACATCTTCTTCCTCGTCATCGATCTCAAGCGATGAGGAGATCATCATCAGGAAGGGGAAGGACAAGGACGATCCGGCGGGCCTTTGCTTCATGGCCTTCGGGGACAGGTCGAAGAGCCGCTCACATCAATGTCGAAGATCCCGCAAGAGTTTCTGCTCAATAGCTCTTGGGGATAAGAAAGAGAAGGGCTCCTCCGATGACTCCGACGACGGCGAAAATGAAAAGCTATCATCTTATGAACGTGAAATCGTTGATTTACTTGAAAGCAATCGTTAGGAGTTAAAATATCGGGAAAAACTGCTTAGGGGGCTAAGAAGAGGATAGATGAACTAGAAAGTGAGCTTGCCGTGGACAACGGTAGAATTGAGAGTCTATCTTCTTCCCCCTGCTTGGGTGATAGCAGTGAGTGCCCAAAGTGTGAGGTGCTTCTGTGTGACCTGTCGACTCTGAAGTCCAGGTACACAAAAAGGGTTGATGAGAGGGACGCTTTGGCCACTGAGCTTGAAAGCGCTCAGCTGGAGCTAAAAGATGCTCATGCCACTGTCGTTGTGCCCTGTGCTGATTGCCCATCTCATCTAGCTGTTTTAGCTGAGCTGAAAGCAAAGGGCGATGAGCATTTGGGTGATCTGGAGAGAGTGAGAGCTGAGCTGGTGTAGACTAGGCTAGAGCTTGAGACACTGTCAGTTCCACCCACTGTTTGTGAGAACTGCTTGTCTCTTAGACTGGAGTTGATTAAGCTGAAAGTCGAGAAGTCTGTCCAAGTAGATAGAGCGTGTGAGACCTGCTTGTCTCAGGTGGAGGTTCTAGCTTCCTTGAGAGAGGAGCTAGCTAATTCCCAGAATGAAAACTTTTACGTTCGTTCTATCCTGAGTTGGATCAGTGCCAGAGAGCCACAACTCGGTATGATGATCCACCAGTTTAAGAGGCGGGATGGGTTTGGGGTAGGCTACACCTACACCAAGGCTGACTTTTAGAGTGCCATTAGCCAGGCAGTGGAGTGGAGTAAAATGACTCCTGAGCAGAGATACCCTAAGACCCACTCCACTGAGTCTTTCCAGGCTAGTCAGCCCAAGGATGGAGTGTTCCAAGAACAGTCCAAAGCTCCACCCAAGAAGCCCTTCTAGGTTCCAAAGCCCAAACAACTCAACACTTCTCTTGACTCTCTTCCTGGACCCTCTCAACCAAAGAAGACTACACCAAACACCACTAAGCCCAAGAACCCCAAGCCTCAACCACTTCCCAAGAAGCCCACCTATCATTGTGAGTACTGTCAGAGAGACGGGCATCTTGCGGAGTTTTTCTTTAGGAGGAAGCGGGTTGAGATAGCAGAGAGAGCTCGTGGTGGTCAGGAGCAGTTCTACCAGCAGGGTGGTAGACTGAGAGTTCCTCGACACGGGGAGAGGCTGGAGGCCAGGCCGTGTCGTGTAGGTTGTGGTAGAGGAGACGGCTTTCATGCCCATGCTCCAGATGGTGGTGTTCGTTCCAGCAGAGCTCCAGGCCATTTTGGCTACGGTCTTGGACCTCGTAGCTGAGGTTTTAGGCAGAACCAAGGACCACGCTTTGAGCCGCATTTTGGTCCAAACTCTTCTGATGGTTTATGTTTTCCGTCTTTTGAGTAGATAGCTTGACACTGGTTTAGTTCTTTTGCTAAACCTGGTGCCAGACCATTTGCTCCATCTTACAACCACTGATTGTGCAGGATCGGGGACTGGAGGACGTTTGGATCATGGACTCAGGATGCTCTCACCATATGACGGGACATCGGAGATGGTTCTCCAGTCTCACCCCCCGAGCTCCAAAGAGTACATCTGTTGGACCGGAAACGGCGACCAGAGGGGGGGTGAATGGGAGCTTTTAAAATTTTGGGCTAAAAACTAGCCTTCGGTTTCAGTTCTGTCTTCTGCGGAACAGGCTTCGAACACTACCTTCGGAGGTCTGGTTCGGAGGTGCTTTGACAGCTCCGAACGTAGGCTTCGCAGGTCCAAAAGTTCGAAGCCAAGAAGACTTCGCTCCACTATCAACCCTCGAAAATCTACACTGCCAAGTCAGTGCAGGCTCCGCACACAGGGTGCTTCGAGCAGGCTTCGCACTTCACCCTTCGCAAGAGTGGACACCCTACTGAGGACTTCGACCAAGTACTTAGCAACAACAACAGGTGCTGGGCTTCGTACACGAAGGTCTAAACGCACACTAATAGACTTCGCTAGGGGCTTCGACACAAGAAGCAAAACGGGCTTCGATCAGGGCTTCGCTAGCAAGCAGTGAGGTCTCGCCTCCTGTTACACAGAGCGACAGCACACTGAAAAACACACTTCGCACAAAGACACCCTCCGCCTAGACAGGCTTCGGCGAACTACAACTAGCGAGGTATGTAAAGCGAGCTCAAGCAAAAAGCACACAGAATCAGGGCTTCGCCGCTTGAACAAGGAACACAATAAAATTGAACTCTGGATGAATACAACGAAGTGTGTGGCTACAAGAGCTCAACAGTAAATGCTCAAAGTGTTAAATGTTACCTACCGAGCCCCCATATTTATAGCCCACAGTTCACCCAAAGGAATTGACTACTTTACCCCTAGGGTTTACATTGGTTTTGTCTCTACAGAACTGAGGGGTACAAAAGGTAGTCAACTTTATTGGAGGCTTCTCTGTCAGCCTTTGCAGAGGGGACAGCGCCAGCTTTTTGCAGAGCAGACACTGTCAGACTTGTAGCCTTTGACCTTTTCGAAGCCCCCCTTCGCACGCGAGGGGTGCGGTAGCTTCGGTGAGAAGCCTTGAGCCAGATGGCCTTCGCTTCACCGAAGACAGTCTTCGATACAGTGACGGTTTTGAGCCAAAGCCGTCAAAGCCCTTGGGCCTTCGCACCAACACCTCCAGGGTGGACCACCACGGCTTCGCAGCTACTCTCAGCTCGAATTTCGTCAGTCCGTGTACCGAAGCCATGCAGGCCGAAGTACCACAAGACAACCACACTCCGGAGCTAGCCTCGCTCCGAAGCCTTCCTCACTCTGAAGCCCCACCTTCGGAGTACCACCCTTCGAAGTCCCTCCTTCGTCCAAGGCCTCCGCACGAAGCATTCCATGAGCCCTTCGTCGCAGTGTCTCTCCCCGAGCATACTCCTCGACGAGCCTCACCCGGACCATGCCTTCGATGCACCTCGACTTCTGAGACCTTCGACGGGTACCTTCGAATGTCTTGCCTCCGCAGAGGACTTGATCCAACCACCTCCGAAGTCACTCCTTCCGGAGTACCTTCGAAGTGCCTCACCTCCGAGGACTTTGTCTCGGAGTACCTTCAGCCGGAGCCACGCTCCGCACTCTCTGCCTTCACCTGGCGAACCTCAACTCGAGGACCGACCCGAACCCCCTTCGCAGCCACCATGACGGAGCTCCCCGCTCCCCTGGCATCAAGCCTCCCGCTTGACCCAGGTTCACCTGCCGCGAACCTGTCCGTCGCCTCCGAAGTCACTGCGCACCACAGACAGGCAGACAAGTGTATCCAGTACTCCGGAGACCTCTCTGGGTTAGCAACCTTCGGCACACACTCCGGTGTACCGCCCAAAGTACCGAACCCTTCGGTACACACCCAGTCATCGTGTACTATCGGACCCCTCCGACGAGCACACTTCGCTGCAACAGCTGCAGCAACCAAACCACCGAACACCCTTCGGTGAAACCACCTCCGAATACCCTTCGGAGGTCCAACCTCCGAACCCCTTCCGGAGGTACCCATTCGAACAGAGGTTAAAAGCCTGTCAATCACTCATCACAAACACCGAAACCAACCCTTGGTTTCTCAATCTCCCCCTTGATGAGTGCATTGACAACCAACTTTAAATCCAAGAAAATTTAAAAACTTTTCAGTACACAAGTGACCATAAAACTCAGAAAAGAGCCAAATCATGTCACTTGACAAAAGAATTTTCGTCCCCCTTTCTCAAAAGAGTAAAAGCCCCTTCGGCAAATCTCAAGATAAAAACTCCCCCTGAGTTAAATTTTCCCTTTGGCAACAAAGAACCTTCTCCCCCTTTATGTCAAATTTTCTCCCCCTTTGGAAATTATACCCCCTTGCGGCAGAGAACGTAAAAAGTCTCTCCCCCTTTGGCAATGCAAGCATCAAGGAGCATGAAAAAGATGCATAGCTTGGAAATGAGCAGAATTGCAGAGACATACAAAGCAAAAATATGCCAACAATAACACCAAGGATCATGGGCTCATCTTCAATTAATATTCTCGAAAAACATGATGAAGCATGTGATTTGATCATTTTTGAAATAAAAGCATCACCACTTAGTCAAGGTAACTAGACAAGTAAAAGCAGGGACTGCGCAAAGCTAGTCAAATTCTACTCTAGACAGACAAGTCCAGTTCAAATGGAGCATGAAAGCAAACTTGATGATCAAAGAATTTTGTTGTTCTTTTCTTAGTGCCAGGGGTTATTTGTTTGTCCACCTTATACTTTCCAATCAGGCCAAGCCTAGGCATAAAAGCCATTAGAAGCTTAAAGCAATGATTTTGGCATACACTACACTATTCCAGTTCAGACCAATGTGCGATGGAAAGCAGTCTAGAATAGAGTAGTGCGACAAACAAACTCTCCTGGATCTTTTCACTTAAAGCATGCAAATCATGGAGTTTTTGATTTTAACTAAGTGAACCAATTGTTTGGCACTTTATGAATATCCATGAAAATATAGAACAAGTTTTCAAGGTGCAAATTTTAGCATCCAATGAACAGTGGCTTGCTATCAAGCAGATAAAAGATAGCTAAAGCAGTCCTGCCTAAACATGCTAGATTCAAGACTAAGCAGTGAGCACGATTTGATTTTGAAAAGAAAACATCATGCACATGAATGTTTCAGATAAATTAAAAGGAGCTGAGCTGTCATGATTTCATGAATTATAATCAGGCATATAAATGCAAAAGGTGTAAATGCAATTTCAACACAATTAGCAAATGCACATCCATCTAAAACTGCTCCCCCTCACAAAATGCTGTAAGGATGACAATACCAAGTTCCCCACGTAGGTAAGCAAATCGAGAAGCATCGAGGGGTTTTGTAAAAATGTCGGCAAGCTGGTGTTGGGTATCAACATATTGAAGTTCAATATCACCCTTCTCATTGTGATCTTTGAGAAAATGATATCTCACATCAATGTGTTTGGTTCTGGAGTGCTGAACCAGGTTGTTTGCAATACAGATAGCACTAGTGTTATCACAGAAAAGTGGAACACTCTTATAATCTAACCCGAAATCCCGCAAAGTGGAAACCATCCACAAAATCTGAGAGCAACAGCTAGCTGCAGCAACATATTCGGCCTCAGCCATCGATTGTGCAACACTAGACTGTTTGCGGGAAGACCAGCAAACCAAGGATGTACCCAGAAAATGACAAGTACCAGAGGTACTCTTCCTATCAATCCTACACCCAGCAAAGTCTGCATCGGAATAACCTCGAAGACATAAAGATGAAGATGCTGAATACCATATGCCAAATTCAACGGTGTGTTTGAGATACCTGAGTATGCGTTTTACCGCTTGGCGGTGCGAAGCTCGTGGTGAAGCTTGAAAATGAGCGCACAGACACACCGCAAAGTGTATGTCCGGCCTCATAGCAGTCAAGTAGAGGAGGGAGCCGATCATGCTTCGGAACTCCTTCTGATCTACGGCTTCTCCATCTTCGTCAGAGTCCAATGCTACAGATGTAGCCATTGGAGTGGCGAGGGGCTTCGCATAAGCCATGTCAAACTTCTTGAGCAGGTCCTTGGTGTACTTCGTCTGGTGGACGAAGGTACCTTGTTTGCTTTGCTTGATTTGCAAACCAAGGAAAAAGGTGAGTTCACCCATCATCGACATTTCAAATTCCCTGCTCATGGTATCTGCAAACTCGGCAACCAAAGCATGAGAAGAGCCACCAAAGATGATATCATCCACATAAATCTGCACTAGGAGGAAATCTTTGCCATGCTTGAGAGTAAACAGGGTTTTATCAACAGAGCCCATCAAATACCCTCGCTCAAGCAGAAAAGACTTAAGTCTATCATACCAAGCCCGAGGGGCCTGCTTGAGTCCATAAAGAGCCTTATGAAGTTTAAGGACTTTATGTGGGTGCTTGGGGTTTTCAAAACCAGGGGGTTGTTTTACATAAACATCTTCGCCTATGAAGCCATTAAGAAAAGCACTTTTGACATCCATTTGATAGAGTTTGAATCCCCGGGATGACGCAAAGGCAAGCAAAATCCTAATGGCCTCAAGGCGAGCAACATGTGCAAAAGTTTCAGTAAAATCAATCCCTTCTAGTTGAGAAAAGCCCTGAGCTACAAGTCTAGCCTTGTTTCTAACTATAGTCCCATCCTCCCCTTGTTTATTTTTGAAAATCCATTTTGTTCCAATGAAATGAACATTTGGTGGAGGATCAACTAAAGACCAGACTTGGTTTCTCTCAAAATTTTCAAGTTCTTCATGCATGGCATTGATCCAACTAGAATCAGAAAGTGCATGACTAACATCTAAGGGCTCGAAAGAAGCAACAAAAGCGGAATCAATGAAATGAGCATGAGAACGTGTTACCCTTTGATCAAGCTCACAAATGATCTGCTCGGGAGGGTGCATCCTTTGAACATGGTGTGGAGCCTCGCGGCGGGATGCAGTCTCCCCCTCAACTTGTGCGTTGGAGTGGTCCAAGATGACCGATGTTGAGGTAGTCACTTCGGGACCTCGTGCCCAAGTGGTCGAAGCGGGGTCGGCTTCGGGGGTTGATGTCGAGGGTAGTAGGGGTTCATCCTCGAATTCTCCGGAATCTTCTTCTTCGAAGATGGTCTGTTCCATGTCGTGTTCATTTGCCTGTTCAAGTGCAGAACTAACAGAGGGGGTTGATTCATCAAAAGTCACATCACATGACTCGATGACAGTGTTAGTCTCTAAATTATAAACACGATAAGAATGACCATGTGTTGTGTAACCCAAAAAGATCCCGTCAGAAGATCGCGACTCAAATTTATCAAGTTACCACGTTTTAGGATAAAGCAGCGACAGCCAAAAACTCGAAGATGAGTAACCTTGGGCTGTCTCCCAAAACGCAGCTCATAAGATGTCAAGTTTAAAATTGAGCGCAAGAAGATTCGGTTTGAGATGTAACATGCTGTGTTCATGGCCTCAGCCCAGAATTTTCTAGGAGTCCTATGCTCATCAAGCATCGTCCTAGCCATCTCAACCAAAGTTCGGTTCTTCCTCTCAACAACACCGTTCTGTTGAGGAACCCGCGGAGCAGAGAATTGATGTTCTATGCCATGCTCCATGCAAAAGTCAGCAAAGAGACTATTTTTGAACTCAGTGCCATTATCACTTCGAATGAATTTCAATGCACCAGGGAGTTCAGTAAAAAGTCTCAAAGCCAAGCTCCGAAAGTGTGAAAACACTTCATCCTTGCTGGTAAGAAAGAAGACCCAAGAGTAGCGAGAGAAATCATCGACAATAACTAATACATACCACTTGCCGCCTAAAGAACTAACCCGAGAAGGACCTACTGTGTCCATATGGAGAAGTTCTCCGGGTTGTTCAGTCATCACTGTGGTGACTGGCGAATGCGAAGCGGCAATCATTTTTCCATGTCGACAAGGAGCGCAAACTAAATTCTTCTCAAACTTGAGCTTGGGCAATCCTCGGATCAGACCTAGGGCACTCAAACGAGCGAGCAACTCAAAGCTCATATGCCCTAGTCTCCTATGCCACTTCCAAAGCTCGGAAGTTGAATGTGCAACAAGACAATGAGAAGAACCAGATGACTCTGAAAAATCAGCCCCAAAAACTCTCTCAACTCTAAAGATCTTACACACCACAACGCCATCAGAATTGAGCACTTGCGAAGTATCGCGATGGAATCGCAGTTCGAAGCCCTCATCAAGCAACTGAGATACAGACAGCAAATTGTATCCCAGATTCTCAACCAAAGCAACATATTTGAGAGTGAAATTCGAGTTAATTCTTACCACACCTTTACCTTTCACTCTACTCCTTCGATTGTTTCCGAAGGTGATATGTTCCCTTTGCTTGGTTATGGTGAGGCTGGAGAACCATGCTGCATCTCCGGTCATGTGGCGCGAACAACCGGAGTCTATGATCCACGTGCCCTCCAAGCCTCGATCTGTCGCCTACACATGATAAGAATATCTCGATCGCTCAGTGCTGGGGTGAGTGAAAAAATGACGAGGCATCCAGCACTGAGTGACACGAGTAGTAGGCGCAGCAAAAGTAGACGGTCTACGCATAGGAAAATCGAAATGATGCAAAGTGCGAGGTCTACCTACATGCTGTGATCGAACAACATGTCGAGGTCTCCTACTCTAACGAGGTACAAAGTTACTCGCCCGGGGTCTACCACCATATGGAACATGGTGAACACCTCGAAGAGCAAAACTTCTCCGAGAAGCACGAGGAGCCTCAAAAGCCGGACGATAGTAAAACTCAAACTCATGCATACCTAAAGATGGGTAATGCATGTCCTGGTAACTCATCGCCTGAGAGCGTCGCTCATCCTTGATGCGACGAAAACAGAACCCAACCAAATGACCCGCCCGCTGACAGTAGGAACAGTGGAAAACTCTCCTCGGGGCACTCTCATGGGTCACAGGAGCAACTCTCACAGGCTCCTTGGGTTTCTTCTGAGTGGTTTTCTTGGGAGGGATTTTCTTGGCAGGTGGTGTGGTTTTCTTTGGTGGTCGGATAGGCTTTTTGGCTGATGGGGTGTCTAACAGAGCTCTCTCTTTCTCTAAGGTAGTGGGAGAGGTAAAAACAGTTTTGGTCTTACTGTCTGAAGGAATCCTCTCAAAACCCAAACCTAGAGCTACCCCTGCTCTGTCAGCACACAACTTGGTCTTGGCCAAGAGCAAATCCATCCTACACTTTCCCTCAGTGCATTTATTAACCACGAAAAGAAGGTATTCATTTTCTAACATGAGGTTTTCAGCTCGCTCTCTAACAGTGCCTAGTTGGTCCTTAAGGGTGATGCAAGTGTCACACACAGGCTGCACATCCTTAGAACTACCGGCCCTCTCCAATCTAGCCTCTAAGTCATGAACATGTTTATTGCGTAAATTAATGCTCTCGCGCAATAAAGAACAGTTCATGCATTCAATAATATCATGAGGTCTAGAATCCACCTCCAAAAGCTGCTTTTGTGCAGTCTCAAGCTCAGAAAGAGTTTGAGCATGGACAGAACGCAACTGAGCAAGCTCACCCATGATAGTAGAACAAGATTCACATTCAGCATCATTAAACTTAGACTTAAGCATGGCATATTCAGTAGAAACAGTTTCTAACCTAAGTCTAAGGTCTTTTCTTTCTCTAGCGGCTTGCACAAGTAATCTATCCTGACCAAGAACTACTTCATTAAGCTCATCTAATTTAATTAATAGCTGGTCAGATGATAGAGGTACCTCAGATGAGTCAAGCTCATCGCCGCTGTGATCGCTGTCGGCCATGAAGCAAAGGCCGGTGAAGTCTCGTCCCTTCTTGTCCTTCTTGTCCTCCTTCCTTGGGGACTCCTCCTCCTCAGAGCTCGACTCCTCAGTTGAGGAAGTGTCGATGTCGCTGAGAGCAGCAACAAATGCTCTGGAAGCAGCCTTGGCTACTTTCTTAGCCATCTTGCCGTGCTTGCCCTTCACAAAGGGTTTCCTCTCCTTCTTGTGGTATTTGGGGCGCTCACTCTCATCTCTCTTCTTGAGCTTAGGGCAGTTGGCCTTAATATGAGAAGTGTCGCCACATTCAAAGCAACCACTAAAACCACTTCTCCTCTGATCCCGTCTCTCATGATGAAAACGGGTGAAACTTTTGGCAATGAGAGCAAGCTCATCATCATCCAGAGTGTCCACCTGCTCCTTTGTGACAGAGACCAGGGAGGACAAAGCAAAACCATCTGCAAGAACACAAGTACCAGATGTGCTTGGTTCTGCAGCGGTGCCACGGCTAGTGCTAGAAACCAATGCCAATGGCTGTGGCAAAGAGCTTCTGTGCACAGCAAGAGATGCCTTGGCAATCTCTGTGGACTTCAGCTTGCTGAAGAGCTCATCACAGGTCAATGTGTCATAACCTGCAGACTCCTCACTGCTGGATATCTTCACTTCCCATATGCTACGATCAAGAGCATAGAGAAGCTTGATAGCCCTATCATGATCATCGTAAGCAAGCGTCTCGTTGGACCGCAAGTTACTCACTATCGCATCAAAGCGTGAAAACATGGCATCTATAGATTCACCAGGTGCCTGCACAAACAGCTGATACTGTTGATTGTATGTGCTTTGGCGCCTGGCCTTGATCTGAGTAGAGCCCTCATGAAAAATAGTGAGTGTTGTCCAAATCTCCCTAGCAGTCCTAAGGTGCTGCACCCTATCAAACTCACTCCAGCTCAAACCAATGAACAGTATATTTCTTGCCTTCGAGTTGGCATTATACTGATCTTTCTCTGTTTGAGAGGTGCGAGTCTCAGGGATGGAGTATTGTGAGTCCACAATCTCCCAAATTGCATTTCCTTGGCTTAACAAGTAAGCCTCCATGCGCACCTTCCAGTATGAAAAATCAGTCCCATCGATCCATGTCGCCAACAGATCACAAAACCGGTTAAGGTCAACTGGTGATCTTAACCCGCTCTGATACCAATTGTTGGACCGGAAACGGCGACCAGACGGGGGGTGAATGGGAGCTTTTAAAATTTCGGGCTAAAAACTAGCCTTCGGTTTCAGTTCTGTCTTCTGCGGAACAGGCTTCGAACACTACCTTCGGAGGTCTGGTTCGGAGGTGCTTTGACAACTCCGAACGCAGGCTTCGCAGGTCCAAAAGTTCGAAGCCAAGAAGACTTCGCTCCACTATCAACCCTCGAAAATCTACACTGCCAAGTCAGTGCAGGCTCCGCACACAGGGTGCTTCGAGCAGGCTTCGCACTTCACCCTTCGCAAGAGTGGACACCCTACTGAGGACTTCGACCAAGTACTTAGCAACAGCAACAGGTGCTGGGCTTCGTACACGAAGGTCTAAACGCACACTAATAGACTTCGCTAGGGGCTTCGACACAAGAAGCAAAACGGGCTTCGATCAGGGCTTCGCTAGTAAGCAGTGAGGTCTCGCCTCCTGTTACACAGAGCGACAGCACACTGAAAAACACACTTCGCACAAAGACACCCTCCGCCTAGACAGGCTTCGGCGAACTACAACTAGCGAGGTATGTAAGGCGAGCTCAAGCAAAAAGCACACAGAATCAGGGCTTCGCCGCTTGAACAAGGAACACAATAAAATTGAACTCTGGATGAATACAACGAAGTGTGTGGCTACAGGAGCTCAACAGTAAATGCTCAAAGTGTTAAATGTTACCTACCGAGCCCCATATTTATAGCCCACAGTTCACCCAAAGGAATTGACTACTTTACCCCTAGGGTTTACATTGGTTTTGTCTCTACAGAACTGAGGGGTACAAAAGGTAGCCAACTTTATTGGAGGCTTCTCTGTCAGCCTTTGCAGAGGGGACAGCGCTAGCTTTTTACAGAGCAGACACTGTCAGACTTGCAGCCTTTGACCTTTCCGAAGCCCCCCTTCGCACGCGAGGGGTGCGGTAGCTTCGGTGAGAAGCCTTGAGCCAGATGGCCTTCGCTTCAACGAAGACAGTCTTCGATACAGTGACGGTTTTGAGCCGAAGCCGTCAAAGCCCTTGGGCCTTCGCACCAACACCTCCAGAGTAGAGCACCACGGCTTCGCAGCTACTCTCAGCTCGAATTCCGTCAGTCCGTGTACCGAAGCCATGCAGGCCGAAGTACCACAAGACAACCACACTCTGGAGCTAGCCTCGCTCCGAAGCCTTCCTCACTCCGAAGCCCCACCTTCGGAGTACTACCCTTCGAAGTCCCTCCTTCGTCCAAGGCCTCCGCACAAAGCATTCCATGAGCCCTTCGTCGCAGTGTCTCTCCCCGAGCACACTCCTCGACGAGCCTCACCCGGACCATGCCTTCGATGCACCTCGACTTCTGAGACCTTCGTCGGGTACCTTCGAATGTCTTGCCTCCGTAGAGGACTTGATCCAACCACCTCCGAAGTCACTCCTTCCGGAGTACCTTCGAAGTGCCTCACCTCCGAGGACTTTGTCTCGGAGTACCTCCAGCCGGAGCCATGCTCCGCACTCTCTGCCTTCACCTAGCGCACCTCAACTCGAGGACCGACCCGGACCCCCTTCGCAGCCACCGTGACGGAGCTCCCCGCTCCCCTGGCATCAAGCCTCCCGCTTGACCCAGGTTCACCTGCCGCGAACCTGTCCGTCGCCTCCGAAGTCACTGCGCACCACAGACAAGCAGACAAGTGTATCCAGTACTCCGGAGACCTCTCTGGGTTAGCAACCTTCGGCACACACTCCGGTGTACCGCCCAAAGTACCGAACCCTTCGGTACACACCCAGTCATCGTGTACTGTCGGACCCCTCCGACGAGCACACTCCGCTGCAACAGCTGCAGCAACCAAACCACCGAACACCCTTCGGTGAAACCACCTCCGAACACCCTTCGGAGGTCCAACCTCCGAACCCCTTCCGGAGGTACCGCTTCGAACAGAGGTTAAAAGCCTGTCAATCACTCATCACAAACACCAAAACCAACCCTTGGTTTCTCAACATCACATTCGGGAACAGTGGTCAAGGGAAGGTACACGACATTGGCTCAATTCGCATCTCTGACCATTTCTCTTTGAAGAACGTTGGTTTGGTTGGAAATTTGAACTTCAATTTGATTTCTGTTTCGCAACTTCTTGAGGATGGTTTGGAGGTCCATTTTAAGAAGGGCAGTTCTTCTTTGATTTGACAGATCTTACCTTTTGGTAAGGTTTTTCGGATTGACTTCTCTAGTTCTTTTGGCCCTTCTCAATGTTTGATTGCTGGATCCTCCTCTGAGCTCTGGAAGTGGTATAGGAGGTTAGGCCATTTGAGTTTTGATCTGCTAGTCAGGTTGAGCTCTATGCACCTCATCCGAGGATTGCCCAAGCTTAAGATGGAGAAGGATCTAGTTTGCCATCCCTATCATCATGGGAAAATGGTTGCCGCTTCTCACTCACCTGTGACTCAGGTGATGACTTCGTATCCGGGCGAGTTGCTACACATGGACACTGTCGGTCCAGCTCGGGTACGCTCAGTCGGTGGGAAGTGGTACGCGCTTGTGATTGTTGACGATTTTTCTCGATTCTCGTGGGTTTTCTTTTTGGAGTCTAAGGATGAAACATTTCATTTTGTTCATGACCTGATTTTGAAGCTAAAGAATGAGAACAATGGTCGGATGCGAGCAATTCGCTCCGACAATGACTCTGAGTTCAAGAACTCTCAGTTCATCAGCTTCTGTAGTGATCAGGGTCTTGACCATCAATTTTCTGCTCCTTACACTCCCCCACAGAATGGCGTTGTAGAACGAAAGAACCGCACGCTAGTCGAGATGGCCAGGATGATGCTCGATGAGCATAGGACTCCTAGGCATTTTTGGGCTGAAGCCATAAACACGGCTTGCTATCTGGCCAACCGCATTTTTCTTAGAGCTTACCTAGGTAAGACTTCATACGAGTTGCGGTTTGGCAGACAGCCCAAGGTGAGCCACTTGCGAGCGTCTGGCTGCAAGTTCTTTGTGCTCAAAAAGGGAGGGAATTTGGACAAGTTTGAGTCTCGTTGTTGGGACGAAGTTTTTCTTGGCTATGCTTTACATTCTCGAGGCTTCCGAGTTTGGAACATTGATTCCCAGCAGCTTGTCGAGACTTGCGAGGTTTCATTTGATGAGTCCTTGCCTTCATTGACTCCTTTTGAGCCTTCTGGAGATGGTGAGCTCGGAGAGTCCATCTTCGAGGAAGATGAGGACACTCCAACTGTTGATGAGGGTGGGCCCTCTGCACTGCCTGCAGAACCCACACCTTCTGAGACTTCGACTGAGGACGAGGGCGGACCTCTGATCACTTCTTCCACTTCGATCGAGCCCCCTCAGTCAAGTCCAGAGGTGCCAGCTGCTGACTCCGGTGAGGTGACTTCAGATCACCAGGGATCCCGAGCAGTTCAGCGCGATCACCCTCAGAGCTCATCATCGGTGATTTGTCTGCGAGGACTTTGCGTTCTTCTATTGACTCTCTTGCTGTGTTTGCTGAATCTGCTTTTGTTGCATATTTTGAGCCCAGAGGCGTTTCTCATGCTCTTTCTGATTCTAATTGGATTAATGCCATGCAAGAAGAGCTTGAGAATTTTGTCCGCAATCGGGTTTGGACACTGGTAGAGCTGCCACCCGGATGCAACCCCATAGGCACCAAGTGGGTGTTCAAGAACAAGCAAGGTGAAGATGGGGTTGTGGTGTTGTAACACCCCAAATTTTCAAAACAATAAAAATATTATTAAATTCAATTTCTTGGAATTTATATTTCTGAAAATACTTTTAATACTCTTTTATACCCTTTTTGAACTACAACATAGAGTAGATGACCAAACCAGGACCTGGAAATTTTTGTATAAACTCCCAAAGCCAAGAAATATTTTTGAGGATTTTTATAAATTTTTATCAACCTTGGAAGTAGCCCTAATATTTTAATCTAATTCCTGGAATTATTTTTATTCAGAAATGTATTAAAACAATAATGGGCTCCCCTCCCTCCATTCTATCTCTCCCGGCCGGCCCAGCCTGTTACCTCGCGCGCCTTAGGCTGACAGCCTGGTCCCACCTGTCGGTGCCGATTGCCTCCCCTCGCGCGCGCGCCCGACGCCTCGGCCCCACCCGTCAGCCGCCTCCCTCGCTCGTTCGTGCCCGCTGGCCAGTGGCCCCCGCCTGTCAGACCCATCGTCTACCTTGCGCCGTCGCCCCCAAATCGCGCCGGCCGATGACCCCCGCCTCGGATCCGCCTCGCTGGCCCCTCCCGCATTGAATTGACGCCATTAAACGACTCCCCGCGCCCGGCCGACCGTTTCCCCCCATTGAACCAAGCGTTTAAGCCCCCGGGAACACCGCACCGTGCATGGCCGAGCCCTCGCCGGCGAGTTAAAGCCCTCTCTCGGCTTTCCTTGCATGCGAGCTCTGCCGGTGACCCTATTTAAGCCCCTGGCCTCTACCGCGTTCGACCCCCACGACCATTCACAGCAAGAACGAACAGAACGCTCCCCTCTTCGGTTTTTAACACCTCACCGCCACTCCTACTCCGGTCGCCCCTCGCCGTCGCTAGAGACCTCCTCCGCCCTAGCCAACCACACCATCGTGACCGCAAGGACGCCTCCGACCTCGGCCACGCCTCCGCTGGTCAAGGAGATCGTCGGATCACCGTCGCCGTCAAGTACTCGAGGAACCTTCCGCGTCTACCCTCACCGCTGGCCACGCCCCGTCGACCCCTCGCCTCACCTAAGGTACCGTCGTGAACGCTGTAGTGCCCTCTTTCCATTTCTAGGCTTAGCTAGGGCCGCCGTCGCTCGCCGTGGCCTCTGGCCCGCTCGCCGTCGTCGAAGAAGACGACCGGCACGGGTCGAGTACCCGTGCCGTGTCGGATCTGATCCCGACCGTGCGATCGCGATCGGGCGACGCACGTGAGCCCACGTACGTGATCTAATCCACACCGTCGGATCTGGTCAAAGCGTTACGTTTTAATCTCGTGCGTCCGTTAGTTTTAAAATCCCGCATCGCATCTAAGCCGTCCATCGCATACCGGTTCAAACGTTTTAATCCTAGCCATCCACGTCGACTTACACACCCCGCCTCGCCCGCACGCGTTGGATCTGGATCCGATGGTCCAGATCGACCCGGCGCACGCGCACAGTGCGCGGGTTCACCGTGGGCCTGGCTCACCGTGGACCCGAGGAGTTTAAAAATTGAAAATGAATTTCAGAAATACTTTTAAACTTGTAAAATTCATATCTGATGCATTTGAACTCTAAAAATTACCATTCCAATTTCAGAAAATTCATAAAATTATTCTCTACATGTTGATGCAATAAAAACAGTAGGTTTACTTTGACATTTTCATGTTTATTCAAATAAATATTTAAATGCCTTTAGGATTAAAATATGAATTCAAATGTTTGAACTTCAGAAAAATTCATATTTATTCCTTTCTATTCATATACTGAAAAACACTAAATTACCATGAACTTTTCATTTCAAAACTTATTAGGAAACTTAATATGAAATTAATCACATTTAAACACCCCTTTCTAAAAGGGACAACTTTTAATGTCCCTTAAAATTTATTTATGGAATAAACCACAGAACCTTAACAATTGAAATTATTTTATTTTTAATCAAACCAACTGTAACTTATGTGCTTATAATGTAATGTTATATTGTTTGATTGAATGTGTTCTTTTTATTTTACTTTACTATATCAAAAAGACTACGACGTCGCCGAGGAGCCGGAGTACTTCCCCGAAGTCCCTCCCTCTCCTTTTGCTGAACAAGGCAAGTCACCAAACCAATCTTTTGAGCATATTGAACCCATGTTTCATTAAACTATCGCTAAAACACATAGGTTATATATATGCATTAGTCAAATGAAACCCTTACAATATATTTATTTAGGATCCCCCGACCTTGATGTGCAACCAAGCCATGCTCTCTCGCCTAACCTCCTTGTCACCATATGATCAATGATATTATCTAGTGTCCAATGTATTGACACGATCGCTATAGGATAAAAATGAGTCGTAGCAAAATTGTTCTATTATATGATCCCCGTTACTTCTTATCCTTGGAAATTCTGTTGGTGATGAGTTATGGTTGTGAGTGTATGCATGGTGGGTTCCGGGTGCAAGCTAGGGCATTGGTCGGTAGCACCCGGGGCACTATAAGGACCAGTCTGAGGGATCCGTTGCAATACACTTACGTACTAACCACAAGTCTAGTGGGTAAGTCCTAACTAAGGTATGGGTTGTTCCAAACCGAGGCCACCATTTGGAGATGGGTCAAGTTGCACCTGCGGGTGACTTGTACCAATGTGGCGCAAAAGGGGGTGCGACGTTAGCCGGGATGCGGCCCGGCGCGCCGGCGAAACCTAGAGCGGGTGGTTATCACTTGGAACATCTCAAATTGAGGTTTTGGCACGAGTTCCCGTGGTATGGGTCATCTCGTTTGGGATGAGTGCGTGCCTTGTGGGTACAGTAGTACATCTATGATCAGAGTCTTAAATCTTTTCGAAAAGCCGAGCCCACGGTCAAGGGCAGGTTGCGTGACATCCCCCAGTTAGTTTACTTTGAATATGTATGTGCATGATGGATTGACATGTAAGGACTGTTGAGCGAGGAGGTAAAACGTACTCCTCGAGTTAGTTGATGTTGTTGATGTTCATGTTTACTCTTCCGCATGATTAAAATGTGACTACACTAAATGCAATAACTGAAGCTGTACTTTTCCGCAATGTTAGCCATTATCTTTCCTTGTTTATTATCCTGCATTATTACTTGCATTTGCGGTGGCTTGTTGAGTACTTTTTGGACTCATACCCGTTGGACCCCACAGAGGATGCTTATTTTGAAGACGGTCTGGAGTAGAGACCCAGTCGGGAAGAAAAATCCTGAAGAAGAAGTTCGTCATGCCGTTTTCTAATTATTTACTGTTTTTATTAAAACTTTGATGTAATAAATATGGTCTGCGTACCATGGATATTGTCGTATGTACGTTGTCGCATGATGAACCTCTTGTATTATTGTTTTTCTTCTGAAATTCAATAATGCCTCGATTTGATAAATCGGGGCGCTACAGGTGCGCAACAAAGCTCGACTGGTTGCCCAGGGTTTTTGCCAGAAAGAAGGTATTGACTTTGAAGAAACCTTCGCTCTTGTTGCCCGTCTTGAGTCCATTCGCATTCTCTTAGCTTTTGCCGCTTCGAAGGGTTTTAAGCTTTTTGAAATGGATGTCAAGAGTGCTTTTCTGAATGGGTATATAGAGGAGGAGGTTTATGTTAGGCAGACCACCGGTTTTGAGAACCCCAAGTTTCCTCGACATGTTTTTAAGTTGCAAAAGGCTTTATACGGGTTGAAGCAAGCCCCTAGGGCTTGGTATGACTGGTTAAAGTAGTTTTTGTTGGGGAAGGGCTTTGTGATGGGTTCTGTGGATAAAATTCTATTCTTGCTCAAAGATGCTTCAGATTTCTTAGTCGCTCAAATTTACATGGACGATATTATCTTTGGCGGTACTACTGATGCTCTTGTGTCCAAGTTTTCTGAGCAGAGGCACAGCGAGTTTGAGATGAGCCTCATGGGTGAGGTCAAGTACTTCTTAGGGCTCCAGATCAAGTAGACCAAGGACGACACCTTCATCCACCAGGGTAAGTACACTCGTGACATGTTGAAAAAATTTGACTTTGGTGGAGAGCTGAAGCCTCAGATGACCCCAATGGGAACATCTGGGGGCCTGGACAAGGACGAGAGTGGCGTCAAGGTCAACTAGAGAGAGTTTTGAGGGATGATCGGTTCGCTGCTGTACTTGACGGTGACGAGGCCAGACATACAGTTCGCCGTGGGACTTTGCGCACGTTTCCAGTCTTCACCTCGCGTGTCTCATCGGCAAGCTATCAAGCGCATTTTCAGGTATCTCACCTATGCGCCTGATCTTGGTCTTTACTATTCAGCATCATCATCTCTTGATTTATCTGGTTTTTCGGAAGTTGACTTTGGTGGGTGCCGGTTGGATCGCAAGTCGACTTCTGGTACTTGCCAGTTTCTTGGTTCTTCCCTTGTCTCTTGGTCTTCTCGAAAGCAGTCTGGAGTTGCTCTTTCGACCACTGAGGCTGAGTATGTAGCTGCTGCTATCTGCTGCTCACAGTTGGTTTGGATGATTTCCACTTTGCGAGATTTTGGGTTGTTCTTTCCTACCAGAGTTCCTCTGTTTTGCGACAGCACCAGTGCAATTTGTGTAGGGAAAAACCCTTGTCTCCATTCAAAAACCAAACACATTGATGTGCGCTTTCACTTTCTGCGGGATCAATATGAGAAAGGTGTCATTGACCTTGTTCATGTTGATACCCATCATCAGTTGGCTGCATTCTCACAGAACCCCTAGATCAGTCTACCTTTGAGCGTTTACGAGGGGATTTGGGTGTTGTGTATCCTTTTTAGGATACTTTGCGTCGGTTTTCTTTCTTCTTTACTCTTTTCTTGAGTCTTTTTGTGTGTGTTCATATCATACATACTCACATATCGCACTTTTGAGCCTGCTTCTGTTATATGATTGAACTGCTTTACTTATTCTAGCTAGTACATGTTTTTGATTACTTGTCGATGATCATGCTTTTGTTCAGTTCACTTGATATGTCTGATATCTGTCATATGCATGGCTTTTATGCTTTAAAATTGAAAAATGATCACCATTGCTATCTGTTACATGCCTTGTAGCTAATTTCTTTACTTAGATACAAATATGCAACTTGGACATCTTTATGCTTTTAACATGGAAAATATGCTATAAAAATGATGAAAAATCGGAAAAATGAAAATTCCATGCCATTTTATGCTTGAGTTGAAAAGATCCAGGTGGGTTTGCGTTGTCGCATTGCATTGTTCTGGACTGCTTACCATAACACTTTGGTATGAACTAGGACAATGTAGTGTATGCCAAGACCAATGTCTTAAGCTTCTGATGGTCCAGTTCTGGCCTAGGCTTGACTTGGTCGGTCAGCATAAGGTTTGACTTGCAAATAACCCCTGGCAAAAATGAAAAAGGAAAAAGAAAAAGCCTGAAAATTGAAATTATAACAAGTTTGCTGAAGCACTTTGTTTTGAACAATGCTTATCTTGGTAGATATCAGTTAGCTTCTACATATCATGCTTTACCTTGCTTGTCAACTGGAAAATGTGGTGATGCTTTTGGTTGCAAAAATTGAAAAAATGTGTGCTAATGACTTTCTTTAGATATCATCTGTTGCACTGATCATGCCATGTGTTGGCGTAAAAGATTACGCTAACAGGTTTCTGTAGAATAGAAACTAACAAACGAAGTGTTTGCGAAGAAAACTGTTCTAAGCCTCCGAAAGGATAACAACTTAGAATAGTTCGAATGTGTATATTGAATAACTTGTATTCGGTCCCTATTACAGGGTGAAATCGGGGGTATTTATAGGCCCAAATATTAAGGAAAAGACCTATTTACCCCTATATTACAACCGACATAGTGGAAACTATTCGGTACCCTTGATAGGGCTAAAATGGTAAAAGACTAATCTAATAATATAAAAGATAAATCTTCCATCTTAGCTGGCAATAAAGATCTTGAATTGCCTTAGTTCGAAGATGTACTCCGAACCAATGCCTATCTTCGTACTTCGAGCTTGACTCAAGGTATCTTCGAAGATGGACGTCTGGAAACCTTCGAATCCACTATCTGCTTTCATGCTGTCGCGGCAATAACCCCGAAGATGAGATATTTTCCCCCAACAGTAGCCCCTCGAATACGCTTCTCTGTTTAACCTGTAATGTTAGGAGAGCAGTATACGGAAGGAAAAAATAACCAGACACAGGGGTTATTAGATTTCAAATCATCTCCGAAATGTACAACGATATAAACTCCGAATCAGTCTTAAGATAATTACTTTCGAACTATCTTAGAACCGACTCAGGAAGTTCGAAGGTCTTTTAGACTTAGAGGAAATAGCCGTTAGCTTCCTGTTCCTAACGGAAACTGTAGAAAGCGTTAATTTCGGAGGAAAGTAACGGGCAGGAATGCGAAACGGCATGGACTAACGGTAAAAATGTAAAGTCTAGGCTATAAATAGATGGCCTAGAACTTACCCGATTACCTTTTCACTGCTCTCTCGCAATCAAACACCTTTTGAGCCCCTTGAGTTCTTTGAGCCCTAGCCTCCATTTCCCCCAAAGCAACCCAGCGACTGCAATGGTGAAGACCAAGGGTTTTGGAGCTCTGTCGGCCTTGGCTCGGCAGCAAGCGGCTGCGGTAGCAGCGGCTGCGACATTGGTGACATCGCCTCCAGCATCTGCAGCAACATCCATGGCGGCAGGAGGGAGAAATCCCCAAAATATTGATGATCAAAGTCTTTGCCCGCCATCAACGAAGTATCTGGACCAATCTTTCCAACTGGGATCTTCTACCTGTAAGAGGGAATCATTGGCAATCGCAGTAGAAGGAAAGATTAGTATCGGTGTGATGATTCGCAAGCCCGGAAAAGAACTCATTCCATCACCAAGGCCCGGAGAAGTGGTTGTCTTCGAAGCCTTCTTTGAAGCCGGCTTGGGCCTCCCAGCAGTTGACTTCCTGGCAGAGGTACTCGATTTATTTCATGTCACCCTCCCTCAATTATCTCTGAACGCAGTAGCTAGACTGGCTATCTTCGAATGGGCATTGAGAGCCGAAGGTTGCGAAGGGAGGGCAGAAATCTTCGCTGCGCTACACAGGGCTTCATGTCAGCCTAAAACCTTCGTAGGCCCCGGAGGTGAAAAAGTAGTGGTAGCCTTCGGAAGCATTAATTTTAGGCTTCGGGACAAATATGCCCTTCAATTCCCTGCTAAGGCCATCAATACAAGATGGTATACTGACTGGATTATGAGGTGGTTCTATGCCGATGTTGGGGCAAGCAATCCTCTGGCCGGACCTTTGAAAGAGATCCAATTCCGGAAGGAAGCCTTAGTGCATCCCGGCCAAGGTCAGCTCGAAGCTCGTCTCAACCTACTTCAGAGGATCAGCCGAAGGTTGAGCATGCGAGACTTAGCCGAAGAGTTCCTCGGGTTACAAATTTCTCCACTGATGGCCAACTGGCCTATCATCTTCGTAGAGGATTCGGAAGGCGGTCTCCGAAAAATCACCTTGACTTCGAGCCCTGCAGGTAACTTCGAAGACAACATGTATTATGCATATTCATTCGAAGAAAAACTAACTTGATTTATTTTTTAGCTTCTTCAGCCCCTGTTACTTCGGAGCAAATCGTAAGGGCTTCGGAGAAGATTTTGGGCGCTCCAACTCCGACAGAAAAAGAATGGAGAATCAAGCTGGTCGGGAGTTGGGAGAGATTTAACAGAGTATGGGGGATGCTGGAAATCACTCCACCCCCTTTGATGGATTGGGTGCCTTCGGAGAAAGGACCCAAGAAGAGGAAAGCCGAAGCCGGGACTTCGAGCTCCGCAAAGACTCCGGTGAAGAAGGTGGCTCGGAAGCCAAAAAATCTTGCACCTTCGAATCCTGCACCTTCGAGCTCAAGAGCTTCAGTTTCCGACTCCCAGGAGGATGAAGGGAGATTGCTTGTGCGTCTAATAGAAGAGAATGAAACTCAAAGGACTGCACAAGCTGAAGTACCTGCGAACGTGCCGGAGTCCCAAGATAATCTTGATCAACCAAGGACTTCGGCAGTTCAGGAAGACGTATCTCAGGACAAAGTTCCTGTAAATGAAAGTGGGGTCGAAGTTACTATAGCTTCGATTCCCGAGGAAGCAACGAGGACTGCTGAGGACGATGCTCCTGCAGTCCAAGACTTAACGGCTAATTCGGATGAAGAACTAGCCTTCGATCCACCGCACAGTCCGATGATGACTCCTCTGCAAAACGTCGAAGGTAGACTTCGAATAACTTTTTCATGTTTATTTTGAATATTTATACAATGTATAATACTTTTCATTATTTTTTATAGAGTCCACTCCTATGGAAGAAGTCCGACAAGAAGAAATTCCTAGACCTTCGACAACTTCGGAGCCAGCCCAGAGAGTTACTCAAATGGGACCTGGAAGAGGCAAAAGACATATAGAGCCCCTCCCTGCCGTGAGTTCTGGATCAACTCCGTCTGATTCAACAGATGATAGCCAATCTTCCGGGGAGGGCCAGTCTCCAGTGGCTCCGAAGACCACAGGCCAAAGCTCTGGTCCTTCGCTGAACGAAGACGACCAACAGGCAATAAGCATGCTCCCCTTGCTGGCTCCTTTCTTAGGGAAAACAACTGGTCTTCGGACTTTGCTCGAACCTTTGGATCGAGATAGCCGTGACATAGGGGAGACTAATTTGGTAGCCATTTTGAGCAAAGCTGACAGGATGGAGCTTAATGCTGCTATTGAACGTGCAGCCTATCAGGTACGAAGCACCTGCGAAATATCATAGAATTCATCTACGAATAAATATTTACCTTAGTTTTTTATTTTTACAGCAAACTTTCTTGGCCCGAGCTGTGAATATATGCAATGATGAAGAGATCTCTCGTCTTCGGGAGGAAAATAGTGTCCTTCAAAGGAATTTTAACATCTCCGAAAGTCGAGTGGCTCAAATGGACAATATAGTGTCAACAGAACGAAGGGCCAGGCAAAGTTTGGAGGCTGCGAATAAAGAGCTCGAAGCAGAAAGAATTGCGCTTCGAGCGGAAGTTGAAAAGCTGCAGGCGGAGCACGCTACTGCGGGGACCGAACTCGTCCGACTCCAAGAGGAAGCTAGCCAGTTGTTGAACCAAAAGAATATTTTGACCACTGAAAATGCTAGACTTTCTGGGGTTTTGGGCGAAGTCACTTCGATGAAGGATGCATTGAACGAAGACAAGCTGAAGTCTGAGAAGGTGGCTGTGGAAGTTATGAATCAGTTGTTAGATGTCCTGGAGTACTTCGGTACTACGGGGATACTTCCTTCTGACGATAACATCACTCTTCTGCGCCGGTTGAAAAGGATCCAAGGAGTGGAGAAGCAGATGAAGACAGCAGGCATTAGATACGGAGAACTCTCCGGACAAGTGTCTGCTGTTGGCTTACTTTGCTACTACGAAGACCTGGGCCGAGCGATAACTCCGGACACAGGAAGGGGCCCAATCACCTTCGATGACGAGCGACTTCTAACACCTTCCGAAGGTGTGGCTGCTGCCTGGCGAGCCTTCCAAACTTAATGGATAGCCGAAGGTCATTCCGCGATCAAGGCTTGGATCGATGAAGGCCAACGCCAAAAGCAAGTTCGGACCCAAGCTTCGAGTATTCAGCCTCCCTCGAACCCCAGGTTTAGAAATACTTTAGGATTTTTGGCCATGTAAAGCTTTATGCTTATAAACATTTATCAATGAAAATCTTGTTTGTCATATTTTTAGGCTTTGCCTCTTACGGAAGATATCGAAGTGTTAGAACTTAACGACGAAGTTCGCTCATTATGGACCACCTTCGATCTTCTGAAAGCTTATAAACGCCCTCGATTTCTAATTCCTCGAGATGACTCCGGTGTAATTGCACCCGAAGTAATCAAAGATATACTGTCTTATATTAAAGAGGAAGAAAAAGAGGTTAACGTAAACACTTCGTCTTCTGAAGACGTTATATGGTCTGAAGACGAAGATGAAGCTCAAAATAAAAAGCCTGAAGAACTTGGAAGCTGGGAAAGGAGCCCCGAACGGCTTCGAACTTGGGCCGAGCTTCAACAAGAACAGAAGGATTTTAGAGCTTCGAAGGGGAGCAAGAGAGTTAAACGCAAAGTTATTAGAACTCCCGGCGCTGGAACTAGTCGTTCCACCCCTAGCTCTAGGGACCGAAGAGGTCTTCGATTCCTTCTTGGTATAGATACCAATTTTTCATAATGTAATCTGTAAACACATTTGTTTGAATAATGAATACCGATTTAAAATTGTCTCCATATTTACTAGCCCCACTTTGGGTATAAGCAACTTCGAACTGTATTCAAAGATGGTTATGCGCAAAGAAAAAACTTCGGAGTACAATTTTTTGGGGGTTCGGACCCCCTCTGCCATTTAAAGATCTTTTAAAATCTTATAAAATGTCTTCGACTATTTGTAGTCGGAAGAATGGCAACTTAGTACCTTTGTTTTTTTGAAAGAAATCATTTGAGATAACTTTCAAGATACCTTAGTATCTTAGATAATTTGTCACTTTGGATTGTGTTAACAGACATTCGAAGCTCATGGCTCAAACTCTGTTTTTCTTTAGCCACCTTCGGCTCTTTTTTGCGATCTCTGTCGAACCAATGGTTCGGAGTTTGCAATGGTCTCTTTGGACTCTTTTTACGGATGTCTACCAGGCAATGGCTTGGACTCCGTATATTTTGGCCACCTTCGGCTCTTTTTGCGGAAGTCTACCAGCCAAAGGCTTGGACTTCACAGGTTTTGGCCACCTTCGGCTCTTTTTACGAAAGTCTACCAGCCAATGGCTTGGACTCCGTATGTTTTGGCCACCTTCGGCTCTTTTTACGGAAGTCTACCAGCCAATGGCTTGGACTCCGTAGGATGTGGTTTTGGGCTCTTTTACGGATGCCTACAAGCCGGTGGCTTGGACTCCGAATTATGTCAGCCCCCACGTCGGAAGCTTCGAACCAATGGTTCGAAGTCCGAAAATACAACCCAGCTTCATGACACTTCCCTCTAGGTCGACCCCGCCGTTCCAGTGCGTCCACTCGGAAGCTGGAAGTCTATGAGGGGAAGGCACTATCAGGATCATATGCTTTATTAATTTGGAAGATGATTACAAGTGAGTTACAAGGAGCCCTTATGTGAAGTATCGATTTAGGTGCTCCGCATGCCAAGTATGTGCTAACTCTTCACCTTCTAAATTAGCTAACTTAAAAGAGCCAGGGCATCCTGAACGAACAATTAGGTATGGACCTTCCCATTTATTTCCTAACTTCCCTGGCGCTATAACACTTCGCAGAACAAGATGACCCGATCATAGTTCATTGAGCTTAACCTTCGGGTCAAACCAAGCCTTCGTTTGCTGATGATACTTTGATAAATTCGCCACAACTCGAAGTCTTGTTTCTTCGGATAAATCTAGCGAAGCTTGTCTTTCTTCTTCAATCTCCGGTTCGATGCTGCGAAATGATCCTCCTTTGAGCTCCGTTGGAGTCATAGCTTCATCTCCGAATAGTAGTCTGAATGGAGTAAAACCTGTGGACCTTGTTTGCGTAGTCCGAATGGACCACAAAATCTTCGGAAGCTCTTCGGTCCACAGTCCCTTTGCTAATCCTACTATCCTTCGATTTAGCCCTGATAAAATATTTCCATTGGCTCGTTCTACGGCTCCATTGGACTGAGGATGCCTCACTGCAGCAAAACATAACTGAATGCCTAGATCTTCGCAAAACTTCTTGAAGGGTTCTGCATCGAACTGTGTTCCATTATCAACTGTGAGTTGTCTAGGCACTCCAAACCGGCAAATGATATTCTTCCAGAAGAATTTCTGTACATTGTTCGAAGTGATAGCTGTCAAGGGCTCTGCTTCCACCCACTTAGAAAAATACTCAATAGCTACCACTGTGAACTTCAGATTTCCCTTTGCTACTGGAAAGGGTCCTATTAAATCCATACCCCATCTGGCCATAGGCCATACCGGAGGAATGACTTGAAGAGCTGTTGGTGGGCGATGACTTCATCGACCCATCCACTGACATCCTTGACAAGTGCGGACTAAGCTCTCCGCATCAGCTGTTATTGTAGGCCAGTAAAGCCCCTGGCGAAGTGTTTTCCCTGCCAAAGCTCGCGGGGCTAAATGGCTACCACAAAGGCCTTCATGAATTTCTCGAAGAATTTCTTGACCTTCGGCTTGAGATATACATCGGAGCAAAGGGGAACATACTCCGGCCTTGTATAAAATACCGTTGATTATTTGATAATTTCTAGCTCTAAGCTTTAATCTTGACAGCTGTGGCTCTTCGGGCAAATTTGTTCCTCCCTGTAAAAGTTCCATGATTGAATTTTTCCAATCTGCATTAGGAATGCAGAGAATCTCTGCACAGGGAATTTGTGGCACCGAAGGTATACTGAGTTCCTCATAGAAAGCTTCTTCTGGCACATCCACAGCTCCGGCTGCAGCTTTTGCTAAGATGTCCGCTTGCACATTTTCTGCTCTTGGTATACTCCGAATGGAAATACCCTTGAAGTGTGCTTCGATTTTACAGATTTCTTCTAAGTACTTTGCAAGCTGTGGATGCCGAACTTGGAAACTTTTATCTACGTGCCCTGCTACTATCTGAGAATCTGTCTTTATAATAATTCTTGTAGCCCCTAGAGCACGTGCTTTTCGGAGTCCCAATAAAATTCCTTCATACTCCGCTATATTATTGGTAGACTTAAAGTTGAGTCTTGCGGAGTACATTGATCTTTGCCCCGAAGGTGAAATTAATACTGCTCCGATGCCTGCTCCGGATGCTTGGAAAGCCCCATCGGAGTAAACAATCCAAACTCCGTCACTTGACTTCTCCGGAACCAAATTTGCAGGTGGAGTCCATTCTGCTACAAAATCTGCTAGGACTTGCGATTTGATAGCTGTCCTTGCCAAGAAAGATATGCCGAAGGGTGCTAGCTCAACTGCCCACTTCCCAATCCTTCCGGTGGAATCCTTACTTCGAAGCATATCTCCTAAAGGATACGAAGTTGGTACAATTACATTGTGTGCCAAAAAATAATGTCTTAATTTCCTCGAAGCCATTATCAGAGCATAAACGAACTTTTCAAGTTCGGAGTATCTTGTCTTCGCTCCTGATAATGCTTCGGATACAAAATAAACAGGATTTTGGACCAACTTCCCATTGAAATCCACTTCTCTGACAAGGACTGCGCTGACAGCAGAACCTGTAGCTGCAAGGTAAAGGAGTAGGGTTTCGTCCGCAGTAGGCACCGTGAGTGTAGCAAGATTACTGAGATACTCTTTAATATCTTCGAAGCTTTTCTGACACTCCGGTGTCCATGCAAAATCTTCGGACCCCTTCAATGCTTTAAATATAGGCAAGCTTCTCTCCGCAGACCTTGATAAAAACCTGCTAAGTGCTGCCAGACGCCCAGTCAGCTTTTGCACTTGCTTTAAATTTTCCGGAGGAGCCATCTTTTGTAGCGCAGTTATTTGAGTAGGGCTAGCTTCAATTCCTCTGCTTGAAACTAAATACCCTAACAACTTTCCAGCCTTAGCTCCGAAGATACATTTTTCGGCGTTAAGACGGATCCCACATGCCCGAAGGCTATTGAATGTTTCTGCTAAGTCTAGGCTATGTTGGTGCTTTAAAGCACTCTTTATTACAATATCATCCATATAGGCCTCCACATTGCGACCTAGTTGATGACCTAGAGCCTTAGCAACTAACCTCGAAAAAGTAGCTCCGGCATTTCTCAAGCCGAAAGGCATTCTTACATAACAGAAGACTCCCGAAGGAGTTACGAAGCTTGTCTTGATTTCATCTTCGCGCTTCAACCATATTTGATGATAACCAGAATACGCGTCAAGGAAGCTTAATAACTCCGAACCTGCGGTGGAGTCAACCAATTGATCAATTCGGGGCATGGGGTAGGGGTCACGAAGGCATGCTTTATTCAAGGATGTGAAATCAATGCACATGCGCCACTTCCCGGAAGACTTCTTTCTGACAAAGACTGGGTTGGCTAACCATTCTGTGTGGGCCACTTCTCTGATAATCCCAGCCTTCAACAATTTCTCAACTTCATCCTTTGCTAGAGAAGCTCTTTCTGCAAACATTTTCCGGAGTCCTTGCCGGACAGGCCGGGCCTTCGGGTTTACAAGTAAACTATGTTCAATGATATCCCGATCGACTCCGGTGATATCTTCGTCAGACCAAACGAAGACATCCAAATTCTCTTCTACCACCTTTTCCAAGGAGGTTGCAACTTCTGGAGGTAAATCTTTACCAAATTGAAATGTATACTCTTTACCATCTTTAACAATGACCTTCGTTGCAATTTCTCCCTCAGGACTTGGTCTCGGAAAGGACTTCTTCGAAGCTTCGGAGGAAGCTGAAAAAATTTCTTCATTATCTTGTACATTGTTTACTTGTCTTGGATCAAGAGGGGGACCATGACCATATTCCGCTCTCCGAGCAATAGCTTGATCTCCGAAGACAGTAAGGACTCCTGCTTGTGTGGGCATCTTCATGCACAAATAATTGTGATGCGCCACAGCTCCGAACTGGTTTAGCATGCCTCTTCCGAAGATGACGTTGTAAGCATACGGGGCATCTACAACATCGAAGATTACTTCCTCAGTTCGGGCCAACAAACCTTCTCCGAAGGTAACTTCCAGGCCTATTTGGCCAAGTGCATCAAGCGGAGGTCCTGCGAAGCCTTGCAGAGGACGAGCCGCTGGAAGGAGATGCTTCCTGGAAATGCACAATTGATCGAAGGCTTGGACAAAAATGATATATGCCGAACTACCTCCGTCAATCAACACTCTTCGAACTTCAGTGCTCGCAATATCAGCAGTGATAACCAGTGGGTCTGCATGCGGGAACTTAATACCAGCTGCATCCTCCGTAGAAAAAGCTATCGGTACATGAGACCATTCCGGCATTGCAGCTGCAGATGACGAAGTCCCAATATGGCCTACTTCTCTGACGTAGTCCCTTCGCTGTCTCTTTGACATGCTTCCGAGGGTACCTCCTCCGGAGATGGGGAGGACTACTCTTTTCCCTCGGTCTTGCCCTTCCTCTTGCTTCGGAGGTGGCATAACATTGGCCACTGGAGGGTGTCTTGCAGCATCAAAGTTTTCTATCCGCGCCACAGCCTGGACCGGCTCTGCTTGCGTTGCAGCTGGAACTCGGTCGGTAGTACCCCGACCCGAAGTTCTTTCTAGATACTCTCCCCTTAGGGTAAGTATAGCCTTGCAAGTATCAGTTGCATGGCTTCGATTTTCTCCATGGATGCAGCAGAAAAGGGTCTGGCCCTTGCAAGCCGTTTTCCCTGGCGGCCTCCAGCCGCTGGCCTTGTTCCCCGAAGACTGTGGAGCTCTCTGTGTAAACTTCTGTGGGGGTGCAATATTCATGACTTCAGAACGAGGGTGCTTTTGCCCTCTTCTCCGATCATGTTGAACTTCGAAGACTGGTTCTTGCGGCTGCGCCGAAGTTTTCACTTCTACTTTAACTTCTTGCAATATGGACGAAGTAGTGGCAGTTCTTCGGAGCCAACCCTCTTCCGACCTCGCATACTCCTCAAAGTACGACATCAACTGAGAGACCGAGGAGATGCTTTTCCGATGAAGCTTATCCAAAAGGCCTTGATGAGTGACGCCTTCCCGAGCTGCAACAACTACCGAAGATGCAGGCAACCCCCGGATTTGCGACTTCGTATGAGCGAAGCGCTTGAAATATTGCCTCAATGTCTCTCCGAGGAGCTGTTTCACCTGGAAAAGGCTTCCTGTTGACATGGGAGGCACGAAGGTGCCTTGAAAATTGCTTATAAACTTCTTCTTCAGCTGCCCCCATGAATTAATTGATCCTGGCCTCAAAGACCAGAACCACCTTAATGCCACTCCTTGAAGAGCTAAGGGGAACACTTCGCCATGGTGTCTCGAACTCCTCCGCTAGCTTCAATTGCTAGGGCATAAGAACGAACGAACTCTCCGGGATCTTCATCTCCGGCATACTTACAGAGCTTCGAAGTTTTGAACTTTGGATCAAAGTGAACTTTCTGCAGCTCAGGATGCAGCGGAGATTCATTGTCGAAGGAGGCATTCTCCGGAGCTTCAGGATAATCGGGTTCGTCGTCTTCGGGCACTTCTGGGATAGTTGGGATGGCTTGAGAGCGAAGCCTGTTCGCAGCTTCCTGTCGCCACCTTGCTACTTCAGCTTGAAGGTTGGCCATTTGAGTGGCCATGTCTCCAAGATTGTCTTCATCTCCTCCGGAAGGATCTTCCGGGTCTTGAGAACTAGTAGGATCAGTTCGAATTGGGATGGAAGGTGGAGGAGGGACTCCGGGCGTTCGAAGTATAGAAGGGGTTGGCGGAGAAGCTCCGTACGTTCGAGGGATGGAAACTCCTTCCGGAGTTTGAGGTGGAGGGAAAGTCGAAGGCCCTCCAACTTCAACCGTGTCGGACGGGGTCTCTCCGGAGATCCGAGAAGACCTCCAAACAGGGTTACGAGGTGCGCTCCGCTTAGGAGGCATGATGTAGGAAATTGGTAGAGAACGTAGTTTCTCGAACTAGGTTCCCCACGGACGGCGCCAACTGTTGGCGTAAAAGATTACGCTAACAGGTTTCTGTAGAATAGAAACTAACAAACGAAGTGTTTGCGAAGAAAACTGTTCTAAGCCTCCGAAAGGATAACAACTTAGAATAGTTCGAATGTGTATATTGAATAACTTGTATTCAGTCCCTATTACAGGGTGAAATGGGGGGTATTTATAGGCCCAAATATTAAGGAAAAGACCTATTTACCCCTCTATTACAACCGACATAGTGGAAACTATTCGGTACCCTTGATAGGGCTAAAATGGTAAAAGACTAATCTAATAATATAAAAGATAAATCTTCCATCTTAGCTGGCAATAAAGATCTTGAATTGCCTTAGTTCGAAGATGTACTCCGAACCAATGCCTATCTTCGTACTTCGAGCTTGACTCAGGGTATCTTCGAATATGGACGTCTGGAAACCTTCGAATCCACTATCTGCTTTCATGCTGTTGCGGCAATAACCCCGAAGATGAGATATTTTCCCCCAACACCATGTGTCTTAGATAGTACGTATTTTGCTATACCTGCTAGATTTTGTAAATTGCAGTCAATCATATCTGAGAAGCATGCTTTCTACACTCCACCTGCACCCCAGTTGCATTCATTGCATATTTTGAGGGGGAGTTGCATTTCAGGGGGAGTCTGTGTCTCTTTAGAGTGCATTTAGTCTCGCTTGATGAGTCCAATTGTCAACAAGGGGGAGAAATTTTGGGAGAAGAGTTTAAGCGGGAGTTTTTTCTTTCTCTAGGATTTGTTTCAGGGGAATTTTTGTCCCGTTTGTCCTTACTCTTTTGATATCCCTGTTGATGATTCTGAGATTGCACTCGTTTTGAGCTTTTACTTTTGGTTAACCATAATGACCACTTCTTGCTTTTGTTCGGTTTTTGGTCATTAGGGTTAAACTTTTACTTTATTTTCTTCTTATCTGTTTTCTTGTGTTTTGTTTTCATGTTTTCACATGTGTTCGCAGGTACTTGAGAGCTGATGAAGAGAAGTGTTGACAATGCACTCATCAAGGGGGAGATTGAGGAGCCATGCTAAAGAGCGTGGGCCTCATGGCTCTAAATGTGATGAGTCATTGTCAACGGTAGTCAAAGTGTACTAAAAAGAGAGAGAAGACCTGCTGCGTCTGGGCCACGTGTTACACAGGTATACGGGCAGTGAGCGACTGTCGGGCAGAGGGGCCGCGAAGTCGGGCTGGCCCAATCTGGGTACATGGGCTAGGAGCAATAGAGGATCCACTGGGCTATTGATTAGGATTGACTCAGGTACACGGGCGGCGAGCGATTGCCGGGCTGAGAGAGCTGCGGAATCGGGCTGGCCCAATCCGGGTACCTAGTGCAAAGTTGGTGGACGCTTTGTTAGTTTCGGCGCAAAACTGACGACCACTAATCTGTGATCGGACCGTCCTAGAGTGAAGACGTAGTCGCTACAAAAGCTCCGCTTTCAGATAAGTTATCTGTAAATAGGAGTTTACTATTTTGTCCTTAGGCCCACAGTTAGTTAGTCGAGTTTGTAAAAATATCCTAAGGGCAGTTTGGTCTTTTCCATTTAGTTCAGCATCTGTAAAAACCCTAAGGGTCTGGTGGAATATTCCTAGGCTATTGGGCTGCCTATAAATAGGGCCCCAATCCCTAGGGTTAGGTCACCCTTTCAGAAATCACTTTACTAATTCCAAAAGATTGGGTCATTTTTATTCGGGTGTTCTTCCGCCGCCGCCACACCTCATTGCACACACGTCAGAATCTGCAACACATGCATGTTGTAAAATCGCATATTCAGTTCTTATTCTTCCTGTCTCTCGAATCGTGCGTTGTTGTGATCATGTGATCTCGTTTTGCGTGTTTCTGTGTGCGAATGGATTAGTTTATGTTATTTCTTTCTTGTGCGTCTGAGAGATTTTTTTATCATCGACTGTTTTGATTGCTTCTTTGTGCGTCGGCTTGTGACTAAATGACTAGCTTGTAGCTGCAGCATTTTTAGTCATCGAGGTTCTTCGAGTTTTGGCTGGGTAGTACTAGTTGTTTCGTGTTTAGTGGAGTAGCAGGTGTCTGAGTGCTTTGCAACAGCTAAGCATTATCTTCTAAGAGAAAATAGTTGTTTTTTTGCTTATGCTGATTGGTCACATCACTAGCCCTGTAGATAGATTTCTTTTTCCTCTAGCCTGCTGCAGTGGTCTTCTTTCGCCTGGTATTGCTGTCGTAGCTGACAGCAGCTAGGTGTAGCTATAGTCCCTACAGCTTGGCTCTTGTCTAGGTGCGCAGTATGTGTTCAGGCAAGCTTTTGTAAAAGAAATCTTTATTTTCTGCGTTGCTTGGCTATAGGCTTGGAGCCCCAACACGAAAATTATTTTGAGCGAAGTGTGTGCGAAGCTATTTTTTTTCGGAGTAGTGTTTGCAGGTTTCTGCTTCTGCGGGTTTTTGTTCCGGAGGACTTCATTTTTTTATTCGGAGTTTTCAGTGTTCGGAGCTAGAGTGTGGGTCTTACACTTTCTGTTCTTCAAAGTTGCACGTGCTTCGAAGCTTAGGGTCCGGTATTTGTTTTGGTTCAAAGTCCTTTCCGAGGGTGTGGTCGCAGGCTTTGGCCACATTCACTTCGGGGTTCGCAAGGAAGCCTGCAGAAAATTGTTTCGTGCGAAGCTACGTCGTCTAGGCATTTAGCCTTCGCTTGTTCACGCTTCGGGAATAGGCTTTGGGCTTCGTAGTCCCACCTTGAAGTGTTGACGCAGTAGACCTCGCTGATGAAGTCAATCTTCGAAGTTTGCCTATTGGCTTCGACGTCTTTTGTTGTGAACTCCAAAGCTTGACAGAGTTCGAAGCATACTTCGCAGGAATTCGAAGTGTTTCGAAGCTAGTCTTTATACTTCGAATTTTGTGTCATAGACTTCAAACCAGAGACATTTTTCTCTAACATTAAACATCACCTTGGTTTGCGTGCACTTGAAGTTAGATGCCTGTGATGTCTTTTTTATGAAGCTGAAATATTCTTGTCTTGATTGATCTGTTAATCTGCCTTCGAACACTGTGTCGGTGTCTTTTTACTTAGGACACCAATTGTTTTTAGGCTATATCATTTTAGGTTTTGTTGATCTGTTCACTTTCCCGGCTAGGTCTGTTGAGGTGCATTGAGTGTTAGGAGCAGGCCATTGATTCGAAAGAATTTTTTAGGCGCCCATTCACCCCCCCTTTGGTCGCTACTTTCGGTCCTACAATATGGTATCAGAAGTTCTAAGGTGGGCGAAACTAGATTGGATCCGTTGTGTGTCATGTTGAATTGGGAGACCTAAAATACCATGTCGGATATTCTTATCCAGGATCAGAAGTTCTGATGTGGGGTAACAGATTGGATCTGTTACGAATACGAATTAGTTGTAACTAATTTGTGGGTTCCGAGATGTGCAGGACTAGGGGGGCTTTCAGCCCTATATAAAGAGAGGAGGAGGAGGTCTTGGGGCAAGGAATAAGCCTAGATTAGACCTAGCCACCATATACTCCTCTCCTCCCTTTCATGATCTCAATTGTTGAGGTCAAGGATCCCCGTCTCTGACGTGCGGTGCTAGCATGCTGCCGTGGGAGGAGCTCCATCCCTCTACGTGTAGATACCATAGAGGAATCGCTCGAACAGCGACGCTCGTGGACTTCTTCACGTGAACGACTACGCCATCTTCACCTAGCGAAGGACGAATCGAGGATAGGCTTTACACGCTACTTCGACATCTTCTTTCGCTACACCTACCGCGTCTCGTTTTAGAAGGTAACGTTCTATGATCTCGCACACGCATAGTTCTTGAGCTTAGGGCGGGAAAATTTAAATTTGCCGGCTAGCGTAGCTTCCCTATTCTCCAATTGTGGTATCAAAGCCTACATGCGTAGTGTTCGACTTGGATCCCTCATGTATGGAGATACATGGTGGAAAAATAGATTAGATCTATTTCTGTCTGCAGCAAATCGGAAGTTCTGATGGTGGATTGGAACTTTAGATGGTAATCGGATGTTCTAATATCGAATAATGATTCAATACAAAGAGAAATTGGTGTTGTCTGATATTCCGATATTTATCGGAAGTTCCGATCCACCTGAATTTGAAATTCCAAGCCTGTTGAACCGGGTTTTTCAGATCCAGAATCCAGTCACTTTTAGATTTCTCGCCTAACTTTGTTTTGCAGAGAATGATGTGAATGGAATGGCCTTGGATAAATGTGATGTATAAGATGTATGCGATGAATGTAAATTAAATATGGCCTGCGTGTCATTGTTATTTATAGCCCAAGGCTGATGTAAAATTTATTACGGCTTGCATGTTGTTTTCGTGGTGCTTCGGCCCATGTAATTAGTATAGGCTATGCGAGATAGACTAGTACTCTTCATGGAGGCCGGGAGCACACACTCAATGATGGGATCCATGGAGATGGAGATCGTCATGTGAAGATGGCTATGCTATGTCACAGTTAATATGATTGTCTATGATGCTTTCTTATGTTCCAGTTATACTATTCTTGCATATGTTTCTTGTGTGCTAGGGATGTTACAATGCTACAATAGTTTTCCTTCAGAAAATTAAGTATTGATGCTCTTTCCAATAGCTACACCCACCAAGGTTCTTGTTCATCGATAGTGGGTCTACCAAATCAGGGTGCTATCTTTTATATTAACTAGTTGGGCGGAGGTCAGAATTCTGCACGCATAGTATTGGTTTGCTTAACAAGACTATCAAAACGGTTTTGGGCCTTGGAGCATAGAGTTGGCGTAGAGCATAGGATGCTTCTCCAAAGACAAGAGTCACATACGATGTGATTAACAAAGTATTGCTTACCTATGTCAACTAGCTTCTAGCAGTGATGCCAAAGCTCACTAGGAGTTAGAATGAATATGGATCTTGTGCCACTATTAGTCATTAGAGGAAAAGTGACTAGATTTAAAATAGTGGAACATCTTTTAGTGGATAGAAAATAAACATTGCATTGTGTTGAACCTTGCATTTAATCTGTTGTAGATCATGTCACCTACTACTTCTTCTGCTAAGAGCACTCTAATTTTTAATTTGCGATCTATACTTGAACGTGTGTTGGACTAAAATAGGCGACCAGAGGGGGGGGTGAATGGGAGCTTTTATAATTATGTTCTGCTGAATAGGCTTCAAACACACCCTTCGAAGTGACTAGTTCGGAGGTATCAAACACACTCCGAACACAGGTGTTGTAGCAATTGCGTTAGCTAAAGTAGGTTTCTATGTGTATATGGTGTGGAGAGTGAACCTCGAAGGGTTCTTGTAGAGGGAGAGAAGATTTATACTGGTTCAGGCCTCCCCAAAGGGATAATAGGCCTACGTCCTTGTAGGACCGAAAGTAGCGACCAGAGGGGGGGTGAATGGGTGCCTAAAAATTTCTTGTTAAACTATATTTTAATCCCAACACCTGAATGACCTTAACCAGACAAATAATAATAACAAAGTAAATTACTGGAATTAAAGTTGTCTAGCTTAGAAATGATATTAAGGACAGTCTAAATAAAATACTGCTGTAAATAAAAACACCTAGATAAAACTCGAAATATTAATATTCTATGCTAGAAATAAAATACTAATTAAATAACTAAAACATGGATCAATAAAATTAATTCGAAATTAACCCAAAAATATTGAGGGTAAATGTTGGACCGGAAACGGCGACCAGAGGGGGGTGAATGGGAGCTTTTAAAATTTCGGGCTAAAAACTTAGCCTTCGGTTCTGTTCTGTCTTCTGCGGAACAGGCTTCGAACACAGCCTTCGAAGGTCTGGTTCGGAGGTACTTCGACACCTTCGAACACAGGCTTCGGAGGAGCAAAAGTTCGAAGCCAAGAAGACTTCGCTCCACTAACAACCCTCGAAAACCAACTCTGCTAAGTCAGTGCAGGCTCCGCACACAGGGTGCTTTGAGCAAACTTCGCACTTCACCCTTCGCAAGAGTGGACACCCCTCTGAGGACTTCGACCAAGTACTTGGCGACAGCAACGGGTGCTGGGCTTCGTACCCGAAGGTCTACACGCACACACAATGGACCACGCTAAGGGCTTCGACACAAGAAGCACTACGGGAAAAGAACAGGGCTTCGCTAGTAAGCAGCGAGGTCTTGCCTCGAGTTACACAGAGCGACAGCACACTGTAAGGCATACTTCGCGATAAAAACACCCTTCGCCAAGACAGGCTTCGGTGAACTAAAAGCTAGCGAGGTATGCAACGCGAGCTCAAGCAAAAGCACACAGAAACAGGGCTTCGCCGCTTGAACAAGGAACACAGAAAAATGAACTCTCAGGATGTATTCAATTGAAGTGTATGGCTACAGGAGCTCAACAGTAAATGCTCAAAGTGTTAAATGTTACCTACCGAGCCCCCATATTTATAGCCCACGGCTTCATCCTAAGGAAGTGACTACTTTACCCCTAGGGTTTACATCCATTTTGTCTCTACAGAACTAAGGGGTACAAAAGGTAGTCCACCTTTATTTTGGAGGCTTCTCTGTCAGCTGCAGAGGGGACAGTGTCAGCCTTTTTCAGAACAGACAGTGTCAGCCTTTACAGTGTTGACTTCTGGAACCTCCCTTCGCACGCGAGGGGTGCGGAAGCTTCGGCGAGAAGCCTGCAGCCTGTTGGCCTTCGCTCCGCCGAAGAGGACCTTCGATACAGTGACGGTTTTGAGCCGAAGCCGTCAAAGCCCTTGGGCCTTCGCACCACCACCTCCGGAGTGGATCACCACGGCTTCGCAGCTACTCCGAGCTCGAACACCGTCCGTCCGTGTACCGAAGCCATGCATGGCCGAAGCACCTCAAGTCAACCTCACTCCGAAGCCCACCTTCGGAGTACCACCCTTCGAAGTCCCTCCTTCGTCCAAGGCCTCCGCATGAAGCATTCCATGAGCACTTCGTCGCAGTGTCTCACTCCGAGCACACTCCTCGACGAGCCTCACTCGGACCATGCCTTCGATGCACCTCGACTTCTGAGACCTTCGTCGGGCACCTTCGAGTGTCTCCCTCCGGAGCACACTTCGAATCCCTTGCCTCCACAGAGGACTTGGTCCACCAACTCCGAAGTCACTCCATTCGGAGTACCTTCGAAGTGCCTCACCTCCGAGGACTTTGTCTCTGAGTACCTTCAGCCGGAGCCACGCTCCGCACTCTCTGCCTTCACCTGGCACGCCTCGACCCGGGGACCGACCCAGACCACCTTCGCAGCCACCGTGACAGAGCTCCTCGCTCCCCTGGCATCAAGCCACCCGCTTGACCCAGGTTCACCTGGCTCGAACCCTGTCCGTCGCCTCCGAAGTCCCTGCGCACCATCGACAAGCAGACAAGTGTATCCAGTACTCCGGAGACCTCTCCGGGTTAGCAACCTCCGGCACACACTCCGGTGTACCGCCCAAAGTACCGAAGCCATCGGTACGAACCCTGTCATCGCATACTGTCGGACCCCTCCGACGAGCACACTCCGCTGCACAGCTGCAGCAAGCAAACACCGAACACACTCCGGTGACACACCTCCGAACACCCTTCGGAGGTACCACCTCCGAAGCCCCTCCGGAGGTACCCTTCGAACAGAGGGTAAAATCCAGTCAATCACTCATCACAAACACCGAAACCACCCTTGGTTTCTCAATCTCCCCCTTGATGAGTGCATTGACAACCAAATCCAAGTTCAAGAAAATTTAAAAAATTTCAGCACACAAGTGACCATTAAAAACTCAGAAAAGAGCCAAAGCATGTCACTTGATAAAAGAATTTTTCTCCCCCTTTCTCAAAAGAGTAAAAGCCCCTTCGGCAAAACTCCCCCTGAGTTGAGCAAATTTTTCTCCCCCTTTATGTCAAAAATCTCTCCCCCTTTAGAAATAATGCCTTCTTGCAGCAGAGAACATAGCAGAATCTCTCCCCCTTTGGCAATGCAAGCATCAAGGAGCATTCAAAGGATGCAAAGCTGCGAAATGAATAGAATTGCAAAGACATATAATGCAAAAATATGCCAAAATTAACCCAAATGATCATGTGCTCAGCTCAATTTAACAATCTGTGAAACAAGATGATGGCATGTGATTTTGTCATTTTGAAGTAAAAGCATCACCACTGAATCAAAGCAGCTAGACATGTGAAGGCAAGGACTGCGCAAAGCTAACAAGTTCTACCCTTAGACAGACAAGTCTTGTTCAAAAAGAGCTGTGAAAGCAAACTTGATGATCAATTAATTTTTGTTGTTCTTTTTCTTAATGCCAGGGGTTATTTGTTTGTCCACCTTATACTTTCCAATCAGGCCAAGCCTAGGCATGAAAGCCATCTGAAGCTTAAGGCGGTGATTTTGGCATACACTACACTATCCCAGTTCAAACCAAAGTGCAATGGTAAGCAGTCTAGAATAGAGTAGTGCGACAAACAAACCCTCCTGGATCTTTTCCTTTAAACCAGATAAATCATGGATTTTTGATTTTGATTCAGATAAATGAAATATTTGGTGAATATCCATGAATAAGAACACAATTTTTCAAGTTGCAAATTTTAGCATCCAAGGAACAGTGTCTTGCTGTCAAGTAGATACAAGATAGCTAAAAGCAGTCCACCCTAAACAAGCTAGATACAAGATTATGCGGTGAGCAAGTTTTGATTTTTAGAAAATAAAACATCATGCACAATCAATGTTCCAGACATATTTCCTAGAGCTGAGCTGTCATGATTTCTTTGAATTAAAAGCAGGCATATAATAGCAAAAGATGTAAGTGCAATTCCACACATAATGAGCATATGCAAGACAATTAAAATCAGCTCCCCCTCACAAAATGCCGTAGGGATGACAAATACCAAGTTCCCCACGCAAGTAAGCAAACCGAGAAGCATCGAGGGGTTTTGTAAAAATATCGGCAAGCTGGTGTTGGGTATCAACATATTGAAGTTCAATATCACCCTTCTCATTGTGATCTCTGAGAAAATGATACCGTACATCAATGTGTTTGGTTCTGGAGTGCTGAACCGGGTTGTTTGCAATACAAATAGCACTAGTGTTATCACAGAAAAGTGGAACACTCTTATAATCTAACCCGAAATCCCGCAAAGTGGAAACCATCCACAAAATCTGAGAGCAACAGCTAGCTGCAGCAACATATTCGGCTTCAGCCGTCGATTGTGCAACACTAGACTGTTTGCGGGAAGACCAGCAAACCAGAGACGTACCCAGAAAATGACAAGTACCAGAGGTACTCTTCCTATCAATTCTACACCCAGCAAAATCCGCATCTGAATAACCTCTAAGACATAAAGATGAAGACGATGAATACCATATGCCAAATTCAAGGGTGTGTTTGAGATACCTTAAGATGCGCTTTACCGCTTGGCGGTGCGAAGCTCGTGGTGAAGCCTGAAAACGAGCGCACAGACATACTGCGAAGTGTATGTCCGGCCTCGTGGCAGTCAAGTAGAGGAGGGAGCCGATCATGCTCCGGAACTCCTTCTGATCTACAGCTTCTCCATCTTCGTCAGGGTCCAACGCTACAGATGTAGCCATTGGAGTGGCGAGGGGCTTCGCATCGGACATGTCGAACTTCTTGAGCAGGTCCTTGGTGTACTTTGTCTGGTGGACAAAAGTACCTTGTTTGCTTTGCTTGATTTGCAAACCAAGGAAAAAGGTGAGTTCACCCATCATTGACATTTCAAACTCCCTGCTCATGGTATCTGCAAACTCGGCAACTAAAGCATGAGAAGAGCCACCAAAGATGATATCATCCACATAAATCTGCACTAGAAGGAAATCTTTGCCATGCTTGAGAGTAAACAAAGTTTTATCAACAGAGCCCATCAAATACCCTCGCTCAAGCAGAAAAGACTTAAGTCTATCATACCACGCCCGAGGGGCCTGCTTGAGTCCATAAAGAGCCTTATGAAGTTTAAGGACTTTATGTGGGTACTTGGGGTTTTCAAAACCAGGGGGTTGTTTTACATAAACATCTTCACCTATGAAGCCATTAAGAAAAGCACTTTTGACATCCATTTGATAGAGTTTGAATCCCCGGGATGTCGCAAAGGCAAGCAAAATCCTAATGGCCTCAAGGCGAGCAACAGGTGCAAAAGTTTCAGTAAAATCAATCCCTTCTAGTTGAGAAAAGCCCTGAGCTACAAGTCTAGCCTTATTTCTAACAATTGTTCCATCCTCCCCTTGTTTGTTTTTGAAAATCCATTTTGTTCCAATGAAATGAACATTAGGTGGAGGATCAACTAAAGTCCAGACTTGGTTTCTTTCAAAATTCTCAAGCTCTTCATGCATGGCATTGATCCAACTAGAATCAGAAAGTGCATGACAAACATCTAAAGGCTCGAAAGAAGCAACAAAAGCAGCATTAGTGAAATGAGCGTGAGAACGTGTTACCCTTTGATCAAGCTCACCAATGATCTGCTCGGGAGGGTGCATCCTTTGGACATGATGTGGAGCCTCGCGGCGGGATGCAGTCTCCCCCTCAACTTGTGCGTTGGAGTGGTCCAAGATGACCGATGTCGAGGCAGTTGCTTCGGGACCTCGTGCCGAAGTAGTAGAAGCGGGGTCAGCTTCGGGGGTCGATGTCGAGGGTAGTAGGGGATCATCCTCGAATTCTCCGAGATCTTCTTCTTCGAATAAGGTCTGTTCCATGTCGTGTTCATTTGCCTGTTCAAGAGCAGAACTAACAGAGGGGGTTGATTCATCAAAAGTCACATCACATGACTCGATGACAGTGTTAGTTTCCAAGTTATAAACACGATAAGAGTGACCATGAGTAGTATAACCCAAAAAGATCCCGTCAGAAGATCGCGACTCAAATTTATCCAAGTTACCACGTTTTAGGATAAAGCAGCGACAGCCAAAAACTCGAAGATGAGTAACCTTGGGCTGTCTCCCAAAACGCAGCTCATAAGATGTCAAATTTAAAATTGAGCGCAAGAAGATTCGGTTTGAGATGTAGCAAGCAGTGTTCATGGCCTCAGCCCAGAATTTTCTAGGAGTCCTATGCTCATCAAGCATCGTCCTAGCCATCTCAACCAAAGTGCGGTTTTTCCTCTCAACAACACCGTTCTGTTGAGGAACCCGCGGAGCAGAGAATTGATGTTCTATGCCATGCTCCATGCAAAAGTCAACAAAGAGACTATTTTTGAACTCGGTGCCATTATCGCTTCGAATGAATTTTAATGCACCAGGGAGTTCAGTGAAAAGTCTCAAAGCCAAGCTCCGAAAGTGTGAAAACACTTCGTCCTTGCTGGCAAGAAAGAAAACCCAAGAGTAGCGAGAGAAATCGTCGACAATAACAAGTACATACCACTTGCCGCCTAAAGAACTAACCCGAGAGGGACCTACAGTGTCCATATGGAGAAGTACTCCGGGCTGTTCAGTCATCACAGTGGTGACTGGCGAATGCGAAGCGGCAATCATTTTTCCATGTCGACAGGGAGCGCAAACTAAATTCTTCTCAAACTTGAGCTTGGGCAATCCTCGGATCAGACCTAGGGCGCTCAAACGAGCGAGCAACTCAAAGCTCATATGCCCTAGTCTCCTATGCCACTTCCAAAGCTCAGAAGTCGAATGTGCAACAAGACAATGAGAAGAACCAGACGACTCTGAAAAATCAGCTCCAAAAACTCTCCCAACCCTAAAGATCTTACACACCACAACGCCATCAGAATTGAGCACTTGCGAAGTATCGCGATGAAATCGCACTTCGAAGCCCTCATCAAGCAACTGAGATACAGACAGCAAATTGTATCCCAGGTTCTCAACCAAAGCAACATCTTTGAGAGTGAAGTTTGCGTTAATCCTTACCACACCTTTACCTTTCACTCTACTCCTTCGATTGTTTCCGAAGGTGATATGTTCCCTTTGCTTGGTTGTTGTGAGGCTGGAGAACCAGTTTGCATCTCCGGTCATGTGGCGCGAACAACCGGAGTCCATGATCCACGTGCCCTCCAAGCCTCGACCTGTCGCCTACACATGATAAGAACGCCTCGATCGCTCAGTGCTGGGGTGAGTAAAATAATGACGAGGCATCCAGCACTGAGTGACACGAGTAGTAGGCACAGTAAAAGTAGACGGTCTACGCACATAAAAATCAGAATGATGCAAAGTGCGAGGTCTACCTACATGCAAAGAACGCAAAGCATGTCGAGGTCTCCTACTCTGACGAGGTACAAAGCTACTCGCCCGAGGTCTACCACCATATGGAACATGGTGAACACCTCGAGGAGCAAAACCTCTCCGAGAAGCACGAGGAGCCTCGAAAACAGGACGAGAGTAATACTCAGACTCATGCATACCTAAAGATGGGTAATGCATGTCCTGAAAGCTCATCGCCTGTGCACGTCGCTCATCCTTGATGCGACGGAAACAGAAACCAATCAAATGACCCGCCCGCTGACAATAAGAACAGTGAAACACTCTCCTGGAGGCACTCTCATGGGTCACAGGAGCAACTCTCACAGGCTCCTTGGGTTTCTTCTGAGTGGCTTTCTTGGGAGGATTTTTCTTGGTAGGAGGTGTGGTTTTCTTTGGTGGATGGGTAGGCTTTTTGGCTGATGGGGTGTCCAACAGAGCTCTCTCTTTCTCTAGGGTGGTGGGAGAGGTGAAAACAGTTTTGGACTTACTGTCTGAAGCTATCCTCTCAAAACCCAAACCTAGAGCTACCCCGGCTCTGTCAGCACACAACTTGGTCTTGGCCAAGAGCAAATCCATCCTACCCTTTCCCTCAGTGCATTTATTCACCACAGAAAGAAGGTATTCATTTTCAGACATGAGGTTCTCAGCTCGCTCTCTAGCAGTGCCTAGCTGGTCCTTAAGGGTAATGCAAGTGTCACAAACAGGTTGCACATCCTTAGAACTACCGGCCCTCTCCAATCTAGCCTCTAAATCATGAACATGTTTATCACGTAAATTAATGCTCTCGCGCAATAAAGAACAGTTCAAGCATTCAATAATATCATGAGGTCTAGAATCCACCTCCAAAAGCTGCTTCTGTGCAGTCTCAAGCTCAGAAAGCGTTTGAGCATGTACAGAACGCAACTGAGCAAGCTCACCCATGACAACAGAACAAGACTCACATTCAGCATCATCAAACTTAGACTTAAGCATGGCATATTCAGTAGACATATTTTCTAGCCTAAGTCTAAGGTCTTTTCTTTCTCTAGCGGCTTGCACAAGTAATCTATCCTGACCAAGCACTACTTCATTCAGCTCATCTAATTTAATTAGAAGCTGGTCAGATGATAGCTTTACCTCAGATGAGTCAAGCTCATCGCCGCTGTGATCGCTGTCGGCCATGAAGCAAAGGCCGGTGAAGTCACGTCCCTTCTTGTCCTTCTTGTCCTCCTTCCTTGGGGACTCCTCCTCCTCAGAGCTCGACTCCTCAGTTGAGGAAGTGTCGATGTCGCTGAGAGCAGCAACAAAAGCTCTGGAAGCGGCCTTGGCTACTTTCTTAGCCATCTTGCCGCGCTTGCCCTTCACAAAGGGCTTCCTCTCCTTTTTGTGGAATTTAGGGCGGTCACTCTCATCTCTCTTTTTGACCTTGGGGCAATTAGCCTTGATGTGAGAGGTGTCGCCACATTCATAGCAGCCACTAAAACCACTTCTCCTCTGATCCCGTCTCTCATGATGAAAGCGGGTGAACCTCCGGGCAATGAGAGCAAGCTCATCATCAGCTAGAGTATCCACCTGCTCCTTTGTGACGGAGACCAGGGAGGACAAAGCAAAACCATCTGCAAGAACACAAGTGCCTGATGTGCTTGGTTCTGCAGTGATGCCACGGCTAGTGCTAGAAACCAATGCCAATGGCTGTGGCAAAGAGCTTCTGTGCACTGCAAGAGATGCCTTGGCAATCTCTGTGGACTTCAGCTTGCTAAAGAGTTCGTCACAGGTCAATGTGTCATAGCCTGTGGACTCCTCAATGCTGGATATCTTCACCTCCCATATGCTACGGTCAAGAGCATAGAGAAGCTTGATAGCCCTATCGTGATCACTGTAAGCAAGCGTCCCGTTGGATCGCAAGTTACTCACTATAGCATCAAAGCGCGAAAACATGGCATCTATAGATTCACCAGGTGCCTGCACAAACAGCTGATACTGTTGGTTGTAGGTGCTTTGGCGCCTGGCCTTAATCTGAGTAGAGCCCTCATGATAAATAGTGAGCGTTGTCCAAATTTCCCTAGCAGTCCTAAGGTGCTGCACCCTATCAAACTCACTCCGACTCAAACCAATGAACAGTATGTTCCTTGCCTTCGAGTTGGCAATGTACTGATCTTTCTCAGTTTGAGTGGTGCGGGTCTCGGGGATGGAGTATTGTGAGTCCACAATCTCCCAAATTGCATTTCCTTGGCTTAACAAGTAAGCCTCCATGCGCACCTTCCAGTATGCAAAATCTGTCCCATCGAACAGAGGAATTTTGCTGCCTCTATCCATGTCGCCAACAGATCACAAAACCGGTTAAGGTCAACTGGTGATCTTAACCAAGCTCTGATACCAATTGTTGGACCGGAAACGGCGACCAGAGGGGGGTGAATGGGAGCTTTTAAAATTTCGGGCTAAAAACTTAGCCTTCGGTTCTGTTCTGTCTTCTGCGGAACAGGCTTCGAACACAGCCTTCGAAGGTCTGGTTCGGAGGTACTTCGACACCTTCGAACACAGGCTTCGGAGGAGCAAAAGTTCGAAGCCAAGAAGACTTCGCTCCACTAACAACCCTCGAAAACCAACTCTGCTAAGTCAGTGCAGGCTCCGCACACAGGGTGCTTTGAGCAAACTTCGCACTTCACCCTTCGCAAGAGTGGACACCCCTCTGAGGACTTCGACCAAGTACTTGGCGACAGCAACGGGTGCTGGGCTTCGTACCCGAAGGTCTACACGCACACACAATGGACCACGCTAAGGGCTTCGACACAAGAAGCACTACGGGAAAAGAACAGGGCTTCGCTAGTAAGCAGCGAGGTCTTGCCTCGAGTTACACAGAGCGACAGCACACTGTAAGGCACACTTCGCGATAAAAACACCCTTCGCCAAGACAGGCTTCGGTGAACTAAAAGCTAGCGAGGTATGCAACGCGAGCTCAAGCAAAAGCACACAGAAACAGGGCTTCGCCGCTTGAACAAGGAACACAGAAAAATGAACTCTCAGGATGTATTCAGTTGAAGTGTATGGCTACAGGAGCTCAACAGTAAATGCTCAAAGTGTTAAATGTTACCTACCGAGCCCCCATATTTATAGCCCACGGCTTCATCCTAAGGAAGTGACTACTTTACCCCTAGGGTTTACATCCATTTTGTCTCTACAGAACTAAGGGGTACAAAAGGTAGTCCACCTTTATTTTGGAGGCTTCTCTGTCAGCTGCAGAGGGGACAGTGTCAGCCTTTTTCAGAACAGACAGTGTCAGCCTTTACAGTGTTGACTTCTGGAACCTCCCTTCGCACGCGAGGGGTGCGGAAGCTTCGGCGAGAAGCCTGCAGCCTGTTGGCCTTCGCTCCGCCGAAGAGGACCTTCGATACAGTGACGGTTTTGAGCCGAAGCCGTCAAAGCCCTTGGGCCTTCGCACCACCACCTCCGGAGTGGATCACCACGGCTTCGCAGCTACTCCGAGCTCGAACACCGTCCGTCCGTGTACCGAAGCCATGCATGGCCGAAGCACCTCAAGTCAACCTCACTCCGAAGCCCACCTTCGGAGTACCACCCTTCGAAGTCCCTCCTTCGTCCAAGGCCTCCGCATGAAGCATTCCATGAGCACTTCGTCGCAGTGTCTCACTCCGAGCACACTCCTCGACGAGCCTCACTCGGACCATGCCTTCGATGCACCTCGACTTCTGAGACCTTCGTCGGGCACCTTCGAGTGTCTCCCTCCGGAGCACACTTCGAATCCCTTGCCTCCACAGAGGACTTGGTCCACCAACTCCGAAGTCACTCCATTCGGAGTACCTTCGAAGTGCCTCACCTCCGAGGACTTTGTCTCTGAGTACCTTCAGCCGGAGCCACGCTCCGCACTCTCTGCCTTCACCTGGCACGCCTCGACCCGGGGACCGACCCAGACCACCTTCGCAGCCACCGTGACAGAGCTCCTCGCTCCCCTGGCATCAAGCCACCCGCTTGACCCAGGTTCACCTGGCTCGAACCCTGTCCGTCGCCTCCGAAGTCCCTGCGCACCATCGACAAGCAGACAAGTGTATCCAGTACTCCGGAGACCTCTCCGGGTTAGCAACCTCCGGCACACACTCCGGTGTACCGCCCAAAGTACCGAAGCCATCGGTACGAACCCTGTCATCGCATACTGTCGGACCCCTCCGACGAGCACACTCCGCTGCACAGCTGCAGCAAGCAAACACCGAACACACTCCGGTGACACACCTCCGAACACCCTTCGGAGGTACCACCTCCGAAGCCCCTCCGGAGGTACCCTTCGAACAGAGGGTAAAATCCAGTCAATCACTCATCACAAACACCGAAACCACCCTTGGTTTCTCAGTAAAAAACTAGTATAAAAATATAACTGCGACTAATAAATTTTACTATTCTTTTTATATGAGCAGATTATACAAAAAAATTAACACGAGATAACTAATAAAATTTAACAGATTAAAATAAAACGAAATTTCAAAATAGATTTTCAGCTAATTAATTAATGGATGATTATCTCTAAAAGTTGATCTACTAAAAAATAGTAGATTAAAAAACCTGCGTCATCGTTTCGATCTTTGTTCCAAAATTTCTCGCCTGAACAGGCGCTCTCTGATCCACGCCACTTGCAGCGATGGCCAGAGCCTCACGGCCTTGCTGCCCCAGCGGGCCCCACGCCCTGGATCCTGTTCACTGGCGGGCCCCACGCGGCCACCTTCACGCTAGAAAAAAATCACTGGAAATCCTTCCCGTGGAGAAACAGGAAGCACACGCAACCCAAGCACTATTCACAAGGAAGAAAAGCTCCAGGCCTTCCGTCGCGCTGACCAAAGAAGAAAAATGTGGTGCCAAAAAGCTGTAGCCAGCCGCATGCACCTCTGATAGGGCCCCACGCTCGTGAGCAGCGCCAAAGCTGCTGCGTGCAATGCTTCGCTGGAAATAGCAGCCAAAAAAAAATTCCGGAGAAGAAACTTTCAGTATCAACGAAAGCATGCAGATCGAAATATTTTCGGTGGAAAAACGAACTGTGGTTGAACAGGAAAAATTGGACTGTAGATTGATCTAATGAAAAACGGTCATCTATCCCCAAGGGGATAGGGACCTATTTATAGGCAAATCCTAATACATGAAAAGACTACTTTACCCTCGGGTAAAATAAACTGACTCTAAAATAAATTCCGAAAAATACTAAAATATTCTTAGAAAAATTAACTAACTCGAATAAAAATATTCTAAACATAAAAACTAAATATTAATATCCTAAAAATGAATTAATGATAGATTGTCAGTTTTACGCCGAAACTGACAAAGCGTCCACCGTCTTCGCACCGGGTACCCGGATTGGGCCGACCCGACCCCGCAGCTCCCTTAGCCCGGCAATCGCTCGCCGCCCGTGTACCTGAGTCAAACCCAGTCAACAGACCAGTGGATCATCTGCCGCTCCTAGCCATGTACCAGGATTGGGCCAGCCCGACTCCGCAGCTCCTCTGCCCGGCCGTCGCTCACTGCCCGTGTACCTGAGTCACATGCGCCTCAGACTCAGCAGGTCTTCATCTCTCCCTTCCTTTGACTTCCGTTGACAATCACTCATCACATCTGGAATATCAAAACCATATTCTTCAACATGGTTTCTCAATCTCCCCCTTGATGAGTGCATTGTCAACACCCTTTTCAGCTCATCTCGAGAACCTGCAAAACATGTGGAAACAGAAAAAACAAAGACAAAAGAAAATAGAAGAAAGGAAATAAAAGTTTAACCCTAATGACCAAAAGCCAAACAGAAGCATGAAAATGGTCATTATAGTTAACCAAAAATAAAAACTCAAAAATAAGTGCAAATCTCAGAATTACCAACAAGGAAACTAAAAAGTAAACTCCAAAATTTCTCCCCCTTGTTGACAATTGGACTCATCAAGTGAGACTAAATGCACTTAAAGAGACATAAACACAAACTCCCCCTGAAATGCAGCTCCCCCTCAAAATATGCCATGAATGCAAATGGGGTGCATGTGAAGTGTGAAAAGCATGCTTCTTAGATATGATTAACTGCAATAACAACATCTAACAGGTATAGCGAAAGATATATTGTCTAAGATACATGACATGATCAGTGCAATAGATTATATCTTAAGAAAGTCATTAGCACGCATTTTTTGATTTTTGCAAAACAAAAGCATCACCACATTTTCTAGTTAACAAGCAAAGTAAAGCATGATATGCAAAAGCTAACTGATATCTACCAAGATAAGCATTGTCCCAAAACAAAGTGCTTCAGCAAATTTGTCATCTTTTTAAATTTTTCAGACTTTTTCTTTATATTTTTCATTTCTGCCAGGGGTTATTTGCATGTCAAACCTTATGCTAACCGACCAAGTCAAGCCTAGGCCAGAACTAGACCATCAAAAGCTTAAGACATTGGTCTTGGCATACATTATATCGTCCTAGTTCATACCAAAGTGCTATGGTAAGCAATCCAGAACAATGCAATGCGACAAAGCAAACCCACCTGGATCTTTTCTGAGAGTCATAAAAATGTGTAAATTTTTCATTTTTCTGAATTTTTATCATTTTAAAGCACATTTTGCATATTTAAAGCATATAAATGTTCAAGTTGCATACTGCATCTAAGTAAGGATCTAGCTACAAGGCATGTAAAAGATAGTGAAAGCATTTAGCCTACACATGCTAGTTACCAGAAGCAATGGTGATTATTTTTCAATTTTAAAACATAAAAGCCATGCATATGACATATATCAGATATATCAAGTGAACTGAAACAAAAACATGATCATCGACAAGTAATCAAAAAACATATACTAGCTAGAGAAAGTAAAGCAAATTAATCATATAATAGAAGCAAGCTAAAAAAGTGATTGATGATTATGCATGATATGAACGCACACACAAAAAGACTCAATAAAAATAAAGAAGAAGGAAAAACTGATACCAATGAAAAGGTGACTCAAAAAATCCTAAAAAGATACACAACTCCCAAAACACGATCAATAATCATGAGTAGGACCAAACGGTCCAATGCCAGGTTTAGTAAAAGTATTGAACCAATGTCGAGCCATCTGCGCGTATGTAGGAAAGCAAAAGGAATCATATGAGTCTGGACTGAAGCGCGGATCAAAACGCGGTCCTCGGTTCTTCCTAAAATCACGGTCACGAGGTCCAAAACCGTATCCATAATGATCTGGAACTCTGCCAGAACGAAAACCACCCTCCAGAGCACGGTCATGAAAACCGTCTCCTCTACCACCACCTACACGACGTGGCCTGGCCTCTAGCCTCTCTCTACGTCGAGGAACTCTCTGTCTACCACCCTGCTGGTAGAACTGCTCCTGCCTACCCCGAGCTCTCTCTGCTCGCTCAACCCGTTTCCTCCTAAAGCAATACTCCTCAAGATGCCCGTCTCTCTGACAAAACTCACAATGATAGATAGGCTTCTTGGTATGTGGTTGAGGCTTGGGATTCTTAGGCTTGGTGGTGTTTGGTGTATCATCTTTGGTGTGAGAGGGTCCAGGTAAAGAATCAAGAGAAGTGTGGAGAGTTTTAGGCTTTGGGACCCAGATCTGCTTCTTAGGTGGAGCCTTGGGCTGTTCTTGGAACACACCATCCTTGGGCTGACTAGACTGGAAAGACTCAGTGGAGTGAGTCTTGGGATATCTCTGTTCGGGAGTCATCTTACTCCACTCCACTGCACGGCTAATGGCGCTCTCAAAATCACCCTTGCTATATGTGTAACCTACCCCAAAACCATCCTGTCTCTTAAACTGCTGGATCATCATGCCGAGTTGTGGCTCTTTAGCACTGATCCAACTCAGGATTGAACGAAGGTAAAAGTTCTCGTTCTGAACATCAGCTAGCTTCTCTCTCAAAGAAGCTAACACCTCCATCTGAGACAAACAGATCTCACACTCTTTATCAACTTCGACAGACTTCTCAGCTTTTAGCTTAATCAACTCCATTCTAATGGATAAGCAGCTCTCACAAACAGTGGATGGAACTGACAAGGTCTCAAGCTCTAGCTTAGTCTGCTCCAACTCAGCTCTCACTCCAGCTAACTCGCTCAACTGCTCATCACTCTTGGCTCTCAGCTCGGCTATACTAGCTAAATGGGATGGGCAGTCTACACAAGGTGCGACGACAGTGACATGAGCATCTTTCAGCTCCTGCTGAGCGCTCTCAAGCTTAGTGGCCAATGCGTCTCTCTCATCTACTCTCTCTGTGTACCTGGACTTAAGAGTCGTCAGGTCACACAACATCACCTCGCAGTTAGGGCACTCACCACTATCACCCAAACAAGGGGAAGAAGACAGACTCTTAATCTTGCCATTTGCCGTGGCAAGCTCACTCTCAAGCTCATCTATCCTCTTCTTAGCCCCTCTAAGCAGTTTCTCCCTATACTTCAACTCCTGACTGTTCTGTTCTAGTAAATTAACAACTTCTTGTTCATATGAAGATGCATTCTCATCGTCGTCATCGTCGGAGTCGTCGGAGGAGTCATTCTCTTTCTTCTCCCCAAGAGCCATTGAGCAGAAGCTCTTGTGGGGTCTTCGGCTGTGACGTGAGCGACTCTTCAGCTTATCCCTGAAGCCCATGAAACAGAGGCCCGCCGGATTGTCTCTGTCCTTCCCCTTCCTGATCATGATATCTTCATCACTTGAACTTGAAGACGATGAGGAAGACGAGGATCTCTTGGAGTATCTTTTCTCCATCTCGGCAAAGAAGGTTTCGTCTCGCTTCTTGTTCTCACGCCTGTAATCTTTCAGAGCCTTTCGAAAGAACCTTGTCTTGGGCTTGCCCTTCGTGGAGTTGTCGTACTTGCCAGAGTTGTAGGAGTTGTCACCAGTTCCCTTCTTGTAATTCTTCTGCTTGGGACAGTCGGTGATAAAATGACCTGGGTCACCACACTCAAAGCATCCGGACTTTGTGCCGTGTCTCTTAATCATTCGCTTATCATAGACACGCCGCACCCGGTTGTTAAACAAGCACAGATCATCATCTCCTAGAGTATCAACTTGTTCCTCGGAAATAGACATCAAGGAAAACGCAGTACAACTCATGGCATTAGGATCAGCCGATGGTGTCGCAAGTGCCAGAGTCTTTGAGCCAGAATCAGTGAGATTTGATCTCAACTGAATATCGACCTCTGAGGCCTTGAGCTTACTAAAAAGCTCTGCGATGGTCAAGGTATCGTAAGACGCGCTCTCAACAATAGAAGAAACCTTGATCTCCCATATCTTAGGGTCCAAGGTATGGAGTACCTTAAGCGCCTGCTCATGATCCGAGACCAGCTGATCACGCTCGGCCTTGTTAACGCGAAGCTTGTTAATGATCGATTGAAAACGACCAAACAAAGCCTCAACAGTCTCACCCGGCTTCTGTGAGAAATTTTCATACTCACGCCGGTAGGTCTGATATAGTCTAGCCTTGACCTGAGCTGTCCCCTCATGGTGTGCCTGGAGGGTAGCCCAGATCTCTCTAGCAGTGGTGAGATGGCTAACACGCTCGAACTCACTAGGACCTAGACCAGAAAATAAAATGTTCACCGTCTTACTATTATTTTGATGCTGGGTAATTATATTTTCAGCAGTATCCGCAGCAATAGTTGTAATGGTGAAACTAGGATGAACACAAATCTCCCATATGTCCGAGCTCTGGCTCATAAGGTATGCTCGCATGCCAGTCTTCCAATAAGTATAGCCAAAAGCCTCTAGGGATGGGATTTTACCAGAAGACGTCATGGTCACTACCTAGGTTTTGAATCGGTTAAGATATTAGAAAAACCTAACCTTGCTCTGATACCACTTGTAGGACCGAAAGTAGCGACCAGAGGGGGGGTGAATGGGCGCCTAAAAATTTCTTGTTAAACTATATTTTAATCCCAACACCTGAATGACCTTAACCAGACAAATAATAATAACAAAGTAAATTACTGGAATTAAAGTTGTCTAGCTTAGAAATGATATTAAGGACAGTCTAAATAAAATACTGCTGTAAATAAAAACACCTAGATAAAACTCGAAATATTAATATTCTATGCTAGAAATAAAATACTAATTAAATAACTAAAACATGGATCAATAAAATTAATTCGAAATTAACCCAAAAATATTGAGGGTAAAAAACTAGTATAAAAATATAACTGCGACTAATAAATTTTACTATTCTTTTTATATGAGCAGATTATACAAAAAAAAAATTAACACGAGATAACTAATAAAATTTAACAGATTAAAATAAAACGAAATTTCAAAATAGATTTTCAGCTAATTAATTAATGGATGATTATCTCTAAAAATTGATCTACTAAAAATAGTAGATTAAAAAACCTGCGTCATCGTTTCGATCTTTGTTCCAAAATTTCTCGCCTGAACATGCGCTCTCTGATCCACGCCGCCTGCAGCGATGGCCAGAGCCTCACGGCCTTGCTGCCCCAGCGGGCCCCACGCCCTGGATCCTGTTCACTGGCGGGCCCCACGCGGCCACCTTCACGCTAGAAAAAAATCACTGGAAATCCTTCCCGTGGAGAAACAGGAAGCACACGCAACCCAAGCACTATTCGCAAGGAAGAAAAGCTCCAGGCCTTCCGTCGCGCTGACCAAAGAAGAAAAACGTGGTGCCAAAAAGCTATAGCCAGCCGCATGCACCTCTGATAGGGCCCCACGCTCGTGAGCAGCGCCAAAGCTGCTGCGTGCAATGCTTCGCTGGAAATAGCAGCCAAAAAAAATTCCGGAGAAGAAACTTTCAGTATCAACGAAAGCATGCAGATCGAAATATTTTCGGTGGAAAAACGAACTGTGGTTGAACAGGAAAAATTGGACTGTAGATTGATCTAATGAAAAATGGTCATCTATCCCCAAGGGGATAGGGGCCTATTTATAGGCAAATCCTAATACATGAAAAGACTACTTTACCCTCGGGTAAAATAAACTGACTCTAAAATAAATTCCGAAAAATACTAAAATATTCTTAGAAAAATTAACTAACTCGAATAAAAATATTCTAAACTTAAAAACTAAATATTAATATCCTAAAAATGAATTAATGATAGATTGTCAGTTTTACGCCGAAACTGACAAAGCGTCCACCGTCTTCGCACCGGTTACCCGGATTGGGCCGACCCGACCCCGTAGCTCCCTCAGCCCGGCAATCGCTCGCCGCCCGTGTACCTGAGTCAAACCCAGTCAACAGACCAGTGGATCATCTGCCGCTCCTAGCCATGTACCCGGATTGGGCCAGCCCGACTCCGCATCTCCTCTGTCCGGCCGTCGCTCACTGCCCGTGTACCTGAGTCACATGCGCCTCAGACTCAGCAGGTCTTCATCTCTCCCTTCCTTTGACTTCCGTTGACAATCACTCATCACATCTGGAATATCAAAACCATATTCTTCAACATGGTTTCTCAGTCCTGTCTATAGTGGATTTGGCATAGTTTTGCCTCTACTGAACCTGTTTGTTACCTGGGCATGGCCCTGCTTTTATAGGCACACAGGCCAAAGGAAAAGACCTAAATGCCCTCTATAGGCCATAGGCCTTATAGGGGCACAAAGGGAAAATACTAGACTACAGTACATGCAGCTTTACAGCTTTATAGACATGGAAGATAAACGTCACTTCTGAGCGGCTAAACGACATACCAAGGGCGGGGGGGGGGGAACCCGGTATGGCTTTACACTGTAGCAGAGTTGAGATATTTCTTCTGGCTCGGAGTAGTGGCTGGAGCTCTTTGGGTGGAGATAGCTGCAAACGCTCCGAGGGGCACTCTGAAGTGGACTCTGGGGAGGGCTCCGAAGGACATTCCAAAGTGGACTCGAAAGAGCACTCCAAAGTGGGCTCCGAAAGGGTTCTCGGAGGACTCTGAAGGAAACCAGAGGGGTCCCGGAGGTTTGACTCCGAAAGGGACCGAAGGGGGCCCGGAGGCTTGACTCCAGAGAGCTCCGAAGGGAGCCCGGAGGCTAAATCTAGCTGCTGCTTGGAATTAACTTCGTCAGGAGGGATGGTGCTTCGTCTTCAGGCTTCGGTGGGGATAGTCTCCAGGCTCAACACCTTCGGAGGCTGACATCATTTGGCCCCCTGTTTTAGGGAAAACTTATTCCCCCAACAGTAGCCCCTCGCATGTAGCCCTTCGGAGTGAAGGGGTGCACACGCTTTAGGACAAATGACTTAGTAAAAATGCAGCTTCAGGACTTTAGATCTTGGGCGAAGGCTGGCTTCGAACCGTGCAGGCAATAAATGCCTGACCAGGTGACGGAACAACATTGAGGAGCCCGAGCGCCTCTACAACGGTCAGAAAACTAACCATTGCAGCGTGAGGGGGTGCGATGGTTCGCTTCAACTTCACCTTAGGCCCACTTGTCATGGACTACGGGGCCGGGGTAGCTGGTGAAAAAAGGCTTCGGCGTGGGATCCGTGGATGTTTTTACCGCCTATAAAAAGGGGTTTACCGCACCACGGCTCCACCACACGCTCATTTGCTTCTTGCTTCAATCCCTTGCATCCTCCGCTCTCTTTCTCCACCTTCATCTTCGTGCATAGCCGGCTTCACAGCTTCTTAGCGCCCTTCGCACAGAAGCCCTGCAAGATGCCAAAGAAGGCTACGACGAAGAAGGCTCTGGCCCTGGGTGCGAGTTCAAGCTCTGTCCAGGCCCAGGTGGCGGTGGCGGCGGCACCGAAGCCTACGGCGAGGCGCTTGGGGCCGAGGGACCTTCGGTCACCATCGTACAAGCTCGAGCAGACGTTGGAGATGAGGGCTTGGCTTTTACGGAGGAGTCTATTCGAAGAGTCTATGAGGGGAAGATTTCCGAGGTAATCCAGCTCTGGGTGCCTGAGGAGTCAGAGACCACCCTGAGGCCTCGGGCTAACGAGGTTGTTCTTTTTGAAGCATTCTTCGTGGCTGGCCTCGGGTTGCCAGCATTGGACATGCTAAGTGAAGTATTGAAGGCATACAACTTCGAGCTTCCTCACTTATCTCCGAACGCCATGGCGAGGCTGGTGATCTTTGAATGGGCCATGAGGGCCGAAGGCTACGACGGGAGCACATACATCTTCGTCGCTCTCCACGATTTGAGCTGCCAACCGAAGCGGATGGAGGGGGCAGACCGCGTGGAGAGGGCGTTGGCCTTCGGGAGCACCAACTGCAGTGCTGAAAGGAGGTTCAAGATTGCTTCCTAGTGAGGGCTATGAACAATAAGTGGTACTCGAAGTGGGACCAGGATTGGTTCAATGTTTCGGTGGCCACGGACTCCCCCTTCGAAGTACCAACGCACTCATCTCCTACCGACGCGAAGGCGTGGTGAAGACGAGCCCCGATGCCCTTCGGTCGAGGATCTTGCTTCTACGAAGGGTGGCTTCGAGAATGAGCATGAGCGACTCAGTGGAAGAGTTCATCACCCTTCGGCTCAGCCCCCTCACGCTCTCTTGGCCGGAGAAACTCTTCCAACCTTCGGGGTCGTAGGGACCGAGCGAAGTGTCGGTGGAGCGCCTTGGTAAGACTTCAATTTTCTTTATCTTCATACTTCACAGAATTAACTTGTGCTGACTTGAAATTTTGATGAAGCTACTCATGACGTACGGCCTTCGGAGGAGGCAATCATAGCCGCAGAGTGTGTTGTTGGGGCTCCGACGCTTGAGGAGAAAGCTCGAAGGCTCGCTTCGGTGGGGTCTTGGGAGTGCTAGAACTGAGTGTGGACCTAGCTCGGCGTTGAGGGGTCCAAGAGCTTCCAGACTTTGCCAGCTCAACACCCTCGGCGAGCGGCTGAAAGAGGAAAAGGGTGGACGACGAGGAACCCAAAGCCTCGAGGGTTCACTCGGAGCTCCCAGCAGACGAAGCCCCTTGTGCGATGGAGCAAGCGGCTGTGAACCTTGGCGTTGAGGCAGAGCCAGCAGACACTCCGGTGGCGACGACCGAAGTGGTGGCACCGGAGGCTACGATGGTGACCGAAGTGGTAGCGGCAGAGAGTACAACGGTGACTCCTTCGAGCGCAGGGGCTGGGGCTCAGCCCGCGCAGCGAAGGGATTGGGGAGCACACATCGCTCCTACCACCTTCGAGGACATTTCCTCAGACAAAGGTAAACACTTGATCACCCTTCTCTTTACATTCATGTATAATGACTTGTAGTTTCTGCAGATGTTGATGGCAATGCGAGGCCTGTCGTGCCGAGGCCCACGGGGACCTCCGGCAGCCCCAGGAGCAGCAGCAGTGACAGCAGTAGCAGCTCGGAGTCCAGGAGCTCCTCGTTTGAAGAAGACGAGGGGGACAACCGCAACGAAGGGGTCCCTTTAGAGCAAACCGAAGAGTTTGTCGAAGTAGTGGACCGGAACCCGGCCCTGCTAGAGCCTGGGCCGGAGGAGCCTATGACGGAGATGGTCCGTCCTCTGCTTTCGAGGGGACCCATAATGGAGGCAGCCATCCACGCATTCCAGGAGGGCTGCATTGCTGCGGGGCAAGGGGACATGGTGGCACAACATAGCCACTCGAGCCCCTTCAACCTCTTCGCAAATGCCTACAAAGCTATCGTCTAGGTGAGCAAAGCTTCCCATGATCTTCGAGTCACACTTGCTTTTTTACCCAAACTTAAGATTTTCTTGAATCTTTTCAGGCCTTCGTGCTGAATGCTGCAGCAGCAGCCTCCACGGACCATCGGATGACCCTCTTGGTGGAGGAGAGGGACACCCTTTGATGCTAGGCTTTGGAGGAGGATGAAAGGCGAAGGCAGGCTGAAGCGGTGGCAGAGGCGGTGAGGTTCGAGGCAGTCAAGGAAAGGGAAGCCTTGGCCTCGGAGATAGAAAAACTTCGAGAGGCACTTAGGGCTTCGGAGGAGACCAGGGCGAAGCTGGTGGCAGAGTGTTCTGATCTTCGCGCAGCCAGCCACTGCCTGGAAAACTTCGTGGTCCGAGGGGTCGACGAGGCTACCTCGAACTTGTCCGCAATCCTTGAGCAATTGGGGACCGAGTGCCAGGCCTCGGACTTCAACCCTCAGGACCCAATCGGGGACCGCCTTGAGTTCCTGCAGACAGCTGCTGTGACGGTGGAGACGTCGATGAAGGTCTTGGCTGGCCAGGGAGTGCTGCAAATTCTCCACGATGCGGGGTGCAATCACCTCGAGGCGGCAACCTCGGTCATGCCGATGGCCTTCGGAGGCCAACACTTGGTTTCGCCACCCCAAGACATCCGCGGAGCATGGCACCCACTTCAAGAACCTTGGAAGGCCCAAGGTTGTGAAGAAGTCCTCGACCTCCAATGGCTCTCCCACCTTCGCCGAGCCAGGGCACAAGTCTCGCTAGCTCAGCCTTCGATGTTGAAGCCTCCTCTCCTGAAGGTGTAGACCTCCTTAGGCTTTTTGTAATTTGTAGCTGTAGCCTTGTAAACAATTTATCAGTTTATTAATAAAAATGCGGGGGTACTTTATACCTGCCCAGGCTCAGCCGTCGGATGTTGAGTTCGAAGTACTTGAGGACTCTTAGGAGCTTCGCTAGCTTTGGGTGGTGCTCGAAGTAGCTAGGTCCGAAGGCCCCCTCGGTTCAAGCTTCCGAGGGGTCAAAGGGGCGAAGCCATTCCCGAAGTAGCCCAAGAGCTGCTGGCTGCTGTGAAGATGGAGCCTCATCAGAGTTCCTCCTCCTTGCCAGACTTAAGCTGTTTCGAGGTAGGATTAAGCGGTTAGGGGATGCAACCTTCGGTTATGGCCTTAACAGGCGACGAAGCCCTAGAATTCTATGCCTTCTATGCGGCACCGCCTTCATCTCATAATTAGACCAACCTGCAAGGCGAAAGATGAGGTCTGCGAGCTTCGAAGTGTGGACGGTCCGGCCGCGGGACATCAGGCTCCGACGGGGCTTCGTCCAACCGAGGGGGCTCTACCCGAAAGAAGAGAAAGCGAGGGTCGAACCTACAATTCAATTACAGGGCTTGAATTGTAGGTTGGACCCTCATCAATACAAAGCGGTAACCTCGATTCTTAAAAGAACGAGGCCTTGACTTCGGATCATATAAGGACACAACAAAGCTTCGGTTTTTAACAAAGAGAAGCAAGGCTTCGATTTTAAATGCGAAGCAAGGCTTCAATTTTTAATAAAGTGGAGCAAGGTTTTGCTTTAAAGTCGAAGCCAGTCTTCTGTTTTAAGGCAAAGCAAGACTTCGATGATTTACTGAAACAATTACATATTGCACAACGAAGCGGGGCTTCGAGCTATTTACATACCTCGAGAAGCGAGAGTGGAGCTTTCCTCATAGCACCTAGGGCTTCGGAGGCCTTCGGTGCACGGCCGGAGCCCCTTGCCTAAGGGTGCAGTCCGAGGCGCGAGGGATGGTGGAAGGTGATAAATGATATCGAGCTGCACTCGAAGCCCCTTGCCGAAGGGTGCGCGGAGCTAGAGGACTCCGAACCTCCCCCCTCAAGTGCACTTCGAGACACATGCAGTGGTTAAGAACATAGCTTTTAGTACTAAGCTCCCCACGGACAGTGCCAACTATTGTAGCAATTGCGTTAGCTACAGCAGGTTTCCATGTGTATATTGTGTGTATAGTGAACCTCGAAGGGTTCTTGCAGAGGGATAGAAGATTTATACTGGTTCAGGCCTCCCCGAAGGGATAATAGCCCTACATCCAGTCTACAGTGCATTTGGCATAGTTTTGCCTCTACGGAACCTGTTTGTTAAAAGGGCCTGGCCCTGCTTTTATAGGCACACAGGCCAAAGGAAAATACCCAAATGTCCTCTACAGGCCATAGGCCTTATTGGGGCATAAAGGGAAAAAGACTAGACTACTTGTTTATAGCAAAAAATGGCATTAATGGTCAAACTAGGAAAATATGAAAAATAGTATTTTTGACCAAAAATATGTCAACCTAGCAAAGGCCGGTCTGACCGGCTATGGTAGGCCGGTCTAACCGGCCAGGTCTGGTCAGACCGGAAACATGGGCTCAGTCAGACCGACCAGGGTCTGGATTTCGGATCCGAGTAGGATTCGAGGTATTTTCGCCCACAACTTATCTCAACAGCGTTTTGGACGCATCTAACTCTATCTCTAGCCAGGGATAACTAGCCCACACCCTATAAATACAAGGGGGAAGGCCGATTCAAGGCTCTCCCCCCAACATACAAGAAATCAAAAGCCCTAGCTTTGAATTGTATTTACTTTCTTTACTTTTCCGCATCTTTGTGGGTTTCCTTGAAAGCCCTCCATCTACCGCATCCGTAATCATGGTAACCCTTGCTGGTTCGCTTGTGAACCTCCCGTTAATCCACGTAACAGATTGGTATCCTTTTTATCGTTCTTTATCGCCCTACCCGGCAATTTGGCCCTTCGGCCGAATTGTTTGTGATCTATTATTGTTTTTGCAGATTAATCGTTCTCCTAAACATCCCTCCGAAGTTTTGGAGTAATTGGAGATCATTTGCTACGGTTGCCGAGGCTTAACAGATCGGATCTGTTACGTCGGTCTGACCGGCGTTGGGACACCGGTCTGACCGGAGCACCTTCGTCACGCCGTTGTCGGCAACGGACGGTCTGACCGATGATACTCCACCGGTCCCACCGAGACACTTCGCACTGGGCAAACTGAAACCGAGGTCTGAATCCGTCGAAGCCCTAACCTTCGAAGCCCTGTGCGCCGGAGCTCCGTACATTTGAAGGCCAATGTTCGGAGATCCTTCGTCCGGTGTGACCGGGGTAGCATGGTCGGTTCGACCGACGAAGCTTCGCCGGTCCGACCGCCAGAGTCGCACTTCGTACCTACCTTTGGGGCACCGCCTAAAGCCCCTTCGCAGCCCTTCGGTCTGACCGGGGTTGTACCTCCGGTCTGACCGGGATTGAGGCCGAAGGTATCCTAGGGACCCTTCGGACCCGTTTCTGCTGTAACCCTGAATCGGCCTCCGAATTGGCCGATTCCAGGTATTTTGATCATTTTGTTATTGTTTACATTGCTATTAATATTTTTGGCCAATTGGATTGAAATATTAATTATTTATCTGATTGCCTGGTGACTCCAAATCCCTTGTCACTATCTAGGGTAGTTGGAACGCGGCATCGGTATCATTGCGATACTTTTGGACGTCGAACCGGCCCAAGTGTGGGGGCGCTTTTCTGCGTTAACACACTTTCTACCGACTCCGCTGGGGACAACACCAACCATGACTACTACATCTACATCGGCGGCAGGTACGTCTACTACGTCTACTTCTACTACATCGTCGATGAACATTGTGGGAAGCACGAACATCGATGACCGCAACATTATAACACCCACCATGGCGGACATATCTGAGGAAGACCGAGCAAAGATCGAAGCGAAAAAGAGAGAACTCGAAGAACTGATGCTGAGAGATTGCATAAAAATGCGCTCGGGCTTCGTCATGCACGACAACCTCAACCTGGCCCAGGTATGCCCGTCATCACCCCCTTTATCTGCCTCACAAGTAGACCGTAGGATAGCTGCGTCTGTTGATCAAGCAGTTAGCGCCTCTCTAGCCAATAAATTGGAACCCGCAGTTGTCTCGCAAGTGGTGGCAGTGTTTAGAAGATTCGGTTTTACTAAGGCCGATTCGCCAGCACCGATTACTAGTATTCCGCCAGCACAACATATCTATAGCAAAACCGACGGTAATACCGGAAAAACCTTCACGTTACCAGGTACCGCCACCGCCTGTGCCCGCGCATGCTCTACCGCGGCAGCTTGCACTGCATACTCCTACACCACAACATAGGCAGAGCATGTCGATATACCACCACGCGTCCCACCACCACATGAAAGGCGCGCACAAGCATTAGATGATGACGATATCAAGGAATGTATTCGCGCACTATTTAGGGAATGCACCGACTTTGCACCTCGGGATAGAGCTAAGGTTTATCGAAAACCATACCCCGACCACTTTGACACTATTCCGTATCCTCACGGTTATAGAGTCCCAGATTTCACGAAATTTGATGGCGAGGGTAGTAAATCCACATTAGAACACATTAGCCAGTTTCTAGCACAATGTGGTGAAGCTAGCGGATCGGATGCATTAGAACTCAGATTATTCTCCTTGTCGTTGTCCTGCACTGCGTTCACTTGGTTTTCGGCACTCCCGCCGAACTCCGTGCAAACATGGGCTCAACTAGAGCAGAAGTTTCATGATTATTTCTACACAGGCGAGACTGAGCTTAGGCTATCACACCTCACAGCGGTTAGGCAAAAATCCGATGAAAGTGTTTCTGAGTATGTTAAATGTTTTAGAGATACCAGGAATAAATGTTTTAGCCTAAACATATCGGAAAGGGATCTAGCAGATTTAGTATGCAATGGCCTACGGGCAGAAATTAAGGAGCGTATGGACAATCAAAACCTCTTGGACGTTAGCCAGGTATTGCAGCAGGCTCTGGTCCAAGAAGGCCGGGCCAAAGATAGAAAATTTGTCAAAACTTTTAACAAACCAAGGGCTGAGATCCACACTATGGAGCACTCCGTCGAGGAAGGATCCGAGGAAGAAGAGGATTCGGTCAACACCTACACGGCTGAATGGACTTGGAGCACGAAGTCTAAGCCCGTCACCTAATCCGAATTGCGGCCATCTCCCTCTAAGAGTTGTCCTAATGAAGTTAGATATTCGTTCGACGTAACTAAATGTGATAAGATATTTGATTTCCTATTGAAAAATCAACTTCTACGGCTGCCAAAAGGGCAAGTCATGCCATCCGCCGACGAGTTAAAAAAGCGTCCCTACTGCAAGTGGCATGATTAACATTCTCACTACACTAACGATTGCAACGTTTTTCGTCGACAGGTACAATCGACCATAGAGGAAGGACGATTGAAAATAGAAGCAAATCCAAAAATGAAATTAGATAGAGACCCTTTCCCATGAACAACATTGATCTAGAAGGGAAGAAGGTGTTGATTCGGCTAGAGCAGGCCGAGTCAGCTAAGGGAAAGGCGATCGTCATAGGAGACGCTCGCACACACACACTTGTACCAAAGAATCCAGAGGTAGGAGTCTGGAAAGAAAATATTAAGTCATCGTCTTTGGCCAAACATCGCAGAAGGCCGAAGGTGACATACAAAATGCTCTTGGACAAGCACCAACGAAGGTCTGAGAGAAAAGGTGTTCCCCCACGGGCTTCGGGACGGTCGAAGCCTCTTAGGAGGACCAGCCTCGTGAGTGATGAGTTCGGACCTCAAGGTCCGAACACTCCCCCGGAGTGGATGCAGCAGTCGGCAGGGTTCGGACCTCAGTGGCCGAACCCCCTCCGGGTTGGTCCTAACCTCCGGCAGGGTTCAAGCCTCATTGGCCGAAACCTCCCCTAGCTTGGCCCCTGTTTCTAGGAGGCTTCGAGCCTCAGTGGCTGAGCCCACCTCCTTCAGAGGGTTTCTAGCCTCCGGGTGGGTCCGGGCCTTGGTGGCCGAACCCTTGCCGAAGGGTGCGCGGAGCCAGAGGACTCCGAACCTCCCCCATCAAGCGCACTTCGAGACATAGGCAGTGGCTGAGAACTTAGCTTTTAGTACTAAGCTCCCCACGGACGGTGCCAACTATTGTAGCAATTGCATTAGCTACAGCAGTTTCTATGTGTATATGGTGTGTAGAGTGAACCTCGAAGGGTTCTTGTAGAGGGATAGAAGATTTATACTGGTTCAGGCCTCCCCGAAGGGATAATAGCCCTACATCTAGTCTACAGTGGATTTGGCATAGTTTTGCCTCTACGAAACCTGTTTGTTAAAAGGGTCTGGCCCTACTTTTATAGGCATGCAGGCCAAAGGAAAATACTTAAATGCCTTCTATAGGCCATAGGCCTTATAGGGGCACAAAGGGAAAAAGACTAGACTACTTGTTTATAGCAAAAAATGACATTAATGGTCAAACTAGGGAAATACTAAAAAATAGTATTTTTGACCGAAAATATGTCAACCTGGCAAAGGCCGGTCTGACCGGCTATGGTAGGCCGGTCTAACCAACCAGGTCTGATCAGATCGGATCCATGGGCTCGATCAGACCGACCAGGGTCTGGATTTCGGATCCGAGTAGGATTCGAGGTATTTTCGCCCACAACTTATCTCAACAGAGTTTTGGACGCATCTAACTCTATCTCTAGCCAGGGATAACTAGCCCACCCCCTATAAATACAAGGGGGAAGGCCGATTCAAGGCTCTCCCCCCAACATACAAGAAATCCAAAGCACTAGCTTTGAATTGTATTTACTTTCTTTACTTTTCCGCATCTTCATGGGTTTGCTTGAAAGCCCTCCGTCTGCCGCGTCCGTAATAATGGTAACCCTTGCTGGTTCGCTTGTGAACCTCCCGTTAATCTACGTAACGGATTGCTATCCTTTTTATCGGTCTTTATCGCCCTACCCGGCAATTTGGCCCTCTGGCCGAAATGTTTGTGATCTATTATTGTTTTTGCAGATTAATCATTCTCCTAAACATCCCTGCGAAGTTTGGGAGTAATTGGAGATCATTTGCTATGGTTGCCAAGGCTTAATAGATCGGATCTGTTACGTCGGTCTGACCGGCGTTGGGACACCGGTCTGACCGGAGCACCTTCGTCACGCCGTTGTCGGCAACGGACGGTCCGACCGACGATACTCCACCAGTCCGACAAAGACACTTCGCACCGGGCGCGCCAAAACCGAGGTCTGAATCCGTTGAAGCCCTAACCTCCGAAGCCCTGCACGCTGGAGCTCCGTACATTCGAAGGCCAACGTTCGGAGATCCTTCGTCTGGTGTGACTGGGGTAGCACGGTCGGTTCGACCGATAAAGCTTCGCCGGTCCAACCGCCAGAGTCGCACTTCATACCTGCCTTCGGGGCACCGCACAAAGCCCCTTCGCAACCCTTCGGTCTGATCGGGGTTGTACCTCTGGTCTGACCGGGATTGAGGCCGAAGGTATCCTAGGGACCCTTCGGAGCCGTATCTGTTGTAACCCCGAATCGGCCTCTGAATTGGCCGATTCTAGGTATTTTGGTCATTTTGTTATTGTTTACATTGCTATTAATATTTTCGGCCAATTGGATTGAAATATTAATTATTTATCTGATTGCCTGGCAACTCCAAATCCCTTGTCACTATCAAGGGTAGTCGGAATGCGGTGTTGGTATCGTTGCAATACTTTTGGACGTCGAACCGGCCCAAGTGCAGGGGCGCATTTCTGCGTCAACACTACTATACATGCAGCTTTACAACTTTACAAACATGGCAAATAAACATCACTTCTGAGCAGCTAAACGACATACCAAGGGCGGGGGGACCTTGGTATGGCTTTACACTGTATCGGAGTTGAGATATTTCTTTTGGCTCGGAGTAGTGGCTGGAGCTCTTTGGGCAGAGATAGCTACGAAGGCTTCGAGGGGCACTCCAAAGCGGACTCTGGGGTGGGCTCCGAAGGACATTCTGAAGTGGACTCCGAAGAGCACTCCGAAGTGGGCTCCGAAAGGGTTCTCGGAGGACTCCGAAGGAAACCGGAGGGGTCTAGAGGTTTGGCTCCAAAAGGGACCGGAGGGGGCCCGGATGCTTGACTCCGGAGAGCTCCGAAGGGAGCCTGGAGGCTAAATCTAGCTGCTTCTTGGAATTAACTTCGTCAGGAGGGATGGTGCTTCGTCTTCAGGCTTCAGTGGGGACAGTCTCCGGGCTCAAAACCTTTGGAGGATGAAGTCATTTGGCCCCCGTTTTAGGGAAAACTTATTCCCCCAACAACAGGCTTCTAATGGTGTAAAAGTTCAAATTTCAGAAGACTTCGCTCACACTCTGAAACCCAAAAACGCATTGTACTCTACGAAGATAGTGCAGGCTCCGCACACCATGGTGCCTTCGAGCAGGCTTCACACTACCGTAATTCACACAAGTGTGTTTCCCTCATAGAGCTTTGAACACATACTCCGCACTAGTAACTGGTACTAGGCTTCGCACTTCGGAATGTTCCAAATAGGAGCTAGCAAACTGACTGCTAGGATTTTGGCTACGGGAAGAAAACAGACTTCGATCCAAATTTTACAGGGTACTTCGCTAGTGATCAGTGAGGTCTAGCCTCTGATTCACACAGAATGAATCATACACCAAACTCACAAAAATCGCATGTATGAGTGACACAACACTTCATATGAAATAACACTGAGAAGGAACTCTGGTATACAAGAAACGAAATGAAGGGCAGAAAACTCAACTCATATAGTGCAAAGAAAATAGATACAAGTTCATGCAAGGTGAATCATTGAGAAAACTGAGATTTCATTGCATAAACAGGGAACACAAAAGACTCACAGAACTGAGTACAATAGAATGGTGGCTGGCTCTAGGAGTTCTGGCAATAGTTTCTTAAAGTGTTACCTAGACCTATCTGGCCTCACTATTTATAGGCATAACTCAATCATGCGAATATACTACTTTACCCCTAGGGTTTACATCGCTTTTTTCTCTGGTAGACACGGGGGTACAAATGGTAGTTTACTTTATTGGAAGCTCCTTTTGTCAGCCTCACAGAGCAGATAATATCAGCCTTTGCAGAGTAGACACGATCAACTTTTGTGTAGGACCGAAAGTAGCGACCAGAGGGGGGGGGGGTGAATGGGCGCCTTAAAAATTCTTTCGAATCAATGGCCTGTTCCCAATACCCAACGCACCTCAAAAATACTACGCAGCAGAAAATAAACAGAAGGCCTAAGTCTAAATGTTTCTAACCTAGAAGCATCTGATGATAGACAGTGTAAAACTAAAGTGGTGCAACTAGGCAGATAAACAAGTTGTAACAGGCCTATACTTCTCAAAGAAATGATCTAAGTATGTATAAAGTGAAAAGAGAAGTTACTGTCCAAAGTTGTCTCCTGTTCGAAACTTGGCGAAGCCCCCTTCGCACGTCGAGGTCTGCTTCGGAGGTTGATGACGGAGTCTGTCCGAAGTGCCGAAGGTGTCACTGTCTAGCCTAGTTCGAAGTGGTAAGAAGCGAAGTGTACTTCGGAGCGAAGTAGAAACAGTGCCGGAGCTTGGTTCGAAGTAAGCACTTCGAAGGCAAGACTTCGAACACAACTTCAAGTTACGAGCTTCGGAGCGAAGTAAACCAGTGCCGAAGCCTGCTTCGAAGTATGCACTTCGAAGACAAAACTTCGAACACACTTAGAACCGAAAGCTCCGAAGCTGAACCTTCGAACACAAAAACTTCGAACACAACACACAAACAGACAACCTTCGAACAAAGAAGCGAAGTCTGTCACGTGACAGAAAAACAAGTCCGAAGCCTACAGCTTTACCTTCGAATAGAACAAGCTCCGAACAAAGAAGCGAAGGGTGACAGGCTACCAAGAAATCAATGCGAAGTTAAGTGGAAGGGCAAACTTCGATGACAACTCCGAGACTTAACGAAGTGTGAACTTCGAACAGCTAGGGCCGGAGTACCTTCGCACTGTCGATCGAAGTATGCGATGTTGTCCGTTTAGAAAATACTTTGAAGCTAGCAACACAGGACACAAAGATTTAGGTTCGAAGTCTGAGCGAAGCCTTTAAAGATGTTCGATCGGAGCCTGCCTCACGGAGTTAAGGGGCTTCGCACAGAACTGATCTTCGCTAGACACACTCAGAAAAAGGTAAAAGAGAGTGTCAGCTTCGATCAAAAAGCTGGGCAATAGAAGGTGAAAAGCTGACAGCAAGTACTGTAGCTACAGTAAAGCAGTACTACTTGCAACAGCAAGAACTAGTACTACCACCGTGAAGAACACACTCAGCCGAAGAAGCTTCTCTTCAAGAATAAATTCAACAGCCCGTAGGTAAGGCAATAACTCCCCAAACCGAACAAAATGCAAGCAATAAATTCACCAGAGTTCAAAGATCAAATGCATCTAAAAGATTTGAGCCAAAAGAATGCAAGAACAGGGAGAGGAAGTCCCTGGCGGCGCACACAGGAGAGAGGAGACAAAGTGACCCAAAAAGGTGGATTTGATTTCAGCACAAAGGGTAGTCCAAACCCTAGGGATTGGGGTGCTATTTATAGGCAGCCCAACACTAGGAATATTCTACCAGCCCCTTAGGGTTTTTACAGACTCAAAAATACAGAAAAAGACTCTACTGCCCTTAGGTATTTTTACAGACACAACTGACTGACTGTGGGCCTAGAGTAACAGATGACATATCCGGAAGCTACTCTTCTGGACAGTCGGATACAGAATCAACGGTTGTCAGTTTTACGCCGAAACTGACAAAGCCTCCACCAGCTTTGCACCAGGTACCCGGATTGGGCCGGCCCGACTCCGCAGCTCTCTCAGCCCGGCAATCGCTCAACGCCGGTGTACCTGAGTCAGTCCTGGTCAACAGCCTAGTGGGTCTTCTACTGCTTCTGGCCCATGCACCCGGATTGGGCCAGCCCGACTTCGCAGCCTCCTCTGCCCGACAGTCGCTTGCTGCCCATGTACCTGAGTCACACGCGGCCCATGAAACAGCAGATCTCTTCTCTTCTTCAGTCCTTGTTGACTATCGTTGACAATGACTCATCACTTCTAGAGCCATGAGGCCCACGCTATTCAGCATGGCTCCTCAATCTCCCCCTTGATGAGTGCATTGTCAACACTCCTCAATTCTCAGCTCTTTAGCACCTGTGAAACAAATGTGGAAACACGAAAACAAAACACAAGGAAACAAAGAAGAAGAAAAATAAGGTAAAAGTTTAACCTTAATGACCAAAAGCCAAACAAAAGCAAGAAACGGTCATTATGGTTAACCAAAACACAAAAGCTCAAAATGAGTGCGATTTCAGAACAGCAAGGATATCAACAGAGTAAGAACTCCCCCTTAAACTCTGATCCCAAATTTTCTCCCCCTTGTTGACAAGTGAACTCATCAAGCACTCAAAAGAGACACAGACTCCCCCTGAAATTCAACTCCCCCTCAAAATATGCAGTGAATGCAACTGGGGTGCAGGTGGAGTGTAGAGAGCATGCTTCTCAGATATGATTGACTGCAAATACAGTATCTAACAGATATAGCAAAAGAGATACTGTCTAAGACACATGGCATGATCAGTGCAAGAGATGATATCGAAAGAAAGTCATTTAGCACGCATTTTTCAGTTTTTGCAAACAAAAAAGCATCACCACATTTTCTAGTAACCCAGTAAGGTAAAGCATGAGATGCAGAAGCTAACTGATATCTACCAAGATAAGCGTCATTCAAAACAAAGTGCTTCAGCAAACTTGGTATCTTTTTAAAGTTCAGGCTTTCTCATTTTCCTTTGTCATTTGTGCCAAGGGTTATTTGCATGTCAAACCTTATGCTAACCGACCAAGTCAAGCCTAGGCCAGAAGTGGACCATCAGAAGCTTAAGACATTGGTCTTGGCAAACACTACAGTGTCCTAGTTCATACCAAAGTGCAATGGTAAGCAATCTAGAACAATATAGTGCGACAAAGCAAACCCACTTGGATCTTTTCAACTTAAACATAAAAAGGCATGGAATTTTCATTCATTTTTGATGTTTATCCTTTTTATGGCACATTTTCCATGTTAAAGCATAAAGATGTTCAAGTTGCATATCTGCATCTATGTGATGAACTGGCTACAAGGCATGCAACAGATAGCAAAAACACTCAGCCTACACATGCTAGTTACCAGAAGCAATGGTGATCATTTTTTAAGTTGAAAGCGTAAAAACCATGCATATGACAGATATCATTTTAACTGAAGCAAAGCATGATCATCGACAAGTAATCAAAAGCATGTACCAGCTAGAATAAGTAAAGCAATTCAATCATATAGCAGAAGCAAGCTCAAAAGTGTGATATGTGAATATGCAAGATATGAACACACACAAAAAGACTCAAAAAAAATAAGAAAGAAAACTGACGCAAAATATCCTAGAAAGGATACACAACACCCAAATCCCCTCTTAAACGCTCAAAGGTAGACTGATCTAGGGGTTTGGTGAAGATGTCAGCCAACTGATGATGGGTATCAACATGAACAAGGTCAATGACACCTTTCTCATATTGATCCCGTAAGAAGTGAAAGCGCACATCAATGTGTTTGGTTTTTGAATGGAGACACGGGTTTTTCCCTACACTAATAGCACTAGTGCTGTCGCAAAACAATGGAACCCTGGTAGGAAAGAGCAACCCAAAGTCTCGAAGAGTGGAGATCATCCAAACCATCTGTGAGCAGCAGCTAGCAGCAGCTACATACTCAGCCTCTGTGGTCGAAAGAGCAACTCCAGATTGCTTTCGAGAAGACCAAGATACAAGGGAAGAACCAAGAAACTGGCAAGTACCGGAAGTCGACTTGCGATCCAACCGGCACCCACCAAAGTCAGCGTCCGAAAAGCCAGATAAATCAAGAGATGATGATGCTGAATAATAAAGACCAAGATCAGGCGCATAGGTAAGATACCTAAAAATACGCTTGACAGCTTGCCGATGAGATGCGCGTGGTGAAGACTGAAAACGCGCGCACAGACCTACGGCGAACTGTATGTCCGGTCTTGTTGCCGTTAAGTACAACAGCGAACCGATCATCCCTCGAAACTCTCTCTCATTGACCTTGACACCGCTCTCGTCCTTGTCCAGACCCCCAGAAGTACCCATCGGGGTCATCTGCGGCTTCAATTCACCACCAAAGTCAAATTTCTTAAGCATGTCACGAGTATACTTACCTTGGTGGATGAAGGTGCCGTCCTTGGTCTGCTTGATCTGGAGCCCTAAAAAGTACTTAAGTTCACCCATGAGGCTCATCTCAAACTCACTGTGCATCTGCTCAGAAAACTTGGACACAAGAGAATCAGTAGTACCGCCAAAGATAATATCGTCCACATAAATCTGAGCGACTAAGAAATCTGAAGCATCTCTGAGCAAGAAAAGAGTTTTGTCCACAGAACCCATCACAAAGCCCTTCCCCAACAGAAATTGCTTCAACCGATCATACCAAGCCCTGGGGGCTTGCTTCAGTCCGTATAAAGCTTTAAGCAACTTAAAAACATGTCGAGGAAACTTAGGGTTCTCAAAACCGGGGGGTTGCCTAACATAAACCTCCTCCTCTATGAACCCGTTCAGAAAAGCACTCTTAACGTCCATTTGAAAAAGCTTAAAACCCTTTGAAACGGCAAAAGCTAGAAGAATACGAATGGACTCAAGACGGGCCACAGGAGCGAAGGTTTCTTCAAAGTCAATACCTTCCTTCTGGCAATAACCCTGGGCAACTAGTCGAGCCTTGTTGCGCACCACAACCCCATCTTCACCTTGTTTGTTCTTGAATACCCACTTGGTGCCTATGGGGTTGCATCCAGGTGGCGGCTCAACTAGTGTCCAAACCCGATTGCGGACAAAATTCTCAAGCTCTTCTTGCATGGCATTAATCCAATTAGAATCAGAGAGAGCATGAGAAACATCTCTGGGCTCAAAAGATGCAACAAACGCAGATTCAGCAAACACAGCAAGAGAGGCAGAAGAACGCAAAGTCCTCTCAGTCAAATCACCAATGATGAGATCTGAGGGGTGGTCACGCTGAACTGCTCGGGTTCCCAGGTGATCTGAAGTCACCTCAACGGAGTCAGCAGCTGGCACCTCTGGACTCGACTGAGGGGGCTCGATCGAAGTGGAAGAAGTGATCAGAGGTCCTCCCTCATCATCAGTCGAAGTCACAGAAGGTGTGGGCTCTGCGGGGGATGCAGAAGGCCCTCCCTCAACAGCAGCTGGAGTATCCTCATCTTCCTCGAAGATGGACTCTCCGAGCTCATCATCACCAGAAAGCTCAAAAGAAGGAGTCAAAGAAGGCAAGGACTCATCAAATGAAACCTCACAGGTCTCGACAAGCAGCTGGGATTCGAGGTTCCAAACACGGAAGCCTCGAGAATGCAATGCATAACCAAGAAAGACACCATCCCAGCAGCGAGACTCAAACTTGTCCAAATGCCCTCCTTTCTTGAGCACAAAGCACTTGCAGCCAAACGCTCGCAAGTGGCTCACCTTGGGCTGTCTCCCAAACCGCAACTCATATGATGTCTTACCAATGTAAGCTCTAAGAAAAATGCGGTTGGCCAGATAGCAAGCCGTGTTCATGGCTTCAGCCCAAAAACGCCTAGGAGTCCTGTGCTCATCGAGCATCGTCCTGGCCATCTCAACTAGCGTGCGGTTCTTTCGTTCCACAACGCCGTTCTGTGGGGGAGTGTAAGGAGAAGAAAACTGATGGTCCAGACGCTGATCACCACAGAAGCTGACGAACTGAGAGTTCTTGAACTCAGAGCCGTTGTCGGAGCGAATTGCTCGCATCCGACCATTGTTCTCATTCTTCAGCTTCAAAATCAGGTCATGGACAAATTGAAAAGTTTCATCCTTAGACTCCAAAAAGAAAACCACGAGAAACGAGAAAAGTCGTCAACAATCACAAGTGCATACCACTTCCCACCGACTGAGCGTACCCGAGCTGGACCTACAGTGTCCAAATGTAAAAGCTCGCCTGGATACGAAGTCATCACCTGAGTCACAGGTGAGTGAGAAGCGGCAACCATTTTCCCATGACGACAGGGATGACAAACTAGATCCTTCTCCATTTTAAGCTTGGGCAATCCTCGGATGAGGTCCATAGAGCTTAACCTGACTAGCAGATCAAAACTCAAATGACCTAACCTCCTATGCCACTTCTAGAGCTCAGAAGAAGATCCAGCAATCAAACAACGAGAAGGGCCAAAAGAACTAGAGAAGTCAATTCGAAAAACTTTACCGAAGGGTAAAATCTGACAAACCAAAGACCCTCTAGAATCAACCACAGAAGAATTGCCCTTCTTAAAACGCACTTCCAAACCATCCTCAAGAAGTTGCGAAACAGAGATTAAATTAAAGTTCAGATTTTTAACCAAAGCAACATTCTTTAAAGAGAAATGGTCTGAAATGCTGATTGAGCCTATGCCACTTACTTTCCCTTGACCGCTGTTCCCGAAAGTAATGTACTCTTTGGAACTCGGGGGAATGAGACTGGAGAACCATCTGCGATGTCCCGTCATGTGGCGAGAGCATCCTGAGTCCATGATCCAAACATCCTCCAGTCCCCGGTCCTGCACAATCAATGTCTGTAAGTGGGAGCAAATGGTCCGGCACCAGGTTTAGCAAAAGAGCTAAACCAGTGTCGAGCCATCTGCTCAAAAGATGGAAAGCGAAAACCATCAAAAGAGTTTGGACCAAAACGCGGCTCAAAACGCGGTCCACGGTTCTTCCTAACCCTGCAGCCACGAGGTCCAGAACCGTAGCCAACACGGTCTGGAACTCTGCCGGAACGAGCACCACCACCTGGAGCACGGGCACGAAAACCGTCTCCTCGACCACCACCTACACGACGCGGCCTGGCCTCCAGCCTCTCCCCGCGCCGAGGAACACGCAGTCTACCACCCTGCTGGTAGAACTGCACCTGATCACTACGAGCCCTCTCTGCTCTCTCAACCCGCTTCCTCCTGAAGCAAAACTCCGCAAGATGCCCGTCTCTCTGACAAAACTCACAATGATAGGTAGGCTTCTTGGGATGTGGTTGAGGCTTGGGAATCTTAGGCTTGGTAGCGTTTGGTGTGGTCTTCTTGGGCTGAGAGGGTCCAGGAAGAGAGTCTAGAGAAGAGTGGAGGTGTTTGGGCTTAGGAACCCAGATAGGCTTCTTGGGTGGAGCTTTGGGTGGTTCATGGATCACTCCATCCTTGGGCTGACAAGCCTGAGAGATCTCAGTGGAGTGAGTCTTGGGATACCTCTGTTCTGGAGTCATTTTACTCCACTCCACTGCCCGGCTGAGGGCACTCTCAAAGTCAGCCTTGGTGTAGGTGTAACCTACTCCAAACCCATCCTTCCTCTTGAACTGCTGGATCATCATGCCAAGCTGTGGCTCTCTGGCACTGATCCAACTCAGGATAGAACGGAGGTAAAAATTCTCATTCTGAGAATCTGCTAGCTCCTCTCTCAAGGAAGCTAGAACCTCCACCTGAGACAAGCAGGTCTCACACTCAACTTCCTTTTGGACAGGCTTCCCGGCTTTTAGCTTAATTAACTCCATTCTAAGAGACAGGCAGTTCTCACAGACAGTGGGTGGAACTGACAATGTCTCAAGCTCTAGCCTAGTCTGCGCAAGCTCAGCTCTCAACCTCTCCAAATCACCCAAATGCTCATTGCCCTTGGATTTCAGCTCAGCTAAGGCAGCTAGATGAGATGGGCAATCAACACAGGGTGCGACGACAGTGGCTTGAGCATCTTTTAGCTCCTGCTGAGCGCTTTCAAGCTCAGTGGCCAAAGCGTCCCTCTCATCAACCCTTTCTGTGTACCTGGACTTCAAAGTCGACAGGTCACACAGAAGCACCTCACACTTCGGGCACTCACTGCTATCACCCAAGCAAGGGGAAGAAGATAGACTTTCAATTCTACCGTTGGCCACGGCAAGCTCACTCTCTAACTCGTCTATCCTTTTCTTAGCCCCCCTAAGCAGTTTCTCCCGATACTTCAACTCCTGACGATTGCTCTCAAGTAAATCTACAATTTCGCGCTCATAAGATGATACCTTGCTATCGTCGTCGTCGGAGTCGTCGGAGGAGCTCTTTTCTTCTCTATCCCCAAGAGCCATGGAGCAGAAACTCTTGCGGGATCTTCGGCGCTGGTGTGAACGGCTCTTCAGCTTGTCTCCGAAGGCCATGAAGCAGAGGCCCGCCGGATCATCCTTGTCCTTCCCCTTCTTGATGGTGATCTCCTCATCACTTGAGCTCGATGAAGAGGAAGAAGACGTGGATCTCTTGGAGTAGCTCTTCTCCATCTCGGCGAAGAAGGCCTTGTCGCGCTTCTTGTTCTCTCGCCGGTAGTCCTTCAGGGCCTTCTTGAAGAACCGGGTCTTCGGCTTGCCCTTGTTGAAGGAAGGGCTCTCATGCTTGCCGGAGTCGTGGAAGCTGTTGCCGGTGCACTTCTTGTAACCACTGCGCTTGGGGCAGTCGGCGATGAAGTGTCCTGGATCACCACATTCAAAGCATCCGGATTTTGTGCCGTGTCTTTTGAACATTCTTTTATCATAGACACGACGCACCCGGTTGTTAAAGAGACACAAATCATCATCTCCCAACAACTCAAGCTGGTCCTCAGTGATAGACATCAAAGAGAACCCAGCACAGCTCACAGCAGAGGGATCAACAGAAGGTGTAGCAAGGGCCAGGGATTTTGATCCAGAGCCAGTGAGATTTGATCTCAACTGGATATCTACCTCAGTGGCCTTTAGCTTGCTAAATAACTCAGAAATGGTCAAGGTATCGTATGAAGTACTCTCAACGATAGATGATACCTTGATCTCCCAGATCTTTGGGTCCAAGGTATGAAGAACCTTGAGCGCCTGCTCATGATCTGAGACTAACTGACCACCCTCAGCCTTGTTGTCCCGAAGCTTGTTAATGATCGACTGAAAGCGACCAAACAAAGCCTCAACAGATTCACCCGGCTTCTGTGTGAAATTCTCATATTCACGCCGGTAGGTCTGATAGAGTCGAGCCTTGACCTGTGCTGTTCCATCATGGTGTGCCTTGAGGGTAGCCCAGATCTCTCTCGCAGAGGAGAGATGACTCACTCGCTCAAATTCAGTGGGACCTAAACCAGAAAATAAAATGTTCACAGCCTTACTGTTGCTCAGATGCTGAGCAATGATACCAGCAGTACCTTGCTCAGTAACTGCCAGAATGACAAATGTGGTGTGAACGCAAATGTCCCATATGTCCGAACCCTGGCTCATGAGATAGGCTCGCATGCGAGTCTTCCAATAATTATAGCCATAGGCTTCCAAGGACGGGACCTTGCCAGGAGACGTCATAGTCACTACTGGGGTTTAGAACCGGTTAAGGTATGGAAAAACCCTAACCTCGCTCTGATACCACTTGTAGGACCGAAAGTAGCGACCAGAGGGGGGGGTGAATGGGCGCCTTAAAAATTCTTTCGAATCAATGGCATGTTCCCAATACCCAACGCACCTCAAAAATACTACGCAGCAGAAAATAAACAGAAGGCCTAAGTCTAAAGGTTTCTAACCTAGAAGCATCTAATGATAGACAGTGTAAAACTAAAGTGGTGCAACTAGGCAGATAAACAAGTTGTAACAGGCCTATACTTCTCAAAGAAATGATCTAAGTATGTATAAAGTGAAAAGAGAAGTTACTGTCCAAAGTTGTCTCCTGTTCGAAACTTGGCGAAGCCCCCTTCGCACGTCGAGGTCTGCTTCGGAGGTTGATGACGGAGTCTGTCCGAAGTGCCGAAGGTGTCACTGTCTATCCTAGTTCGAAGTGGTAAGAAGCGAAGTGTACTTCGGAGCGAAGTAGAAACAGTGCCGGAGCTTGGTTCGAAGTAAGCACTTCGAAGGCAAGACTTCGAACACAACTTCAAGTTACGAGCTTCGGAGCGAAGTAAACCAGTGCCGAAGCCTGCTTCGAAGTATGCACTTCGAAGACAAAACTTCGAACACACTTAGAACCGAAAGCTCCGAAGCTGAACCTTCGAACACAAAAACTTCGAACACAACACACAAACAGACAACCTTCGAACAAAGAAGCGAAGTCTGTCACGTGACAGAAAAACAAGTCCGAAGCCTACAGCTTTACCTTCGAATAGAACAAGCTCCGAACAAAGAAGCGAAGGGTGACAGGCTACCAAGAAATCAATGCGAAGTTAAGTGGAAGGGCAAACTTCGATGACAACTCCGAGACTTAACGAAGTGTGAACTTCGAACAGCTAGGGCCGGAGTACCTTCGCACTGTCGATCGAAGTATGCGATGCTGTCCGTTTAGAAAATACTTTGAAGCTAGCAACACAGGACACAAAGATTTAGGTTCGAAGTCTGAGCGAAGCCTTTAAAGATGTTCGATCGGAGCCTGCCTCACGGAGTTAAGGGGCTTCGCACAGAACTGATCTTCGCCAGACACACTCAGAAAAAGGTAAAAGAGAGTGTCAGCTTCGATCAAAAAGCTGGGCAATAGAAGGTGAAAAGCTGACAGCAAGTACTGTAGCTACAGTAAAGCAGTACTACTTGCAACAGCAAGAACTAGTACTACCACCGTGAAGAACACACCCAGCCGAAGAAGCTTCTCTTCAAGAATAAATCCAACAGCCCGTAGGTAAGGCAATAACTCCCCAAACCGAACAAAATGCAAGCAATAAATTCACCAGAGTTCAAAGATCAAATGCATCCAAAAGATTTGAGCCAAAAGAATGCAAGAACAGGGAGAGGAAGTCCCTGGCGGCGCACACAGGAGAGAGGAGACAAAGTGACCCAAAAAGGTGGATTTGATTTCAGCACAAAGGGTAGTCCAAACCCTAGGGATTGGGGTGATATTTATAGGCAGCCCAACACTAGGAATATTCTACCAGCCCCTTAGGGTTTTTACAGACTCAAAAATACAGAAAAAGACTCTACTGCCCTTAGGTATTTTTACAGACACAACTGACTGACTGTGGGCCTAGAGTAACAGATGACATATCCGGAAGCTACTCTTCTGGACAGTCGGATACAGAATCAACGGTTGTCAGTTTTACGCCGAAACTGACAAAGCCTCCACCAGCTTTGCACCAGGTACCCGGATTGGGCTGGCCCGACTCCGCAGCTCTCTCAGCCCGGCAATCGCTCACCGCCCGTGTACCTGAGTCAGTCCTGGTCAACAGCCTAGTGGGTCTTCTACTGCTTCTGGCCCATGCACCCGGATTGGGCCAGCCCGACTTCGCAGCCTCCTCTGCCCGACAGTCGCTTGCTGCCCGTGTACCTGAGTCACACGCGGCCCATGAAACAGCAGATCTCTTCTCTTCTTCAGTCCTTGTTGACTATCATTGACAATGAATCATCACTTCTAGAGCCATGAGGCCCACGCTATTCAGCATGGCTCCTCATTTTGCAAAGTGGAATCTTCTAGAGCCCCCTTCGCACACGAAGTGTGTAGAGGCTTCGATGGATTGCTTTGAACCTGAAGGCCTTCACTCCACCGAAGTTAGTCCTCGATACATTGCCGGTTTTGAGCCGAAGCCGTCAAAGCCCTTGAGTCTGTTGATAGAAAAAATGGCATTAATGGCTAGGTTTTGAGCCGAAGCCGTCAAATCAATTTTTGGTGATTTGGGCCAGAAGTACACATGTCTAGGGTCTGTCCGAAGCCCTATAGGGCCGAAGTCCATTGAGTTATGTGCTCCGAAAGCCTCTAGCAAGCCCATGGTCTTCAGCTAGGAAGCCTTCAGAGGCCCACGCTGCCAAAGCTTCGGCCCGAGGAGCAGGCCTCGACGGGCATATCCGAAGCCCACCTCGGCAAAGATAGAGTTGTTTGCGTCACCGGCTCAATCTCTATCTCTATCTGGCCGGATTAATAGCAGATTAGATTAGGAGTTAACACCCTATAAATAGAGAGGCATGGCCGGCCTGGAGAAGCCCCCCCAACTCAAACCAAACCAAAGCCCATGCTTTGATCGTATTTACTTTACCTTTATTTTCCTGTACCTCTTCGTGGGTTTGCCTGGAAGCCCTCCGCCGGCCACTACGGAACAGTGGTAATCCTTGTTACTTCACCTATGAAGTATCCGTTAATCTACGTAATAGATTGTTATCTCCTTGTTACTTCGCCTATGAAGTATCCGCTAATCTGTGTAATAGATTGCTACCTTCGCTACTAGTGCAACACTTAGCAAAATTCGGTCCTCAGGCCGAATTGGTACTTCGTATCATCTCTGTTGCAGGTTCACACGATCAGAGCCACTTTGTCGGAGTTTTCCGGAGATGAGAGATCAGTTTCGGAGGTCCCCAGGACACCCTTCGGTGGGACCATAGGCTCCGACAACAGGCTTCGCCAGCATACTTCGTCGCCTCAGGCTTCGCCACGACCATACTCCGCACCGGACGAAGTTGCACTCGCGCGTGGCCCTCGCGTCACCGTTCTATAGTTTGCTGTATCAGAGATCGCACGCCGAACCCCGCTGTTCAGAGGTGATCATCGCGTCCAGATCCATTCGGAGTCCATCTTCGATTGGATCAGTCCGAATGCCAAAGCACCCTTCGGCGGAGTACTTCGCACCAGACGCTGAAGGTACCCTTCGGTGACCCCTTCACACCAGACTTCGAACCAGATGGGCTCCGACTGGTTTGTTGATTTTATTCTGTTTAATCTATCTCTTTCGGCTAATTGGATTATTTTGTGTAATCTGGTTGCCTAGCGACTCCACCCCCCTTATCACTATTAAGGGTAGTCGGAACGCGACGTCGGTGCCACGTCACGCTTAGGCTTGTCCCTGAGTATCCGTGCACTTTTGGATCGTCGAACTTACCCAAGTGCGGGGCACGTTTCCTTGTCAACACACTTTTTGGCGACTCTGCTGGGGAGAGGCTACGCCAACATGACGAGTACGTCTACATCGGCCACTAGTACATCTACATCGACTATTATGTCTACACCGCCGATGCACGCAATGGGAGGCGCGGATATCGACAACCGCAACATATTGTCACCTACACTTGAAGATATCCCCGTAGAAGACCGAGAAGAGATCGAGGCAAAGTTAAAGGCACTCCAAGACATGATGCTTAGGGGCTATATCAAGACACGCACGGGCTTCGTCAAGCGCGACATCGTCACCCCTGACCTCGCTCAGGTCCAGGTAACACCGGTATCACCTCGTTTATCTTCTTTAGAAATTGAACAGAAAATAGCCGCATCAGTAGACCAAGCTGTTAGCGCTTCGCTAGCCAACCGCTTAGATTTGGCAGTCAGCTCCCAAGTAGAGGTGACTCTTAGAAGGTTCGGCTTCACTGAGGCCGTACCCCCGGTTTCCATTGCTAGTGCACCACCGGCAAACCACGTATACAGTAGGACTAACGACAGCACTGGCACAATCATGTCTCCGGCTTCACCACTTATGGCTGAGACCAATCATTACACCTACGGCCAAACTAACACTGCATACCACGCACCACCTGCGCCAATACCCGCGTTACCCGCACCACACGCACAGACGCCCGGACATGAGCACGTCACACAAATAGCGCGTAGGGAAGACTCCCATGGCCGACACGCCGATATCCCACCGCGTGTCGCACCCCCGCATGAGAGGCGCACACAAACAACATACCAAGATGATATAGTGGAGCGGGTCTGCGCACTATTTAGGGAATGTGCTGGCTTCGTGCCTAAGGGATGGGTTAGGGTTTACCGTAAACCATACCCCGACCACCTTGATAACGTACCCTACCACCGCGGCTATAGAATCCCTGAATTCACTAAATTCGATGGCGAGGGTAGCAAGACTACACTAGAGCACGTTAGTCAATTTTTGCCGTAGTGTGGAGACGTTAGCGGGATAGATGCTCTAAAGGTTAGACTATTTTCTCTCTCGCAATCCGGCACTGCTTTCACCTGGTTTTCGGCGCTCCCGCCGAACTCCATCCACACGTGGGATGATTTAGAGAGGAAATTCCATGATTATTTCTACACAGGTGAGACATAACTTAGGCTTTTGCATTTGACATCGGTTAAGCAGAAATCTAGTGAGAACACCTCTAAGTACATCAAGCGTTTCAGGGATACTAGAAACTGATGTTTTAGCCTTAATATTTCAGAAAGGCACTTGGCGGAATTAGCTTTTAACGGGTTGCGTTCCGAAATTAAAGAAAGGTTAGATAACCAAAACTTTTTAGAAGTTAGCCAGGTTCTACAGCAGGCTCTGGTCCAAGAAGGCCGAGCCAAAGATAAGAAATTTATTAAGACGTTTAGCAAGCCTAGGGCCGAAATCCACATCATGGAACGCTCTGATGAGGAGTCAGAGGAGGAGGATTCGGCTGACATGTACGCGGCCGAATGGGTTTGGAACGCTAAAAATAAACCTGTCACTTGCTCCGAGTTACGACCATCCCCCACAAAGAATAGAACTAAATTTGATAAAATATTTGATTTTCTCTTAAAAAGTCAGCTTCTCAGGTTACCTAAGGGTCAAATCATCCCACCTGTCGATGAGTTAAAGAAGCATCCATACTGTAAGTGGCATGATTCACATTCGCATAATACTAATGATTACAATGTTTTTCGACGACAGATACAATCGGCCATAGAAGAAGGACGATTAAAGATAGACCATGATCCAAAGATGAAGCTAGATAAAGATCATTTTCCAGTCAACACCGTCGACCTCGGCGAAAAGAAGGTGTTGATTCGGCCAGAACAGATCGAGTCAGCTAAAGGGAAGGATGTAATTGTTGGAGAACCGCGCACTCGCACACTCGTACCAAAGAACCCCGAGGTAGGAGTGTGGAAACATATCATTGATACCCCTTCGGCTAAGGCTCGCAAGAGGCCGAAGGTAACATATGACATGCTATTGAACAAACATCGGAGGAGGGCCAAGGAAGCAGGTCCACACGCTAAGTTAAAACAGCCGAAGGGTCCAAGACCCTCGAAGGGTGGCTTCGGACTGAAGCAGGCGAACCCTCCGAACGAAGGCTTCGGGCCACAGTGGTCTGATGCTCCGCCCGGTGGTTCCGAGCCACAATGGCCGAACCCCCCGTACGGCAACTTCGAACCCCAGTGGTCGGGTCCCCCATGCAACAGCTCCGGCCCTCAATGACTGAACCCCGCACCGTGTTGGACATCTCCGATGGGAGGCTTCAGCCCGCACTGGCCGAACGTACCTTCGGCCTGGCAAGACCCTTCGCTGGTGTGGTCCGAGATACCTTCGACTTGGCCGAACCCCCTCCAAGTAACGGGTTCGGCTCACAGTGGGCGAGGCCACTAAAGCCGCCGATGCCCCCGCCGTATGACTGGGCGGGGACCCCATGGGCCCCGTACATGTCCGGGTCGGGGTACCCTCCGCAGCCTAACACTATGCCTTATTTTCCTTCGGAGTATTATGGATGGCAGGGGCAAACAGACGCAGTGGAGGGGGGCATCATCCACAGACTGTCCGTGGTGCCTCCGAATCGGACCATGCAGAGCGAAGCCGAGGGGTGCGAGCACACGGAGGCCGAAGTCAGAGAGTCCGAAGCTATAACCATCAGAGTCGGGTCTCAGGAAGTCCCAATCCTGAAGACTTTGTCACCGAGGTCTGACGGAGGTAAGTCCCATGCTTTGGCCGAGCCCTGCGCCGAAGCCTGGTTCGGTCGGCCGAATGAGGCCTGCCTATCTGACGGGGTTCGCAGTGAAGCACCCTCCGAACACAGGGTGCACAAGGCCAAAGGGCACAACGCCACTTCGGCCAAAATTAATGGGAGCCAAACAGTATCTCCAGGCACCAAGCCGCAGCCATCATGGGCTCCTCCAGGCATGTCCAAATCGCAGAAAAGACGCCTACAAAGGCTACGGGCATAGGAGATGCGCGAGAAGAAAGCTGAGGACGAGCGCGATGCTTTCTTCGAAGAGATCCGCCCTCGGCCAGCTACGAAGCAGGTATGGAAGGAGAAGCCGGTTGAGATAACCAACCCGGCTCCTAGTCCGAGCGACGACGACGACATGCTCGACGATGATTACTCGCCCATCTCTGAAGGGCCCGCACCCCAGGTGATGGATATCAACATCGTCACATTACCTGCCGAGTTCGCCCTGCCGCAGGACGAGGCCGAGGTCGCTCAATTGAACCTCGGCCCGTGCAATGCCATCTTCGAGAAGCCCGAGGACTTGGCTCGCCATCTAAAACCCCTCTATGTCAGAGGTCACATCGATGGGAAGCCAATTTCCCGAATGCTCGTCGACGGTGGCACCACAGTTAACTTAATGCCTTATTTGTTGTTGAAGAAACTTGGCAAGGATGAGGATGACCTAAAGAAGACCAACCTGATGCTCAACGGCTTCAACGACGAGAGCTCTGAGGCCAAGGGGGTACTCTCTATGGAGTTGACGGTGGGCAACAAGACATTGCCACTAGCATTTTTCATCGTCGACGTACAAGGTAACTATAGCATGTTACTCGGACGTGACTGGATTCACGCGAACTGTTGCATTCCCTCTACTCTACACCAGTGCTTGATACAGTGGGACGGCGATGAGGTGGAGGTCATCCCCGCGGATACTTTGGCCCAAGTAGCTTTGGCCGATGTGTCGGTTGACGCCGTCAATAACAAAGTAGAGTGTCTATCAGGTAGAGATCTTTTGGACTACGATTTTGTTAGCGTGTCCGGAGGACGGTTTGTACCAGTGTCTGTAAAGCCGGGTGGAGTAGCACGGCTATTTTGGTATTAATAGTCATGTCTAGCAAGAATAATCTAGAGTGGCTCAGGTCTGGTATGGAGCAATATCGGTCTAATAAAGACGTTATTGCCGAAGCCATCGAGGACTTTAGCGTAGTAGAAAAATTAGGGCAAGGTTTTGCGTCGGCCGATCCTTTGGAGGAGGTCGACATAGGTGATGGTAGCATCCCAAGGCCAACTTTTGTAAATCAACATCTACAGCCCAATGAAAAGGCTGAAGTAATAAAGTTACTTCGGTCGTATGTCGATTTTTTTGCATGGGAGTATAGCGAAATGTCAGGGCTAAGCCGCGAGCTCGTAGAGAATCGGCTGCCCATCATGTCCGGATTTAGGCCTTATAAGCAGCCTCCCCGTCGCTTTAATTCGGCCGTCTATGACCGAGTTAAAGAAGAAGTGGAACGACTACTCAAGGCTGAATTTATTAGGCCGTGCAGGTATGCGGAATGGGTTGCTAACATTGTGCCTATAGAGAAGAAAGGAAGCGGCAAGATACGGGTATGCATTGATTTCAGCGATCTGAATAGAGCCACTCCGAAGGATGAGTATCCAATGTCGATAGCCGACATGCTAATCACGATGCTTCAGGACACAAGGTACTAAGTTTCTTTGATGGCAATGCTGGTTATAATCAAATATTTATGCCCGAAGAGGACGTCTACAAGACTGCCTTTCGATGCCCTGGTTTTGTCGGTTTGTTCGAGTGGGTCGTCATGACTTTCGGATTGAAAAATGCCGGTGCCACGTATCAGCGCGCTATGAACTTGATCTTTCATGACTTGTTAGGAGTTATGTTAGATGTTTACATTGATGATCTCGTGGTCAAATCAGATGCTATGGGAAACCATTTAGCCGATTTGAAGGTTGCTTTCGACAGGATGCGATAGTATGGGTTGAAAATGAAATCACTCAAGTGTGCTTTTGGTGTGTCGGTGGGTAAGTTCTTAGGTTTCATGATTCATGAGAGGGGCATAGAAATTGATCCTAAGAGACTTGAGAAGATTAGAAACATTGTGGCGCCGACATGCAAAAAGGATGTGCAAAAATTGCTAGGCAAGTTGAACTATTTGCGTCGCTTTATATACAACGTGTCTGGCAAGATTGATGCCTTTGTCCCCATACTCCGGCTAAAAAGCAAAGCCGATTTCACTTGGGGGGCAAGCCAACAAAGTGCTTTCGAAAAGATCAAGGAGTCCTTGTCATCATCGCCTGTGGTGAGAGCACCTAAAGCCAGGATTCCGTTTCGGTTATATGTCACCACTGAAGATAGCGTGATTGGAGCCGCGCTAACCAGGAGGTGGAGGGGAAGGAGTACATCATCACATTCTTGAGCTGCCGCCTGCTAGACGCCGAAACCAGGTACGCGTTTGTGGAGCGATTATGTTTATCACTTTATTACGCGTGCACCAAGTTACGCCATTATCTTCTCCCCACCACATGTGTTGTCGTTTGTCAAACCGATGTTATAAAACACATGTTACAGAAGCCGATTCTAAGTGGAAGAATCAGAAAATGGGCTTACGCGTTGATTGAGTACGATTTGGCCTACGAGCCCCTAACAGCGATGAAAGGCCAAGTCGTAGCCAACTTTATAGTTGATCATCACATAGATGTTAGCTGGAGTGATGCTATTGCTCTAGTTGAGGTAGTACCACGGAAAATTTATTTTGATGGTTCGGCTTGCAAGAGTGAGCAAGGTATTGGAGTGGTTCTCATATCACCTAATGGTGTGCGCTTTGAAACCTCGGCCCGACTAGAGTTTTCTTCCACTAATAACCAAGCCGAATACGAGGCTTTGTTGCTAGGTCTTGAACTACTAGAGTCTGTAGGCGCTAAACATGTTCGCGCATATGGTGATTCGTTATTAGTAGTACAACAAGTAGCTAAGAATGCTCAATATTTTAATGGCTTGCTGAATAGCTACTTGGACAAATGTCTAGACATAGTTGCTACTTTTGATGATTTCAAAATATCTCACGTGTCAAGAGAAGCCAATTCAGTCGCCAATGATTTGGCTCAGCAAGCATCTGGCTACCAAGTCAGGAGAGGGAAATTTTCTATATTGGAGAAGCCGGAGTTCAGTCCAACTGCCGAAGCCAGTAAAGGTGGGTAGGCGCAGGCCTCGGGTCGAACCCCTCGGGTCACCGAAGGCCACCGCACGCCGAAGCCCCTAGATTGGAGTGCTCTGATCAAAGGATCTGGTACGCCGGAGCCCATAGTGCGAAGCCTCCTGGACGAAGAAGGCTCCCAGGAGTTTGAACCCTCCGAAGAGCTTCGGCCCGGCACACTCTGAATGGCCACCTCGGCCAGGCTTCGGCAGGAGCTAGAATGGCTCGCTGGGCACCCCGAAGTCAGTATTTTAGAAGTTTTTTCAGAAGGTGGACCAGCGAGGCCCTCTGAAATCTGTAAGGGCGATTGGAGAGTCCCAATCATCTAGTATTTGAGAGACCCTAGCCGAAGGGTTGACCGGAAGGTTCGGCGATAAGCATTCAAATTCGTGTTGGTAGACGACACGTTGTATTGCCGAACCATCGACGGAGTGCTATTGAAGTGTTTAGACCATGAGCAGTCCCAGGTGGCTACAGGAGAAGTCCATGAGGGGCTTTGCGGCACTCATCAGTCGGCCTAAAAGATGAGTTGGATGCTCAAAAGAGCGGGTTTTTATTGGCCAACTATGACTGAAGATTGTTTCAAGTACTATAGAGGGTGTGAGGCATGTCAGAAGTTTGGCAACATCCAGCTGGCTCCTGCCTCATTGCTCAATCCTATTGTCAAGCCATGGTCGTTTCGAGGTTGGGGTTTAGACTTCATCGGCCAGATCTACCCTCCTTCTTGAAAGGGGCATCGGTTCGTGTTGATGGTGACAGATTACTTCACCAAATGGACCGAGGCCGTACCTCTCAAGAACATGACTCACAATAAGGTACGTGATTTTATTTTAAAACACATCATACATAGATTCGACGTCCCTCAAACTCTTACTACGGATCAAGGTAGTTCATTTGTCTCTAAAGAAGTAAGGGACTTCGCTGAATACTATGGTATTAAGTTGATAAACTCTTCACCTTATTATGCTCAGGCCAATGGTCAGGCCGAGTCTAGTAATAAAACCGTGATTAAGCTTATTAAGAAGAAAATTGAAGAGTTTCCTAAAAGGTGGCATGAACTGCTTTCCGAGGCGTTATGGGCTTGTAGAGTTGCAAAGCACGGTGCCACCAAGGTCAGTCCATATGAGTTAGTATATGGACAAGAGGCCGTCCTGCCGGTAGAGGTAGATCTTGGCTCTTTAAGGGTGTTAAAGCAAAACGGCTTATTGGTCAATGAGTACGAAGCTCTTCTGAAGGATAATCTGGAGGAAGTGACCGATAAGAGACTAAGGGCTTTAGAAGCCATAGAAGTAGACAAGAAGAGAGTAGATAAAGCCTACAATAAGAAGGTTAAACCAAAATCGTTTCAAATAGGAGATTTAGTGTGGAAAACTATTTTACCCTTAGGCACGAACAATCCCAAGTTTGGTAAATGGTCACCTAGTTGGGAAGGTCCTTTTAAGGTAGCCGAAATCGCTCCCAGCAACGCATACGTGTTGGAATCCCTGTAGGGAGAGCGGTTTCGAAGAGCTTTGAATGGTAGGTACTTGAAAAGGTATTTCACAAGTGTGTGGCAAATGGCATAAAAGTGTCGAAAAGCCGATACGAATGGTATCATCTTCAGCTCGTTGTGCTTTTAGTTCACTAGCTCACTAAAAGGCAGGGGGGCATGTGTTGATAGCAAAAAATGGCATTAATGGCTAGGTTATCAAAATATCAATTTTTGGTGATTTGGGCCGGAAGTACACATGTCCAGGGTCTGTCCGAAGCCCTACAGGGCCGAAGTCCATTGAGCTATGGGCTCCGAAAGCCTCTAGCCAGCCCATGGGCTTCGGCCAGGAGGCCTTCGGAGGCCCACGCTGTCGAAGCTTCGAAAGCCTTCGGAGGCCCACGTTGCCGAAGCTTCGGCCTGAGGAGCAAGCCTCGACGGGCCTGGCCGAAGCCCACCTCGGTAGAGATAGAGTTGTTTGCGTCACCAGCTCAATCTCTATATCTATCTAGCCGGATTAATAGCATATTAGATTAGGAGTTAACCCCCTATAAATAGAGAGGCATGGCCGGTGTGGAGAAGCCCCCCCAACTCAAACAAAACCAAAGCCCATGCTTTGATCGTATTTACTTTACCTTTATTTTCCTGTACTTCTTCGTGGGTTTTCCTAGAAGCCCTCCGTCGGCCACTATGGAACAGTGGTAATCCTCGTTACTTCGCCTGTGAAGTATCCGTTAATCAACATAATAGATTGTTATCACCTTGTTACTTCGCCTATGAAGTATCCGCTAATCCGCGTAATAGATTGCTACCTTCGCTACTAGTGCAACACTTAGCAAAATTCGGTCCTCAGGCCGAATTGGTACTTCGTATCATCTCGGTTGCAGGTTCGCACGTTCGGAGCCACTTCGTCGGAGGTGTCCGGAGCTGAGAGATCGGTTTTGGAGGTCCCCATGACACCCTTCAGTGGGACCACAGGCTCCGACAACAGGCTTCGCCAGCATACTTCGTCGCCTTAGGCTTCGCCATGACCATACTCCGCACCGGACGAAGTTGCACTCGCGTGTGGCCCGCGCGTCACCGTTCTGTAGTTTGTTGTATCGGAGATCGCACGCCGCGAACCCCACTGTTCGTTGGTGATCATCGCGTCCAGATCCGTTCGGTTCCCTCCTCTACTTGACTTCTATGAGGCCGGACATACACTTCGCTGTGTGTCTGTGCGCTTGTTTTCATGCTTCACCATCAGCTTCACACCGCCAGGCGGTAAAGCCCATTCTGAGGTATCTCAAGCATACCATCGAATTTGGCATTTGGTATGCTGCATCTTCCTCTTTGTGCCTTCGTGGTTATTCACATGCGGATTTTTCTAGGTGTAGAATAGATAGGAAAAGTACCTCCGGTACTTGTCATTTTCTAGGTACTTCTCTTGTTTGTTGGTCTTCCCGCAAAGAGTCTAGCATTGCACAATCTACGGCTGAGGCCAAATATGTTGTTGCAGCTAGCTATTGCTCACAGATTTTGTGGATGGTTTCCACCTTGCGGGATTTCAGGTTAGATTATAAGAGTGTTCCACTATTTTGTGATAACACTAGCGCCATTTTCATTGCAAAAAACTCGGTTCAACACTCCAGAACCAAACACATTGATGTGAGATATCACTTTCTCAGAAATCACAATGAGAAGGATGATATTGAGCTTAAATATGTTGATACCCAGAACTAGCTTGCCGACATCTTTACCAAACCCCTTGATGCGTCTCGTTTTGCTTATTTGTGTGGGGAACTTGGTATTTGTCATCCTTACAGCATTTTGTGAGGAGGAGCATGCTTTAATTGTTTTGCATTGGCTTCTTTATGATTATTTGTTGATGCATTTGGTTGCTTTTATATGCCTTTTCATAATTGTCATTATCATGATGCATTCATCTCTGATTAAAATATCTCTTTTCTTTATGAGCATGATTTTAATTTACAAAATTCCAAACCTTATCACTGCTTTGTCTTGTGTCTAGCAAGTGTTATGCAAAATTGCTTTAGCTAGCTTTTATCTGTCTGGTAACTAGAATCCTTTACTTTGGAGGCCAACATTGCAACTAGAAAATAATATTTCTTCTCATGGAAACATCCAACAATTGTTACTCAATAAAACTCAATATTCATGATTTATGTGCTAAAAATGAAGAGATCCAGGCGGGTTTGCTTGTCGCACTGTTTTATTCTAGACTGCTTACCATAGCACGTTGGTATGAACTGGGATAACTTAGTGTTTGCCAAAATCACTGCCTTAAGCTTCTGATGGTCTTTCTTGAACTAGGCTTGGTTTGCTTGGAAAGTATAAGGTGGACAAGCAAATAACCCCTGGCAATATAAAAAGAATTGCAAAGTCTGAATCATTTGTGTTGGCGTAAAAGATTACGCTAACCGGTTCTCTAAGATTAAGAACTAACAAACAAAGAGTTTGTAAAGCAAACTATATCAAGCCTCTGAATAAGATAATAGCTCGAAGTAGTTCGAAGTTGTGTATTGCATATCTGAATATTTGATGCCTATTATAGGGTGAGAATGGGGGTATTTATAGGTAAAAACTTTAAGGAAAATACGCTTTTACCCCTCGGTTACAACCGACATAGTGGAAACTATTTCGGTACCCCTAATAAGGCTAAAATGGTAAAACATGTCCGAAGAAGATAGATAAGGCAGACGTCCCATCAGTCTTGGTGTTTTCCACTGTGGAGATGGAGCTTTTGGAGGGTATCTTCGAACAGGGGTTCGGATGAACCCTTCGGCTTTGAACCTTCATCAAATTGGAGACAAGTCTTTGGCTTAGAACTGTATGAGTTGTCTTTGTATCTTGATATTGAAGGTCCAGGGGATGAAGTATTTCCCCCAACAGTGGCCCCTCGAATACGCTTCTCCGAATAACCTGTATAGCAAGAGAGCAGTATACGCAAGAAATATTTTCATGCTCGGGTACTTAGAATAAATTCAAGGTACTATAACCATTCGAAGTGTCTTCAACATTGGAGGTACATCTAATGGATGCTTCGAACTTGGATTCTCGTGTGAAAGCTTCGCAAGGGAATGAACCGTTGCATAGGTGAAGCATCATAGAGAGCCGTTAATTTTGAGCCGTTACCCCTCAAGTAGCCATTAGGCTTCCTTGAAAAAGTAACGGGCGCAATTTTAACTATGAGTTGACACCTTCTTTACCTTCTGGTCTCACCTATTAGTGGTAGAAGCCGAACCTGCAATGTGCATGCATAAACGAACCACAGTAATTGGAGGTGGAAGGGTTATAAAAGGGAGACTCGACCTCAACGGGTTTTTTACAAAGCCTTGGTTCTAAGGCTCCTTTCCCTAACCTTCCAACTTTCCCCATATATCCTGAGCAACCAACCGATGGTGAGGACCAGTGCGATGGTTCCTGCCACGGCAGGAACTTTGGCGTAGTGGCAGGCCTGGGTGGCATCAGTAGCGGCATCAATGGCGGCAGCCCCAGGAGGTTCTTGGCCCAAAAACCCATGAGAGCTCCGCCCGCCGTCCAAGAAGCCATTGCAGCAAAGCTTCCTCCTCAGGCATTCGATGAGCACGGCGGAGTCCATCGAGGAAGTAGTGGCCGGGAAACTAGGCCCAGGGATGAGAACTCAGGTCCTCGGAATGGAAGTGACCCCGGCGCCACAGAACAGAGAGGTGGTGGTCTTCGAGGCCATCTTTGAAGTTGGGCTGGGGCTCCCTACAATCAACTTCTTAGCGGAGGTACTAGATATGTTTCATATCACCTTGCCTTAGCTGTCACAGAATGCCATCGCAAGATTGGATATCTTCGAATGGGCCCTCCGGGCAGAAGGGTGTGAAGGGAGATCAGAGATCTTCGTCGCCACCCACGAAGCCTCCTGCCAGCCGAAGCCACAAGACGGAACCGAAGACACTAAGGTGCTGGTAGCCTTCAAAAGTGTCAACTTCCAACTTCAGAAGGAGTATTCATATAGTTTCCCAGCGAATGCCATCAACGATCGGTGGTACATCAACTGGATACTCTGGTGGTTCTACGCTGAGGTCGGGGGAGATTCTAGCTTTGCGGGGCCCCTGCAAGAAATTTGGTACCGAAAGGAAGCCGAAGTCACTCCGGACCCAAGCCTGCTTTCAACGCGGCTTCAGTTGCTTTCTTCGGTGGCCAGCCACATGAGCATGTGGGACCTTGCTGAGGAATTCATCGCCCTCTGGATACCTCCTCTGAGAGCTGAGTGGCCGATAGCATTCCAGAATGCTTCGGAGGGAGAGCTTCGAAGCCTTGATAAGGCTTCACACTTTCTGCATTAACACTGATTAGAAAACAGATAACATACTTAATATAATGCTACCTTTTTTCAGCGGCTCCCTTGGCACTAGCTCCGGAGCAAATGTCCAGGGCTACAGAATGGGTGCTCGGAGCCCCTACTGTAGTAGAGAAGCAACGGAGGGTAGAGTTGGTTGGGAGCTGGGAACGCTCCAACCGAGTGTGGAGTGATCTTGGAATGGAGCCTCCTCCCCTACCGGACTTCGACTCGATAGGAGCGGTCTCCTGGAAAAGAAAGGTTACTGCCAAGACCTCCAAGAAGGCCGCTAAGACTCCCATCAAGAAAGGGAAGAAAATAGCGAAGCCTCCCCCACCTGTATCTTCGCCATTATCTCTCGATATTCGGAGTTCCTCTTCGGATGCGTTAGAAGAGGAAGATTCGAACGTATAGGTGGGAAAGAAACTTGAAGAATACATGCTGCAGGATGATGAGGGTGAGACCCAAGCCACAGTTGAAGACTCCCATCGGGAAGTTGCGACAGCTGATGTGGTAGCCTCCTCTGAACCCATCGCAGTTGGCTTAGAACCGGAGTTAGAAATCCTAACTCGCTGGTGATTGGGGTGATAGCGATAGAAGTCAGAGCTTTGACTTCGGCTACCCCAGCACAGACTTCGGGGGATGATCTCAAAGAATACCTCCGGATGTATGAATTTCTGGGGGACCCTGAAATTCTCCCTCAAGGTGTGGACAAAGGTATATCTCAGAACTTTTCCTTCGAAATTCCTGAAATGACCACTGTACAATAAATATTTAACGAATATCTTAACTTTTGTAGATTTGTTGAGGAGCGGCGTGACTCCAACCACTAGTGGAGCTTCGGCTTCACTCGGAGTTGAGGCTCCAGTCGAGGTAGTTGCTCCGACGACCGAAGTTGTTTTGGGTGAAGTGACTCCACCCGAAGGACGACGATCGAAGGAGGATCCACTCCGGTTTAAGCAGTAGCTCTGGTTTTTGTACTGGGGAGAGGCAAGGGCAAAACAGGTCTTGGCCCTCTCCCTTCTTTGACGACGACGCCTTCCTCCAATGACCCTTCAGCGAGCGCTTCGGAGGAAGACCCCGTTGTAGATGACCGACGGGCCCTGTCTTGGCTTCCTCTACTGACTCCATTCTTGGAGCAGCGGACAGGGCTCCGAACCATTCTGGAACCCTTGGCAGATAAGTGCCAAGAGGTTGGGAGCTCCGAACTGGTTTCTACCTTGATTGAAGCCAGTGCACCGAAGCTCGACTTGGCCCTCGAAAGGGCTGCCCTTAAGGTATCCAACATACAACATGTGAAACCAAGGGTGGTTTTGGTCTGAATGATGAGTGATTGACAAGGATGAGCGTTTGAGTGGATGAGTGGTTGAGAATGGGTTGAGTGCATCGAGGGTTTCGATGTGGTGTGGAGGTTTGGTTGCCGAGGGTTTTGGTGGTGCGTCGCGTCCTTGTCTTGGCTTGTCTTGTTTGTGCAGGGTGGAGATGCTAACCGACTATCGACGATGGGTGATCGAGGGTCGAGCGGGGAGCTTGATGCCGGAGGATCAGGGAGGCCGGGTGAAGTTTGGGAAGATCTCAAGAGTGTACGAAGAGATGGACCGAGACTTGGATGGACGGCTGATTTCGACGGCGTGTCGTCCGGGTTCGCGAGAGGGAGGCCAGGACAAGCATTCAGGCGGCTCGAGGGGATTGAGAGCAGAAGTGGCTTGCTGGCGCTCGGAGTCACGAAGCGGTGTCACGAGTCGAAGGGCTGAGAGGCTTTGTCGGTTTTTGCTGAAAACTGTTGAAACGTTTATTGTTTTTGTTAATTCAATAAATAGGTGTCTAGTTTTAGTTTAAATTTTCGGTTTAGTAGTGTAACATTTTGGTATAATTTTTGGAGTGGTTCTACTCTAAAATTATATTAAAAGGAGAGTCATTTTGTAATTTTACTTTTAGTTTTTATAGGGTAATTTTCAGAATTGTTAAATCTGAAATTACTAAGGGTCTATGTGCCAAACGGGGGCTTCTAGAAGAGGAGTTGGTAGGATATTATCCCCCCATGTTGGCTGAACCATGAGAACACTTTTAGACAAATTTTTCCAATGAAAATGGCTGAGAAAACATGAGTTTAAAGGATTGGACGAGGAACAGGAATCTGCAGAAAATTTCCGATTGAACACGGTGTTTTCGATCCTTCTAAGTTTGCTTACAGCACAGTTAATATATGTGGTTGAAATCGATTTTGTGCTGCGTTTTCTGTAGAATCCAGTGCAGAACTTGTGTGAGATGTCCAAGTAACTTTTGTTGTGCATGAATTGAATGATCCATTTTTTAAAGTTGCAAAGGATTTCTGTAATGTCTTCGTATTTCTTTTGCTGCTCAAAGTAGGCACCACGGTGCTGAAAAATTAATCTGGAACTGTTTTCCAGTTTTGGTTTTTGATCTCCACTTGTTTGATGAAATGTTTCATCAAGTGTTCATCAGGTTGTTGGCTGATCATTGGAGTATTTCTTGAGTAATTTCATGGTTGAATGATGGTCAAGTCTTTTTGGAGGAATAATTAACTCTGAACTTGTTTGGAAATTGTCGTTTGAAATCTGAAGTGTAGAGATCTATTTTCAATTCTGCCTGAATACAAAGTTTATATCCAAAATGATTCAGACAAGAGTTTTCTCTGAAATTTGTACTTCAGTTTGAGGTTTGGTTATATCTGAAGTTTCTTATATCTTCTGATCTGTTTCTAGCTGCTGAAGGTTTTTGTTAGTGCTGTTGGAATGTGCTGAAAATTGAATTCAGTAAAGAATCTTATTGAGTTGTTGTGTATTATTTCAGGAGTCTTAAACAAAATGGGTTCACAATTTTGAGTTAGAATCAGATTGTGTTTCAGTTAACATAGTTTTCAGATTATATAGTTTTTACTCATTGAGATGTGCAGCAGGAGTTTCTGTCAGTGCTGTTTATTCTGATTCTTGTAGTTGATTTCATCTTCTAAATTTCATAGTGTCTACTAGTTTATGATTCAGATTCTTGTGTAGGTTATGAGCACTTGGTTTGAAGTTTTGATCTGAAAACAACATTTGTTCAGCATGCTTTTCATTCTAAACCAGAATTTACTCCTGCTGTAGAGATTGTGATGGTGAACAGTATTTACTGAGTTGGTTCTGTTCTAGTTCAGCTTTGTGTCAATATTTGTTGTTGCTAAGGTTAAATGTTTGAATCAAATCAAGTCAATGTGGTTTGAGTTATTGAAACTGATTTAAATCCTATTTTGCTGTTTGTGATATGATTCAAGTGTGGTAAACTGATCTATTTGCCAAATGCAAGAAGTCAAAGTGAATATGTATCAGTTTTAGTTGAGATCTGAGGAAATTTCTGAAATCAGTTCAGTTCTGTTTTGTGTTCAGAAGTTGAGTATTGAAACTAAAATTGAATTGAAGTTCTTGCTGTTTTCTATTCAACATATTTAAACTGAATGCTTAAGATATATCTTGTGAGTTGAATATATTGATCTAAAAGGAAAGTGCTGGCTATTGTCTAACAGGCTATGGTGTTTTGCTGAATGTATTGTTGTTGTTCAGAATTCAGCAAAGTTTGAAAAATATATTACTGTGAACAGTGTTCTGAAGTATTTTCAGTCGTGAATTAATGCTCGCTGTTTTTGCTGTTCAAACATCAAGGAGTGCTTGATTTTAGTTTTGTTATGAATTGAGAGTAATCTGTTTTTGATATATACAAGTTGTTTAAAATCTTGAAGTGTTGAATCAAACTGAAATAATCTACAACTATTCACTGTCCAACAAACCTCATTACTAATCAAGAATTCTGAATTTAGTGCTCAACTTGTTGAATGTTCAAACACTAACTTTGTTGACAGGTTTTGATTTAGAGTGGGCTGATTTGAAACTTGTTTGAGTTTGTAAATTGCATTCTGAATCAGAATATGACAAATACTCTTTGCTGAAGTTTCATTTACTATTCACCGTCCGAAAAATTTCAGAAGTGTTTGAATCTCAATTGTGATTGAGTTAAAACATTCTGATTTACTTCTTACACTTGAATTTGACCTCTAGAGTGAGTGTTCTAACAGTTGTTGTTTGAGAAGCCTGAATCAAAGTTGTTTTTGGGCGTTTGAATCTGTTTGAGCTCTAAATCGTGCTGATTGGTTTGAAACTTGAATTTGAGTCCTTAGAGGTGTGTTGGGTGATTTGATTAGGCCATCACATTCGAAAGAAAGTGTTGAATCGCCTATTCAACCCCCCTCTAGTCACCATTCCGATCCCACACAACAAATGTATTTAGTTAATAAAATTACCTTGTACTCACTTTGCTTTTTTGCAGCAATTTGTCCACGCTAGAGCGACAGCGACTTCCAATGAGCTCAAAACCAATCGGCTCAAGAGTAAGGTTACCACCCTCCAGAATGTCCCCAAAGGCTCCAAAAAGAAAACTTTCCAACTGGAGGAGGAGCTCCTCGAAGAGCGGAGGGCTAAGGCCATTACGGAAGAAGTACTCTAAGCCGAACAGCAGACCTGCGCTGCACTCAAGACTTTGGTAGAAGAAATCCAAGCCGAGCGTGTGGTGCTAAGGGATGAGGTTGAGAGGCTTCGGTGAGCAGAGGCAGATTCCAGTGCACAACTTGTAGAGCTTCAAGACTCAATCAAACAAGCGCTGGCTCAGAAGAATTCTTTGCTATAAAGGATAGCTGAAGTTTTTGCTTTTGCTTTTGAGCAGACGGAGGTCGAGACAAGGCATATCGCCGTTGTTGATCAAACTATGGATACCCTCCGGGGTGTCCTAGAATATTTTGGCACAACGTGCCCTTCGTCTTCAGCTACGACAAGCGAGCCCCTCAAGCGGAAGCTGAAGATGATCCAGGCGGCGATGAAGATGATGAAGGGCTCCGGGATTCACTATGGAGAGATCTCTGGGCAAGTAGCCGGAATCGAAGTCCTTCGACACCTCGAAGCCGTCATGATTTTTGTTGCTCCAGTGGGGGGTTCGACACCTACAGGCTTCACTGATGAAGACTTGTTGCGTCCTTCCTTGCATGTGGCTTCTACCTGGGAAGCCTTGTGGGCGACCTGGAAAATAGATCACAAAGCTGATGCCAAGACTTGGATTGACGAGGCTCAACGGCAGAAGCAAGCTCAGACGAAGCCTCCAGCTCCGACTCCGCTAGCTCCGCCAACCAACCCCTAGGTTTAGCTCCGTAGGGCGCTTAAGCATGTACAAGAAATCTTGTAAAGCCCTTTATCTTAATGAATGAGAAGTTTATAAATGGGAAGTCTTTGTTTGGATGTTTATTTTTAGGTTTTGTGTTGCACTTCAGAACCTGATTTCGAAGCATTGGAGCCTAACGAAGGGCTTCGCCAACAGTGGGCTATCCTTGAGAGCTTAAGACCTTACCGGCGCTCACGCTTTTTTGTTCCTCGAGGGGAGCAAGGGGAAATAGCACCTGATATTCAATGCGAAGTCCTAGCTTATGTTAAAGAAGAGGATAAGGAAGTAGCATATTCATCCTCAGAATATGTAGATTGGTCTGACTCGAAGTATCAAGTCGAAGACCCAACAGAGGCTAGCTCCGAAAGACTTCTGTCCTGGGCTGAACTTCAAGAAGAGCAGAAAAAGTTGCGAGCTTCGAAGAAGAAAGGCACTCGGACCAAGAGGAAAGTTTTAAGAACTCTGGGCTCCGAAGACCGAAGTGGTCCTAGGAGTAGCTCTAGAGGTTGGAGGGGTCTCTGCTTTTATTTACGCTTAGACCATAATTTAACTTAATGTAATGCAATATGATTACCCAATTAATATAATCTGTTTCAGATGCATCACTTGATTGTTCCTTACTCCCCTGCCCCTCCTTGTGGGTGGGGGACCATACGCATTGCGATAGGGTCCGTCGGACATAATGATTCATATAACAACCTGATGCTTCGCATAACACTTGGTAATCATATTTTACTTTTTCGTAGAGTTCTTCGAACTACACGTTCGTATTGTGATGTTTATAAATTTTAGAACTGAGTTTATACTTGTATGCTCCGATAACAATCGCTTAGAACATTAAAAAGTGTTTCATTCGGCCGAAGCCCTGAAACCTTATTGCTTGGTCGCCTAAGACTCTTTTACGGATGCTTCGAACCCGGAGGCCGGAAATCTGTTTTAAAGTCCTTAGACCCTTCTACGGATCCTAACAAGTCGTAGCCTGGAATCCATATGCTTTGGCCACCTACGGCTATTTTACAGATGGTTCGAACCCGGAGGACGGAAATCTGTTCTTTTAATGTCCTTATACTCTTCTACAGATCCTAACAAGCCGGAGTCTGGAATCCGTAGGCTTTGGCCACCTACGGATCTTTTATAAGATGCTTCGAACCCAGATGCCAGAAATATGTTCTTTTAAAGTACTTAGACTCTTCTATGGATCCTAACAAGCCGTAGCCTGGAATTCGTAGGCTTTGGCCACCTACGGCTCTTTTACAGATGCTTCGAACCCGGAGGCTGGAAATCTGTTCTTTTAAAGTCCTTGGACTCTTCTACGGATCCTAACAAGCCGGAACCTGGAATTCGTAGGCTTTAGCCACCTACGGCTCTTTTATGGAATCCTTGAACCGATGGTTCCAAGGCCGTTTGCTGGGTTCCAATGAAAGATGCTTACCTCCGCAAGCATCTTCGTTCCCCTGATGTGTCCACTAGGGGTAAGGAATATTTGAAGAGTAAGCATAATTCGAACCTTCATCTTTATTTAACTTAGAAAGGTTCTTTTATAATTGATTACAAGGAGCCCCTAAGTGTAATAACGTTTAAGGTGCTCCGCATGCCATGCATGCTTCAACTCTTCCCCTTCTAAATTAGCTAACTTAAACGACACGGGGCGCCCTTAGTGTAGGATAATATATGGTCCTTCCCATTTGTTTCCTAGCTTCCCCGGAGCTATTACACTTCGCAACACCAAATGACCTAGTCTAAGTTCATTCACTTTTATCTTCGGGTCATACCGTGCCTTCGTTTGGTCTTGGTACTTCGTCAAATTGGCAACAACTCAAAGCCTTGTCTCTTCTGACAAGTCCAGCGAAGTGTTTCTTTCATCATCATTCTCAGGCTCCGTTACGCGAAGGGATCCACCTTTAAGCTCCATAGGAGTCATGGCCTCGTCTCTGAATAATAGCCTAAATGGGGTGAAGCCCGTGGACCTAGATTGAGTGGTACGAATGGACAATAAAATCTTGGGAAGCTCTTTGGTCCACAACCCCTTAGCTAACCCAACAATCCTTCGATTCAAGCCGGAGAGAATATTTCCATTTGCCCGCTCGATGGCTCCATTGGATTGGGGGTGGTGAACAGCTGCGAAGCATAACTTGATGCCCAAGCCTTCATAAAACTCTTTGAAGGGCTCGGCTTCGAATTGAGTGCCATTATCAACAGTTAACTCCCTAGGCACTCCAAACCTACAAATGATATTCTGCCAAAAGAATTTTTGTACATTTCTCGAAGTGATAGCAGTTAGGGGTTCAACTTCGACCCATTTAGAAAAATATTCGATTGCTACCACTGCAAACTTCAAGCTACCTTTTTCCATTGGAAAAGGGCCGATTAGATCCATTCCCTATCACGCCATTAGCCATACCGGAGCAATAACTTCAAGAGGTGTCGGTGGACGATGGCTCCGCCTACTAAGGAGCCATGTTGAAAAGCATGGGCCTCATGGCTCCACATGTGATGAGTGATTGTCAACGGAAGTCAAGAGGACGTGGAGAGAAGATGAGACCTGCTGTGTCTGGGCCACGTGTGACTCAGGTACACGGGCAGCGAGCGACTGCCGGGAAGAGGGGCCACGGAGTCGGGCTGGCCCAATCCGAGTACATGGGCTAGGAGTGGCAGAGGATTCACTGGTCTGTTGACCAGGATTGACTCAGGTACATGAGCGGTGAGTGATTGCTGGGCTGAGGGAGCCGCGGAATTGGGCTGGCCCAATCCGGGTACCTAGTGCGAAGATGGTGGACGCTTTGTCAGTTTCGGTGCAAAACTGACGACCGCTGATCTCGGATCTGACCGTTCTAAGGCGAAGCCATAGCTGCTACGAAAGCTCCGCATCAGGAAAAGTTATATTTATTTAGGATTTTACTATTTTGCCTTTAGGCCCATAGTTTGTGTTAGTCAAGTCTGTAAACAATCCTAAGGGCATGTTGGTCTTTTCCATTTTTAATTCAGCATCTGTTTAAACCCGAAGGGTATTTTTGGTTTTTCCTAGTCTATTGGGCTACCTATAAATACGGCCCCAATCCCTAGGGTTAGGGTTAACTCACATTATGACAAATCAGAGTTCACTTTCCCCAATTCGTTCCTGTTCATTCCACTATTCATCTTGAGCGCCACCGTAGTCATTTTTTCCTTCACTGCGTGGCACCCGACGGTTGGAGAAACAAGGAGTGAAAATCATATTTGGCAAGGCGACGTCCTGGGTAACGCGTTTTCTCCAATTCCTTCATGCGTCTCGCCAGTGTTTTGTCCTCATTTCTCTGTTGCCTCGTTTTGCACACCATTGTTTGTGTTGATGAATGTGGTTCATGGAGGTATACTGAGATTTCCAGTGTTTTCTCGTTATACACGTGAGGTGTTTGGGTTTTGGGGCATAGGATCATAGGTTTATAGTACCTATTCTTCTAGGCTCTATAGTACTACATCTGCACGTGGCAACCTTCGGCACCCCAACGTGACAGCGGCACAGAGCATCGTCATGTCCATGCGAAGTTGGGCTTCATTAACGAAGCATGCTTCGGCTAATGGTTGTGGCTTCGGCACTTTGGATGAGCGAAGCCTCGTGCGGAGCCAGGTGTGCCAAGTCCCGATTCAAAGCACAAACTTCGACATCGTTGGCTTCGCTGTGTCTTCGCTGAAACAAGCTTCAGAGGCAGCCCTTGATGTTGACTTAGCGAAGCACACTTCAAAAGGAAGACTTCGCTAAAGCCCCGAAGTGCACAAGGATCTGCTGCGTCAGCTACATATGCCAGCTTCGACATAGGCCAGTGTTGGACCGGAAACGGCGACCAGAGGGGGGGTGAATGGGAGCTTTTAAAATTTCTGGCTAAAAACTTAGCCTTCGGTTCTGTTCTGTCTTCTGCGGAACAGGCTTCGAACACAACCTTCGAAGGTCTGGTTCGGAGGTACTTCGACAGCTCCGAACACAGGCTTCGCAGGAGCAAAAGTTCGAAGCCAAGAAGACTTCGCTCCACTAACAACCCTCGAAAATCTACTCTGCTAAGTCAGTGCAGGCTCCGCACACGAGGTGCTTCGAGCAGGCTTCGCACTTCACCCTTCGCAAGAGTGGACAGCCCTCTGAGGACTTCGACCAAGTACTTGGCGACAGCAACTGGTGCTGGGCTTCGTACGCGAAGGTCTACGCGCACACAAAAAGACTATGCTAAAGGCTTCGACACAAGAAGCAAAACGGGCCTCGGTCGGGGCTACGCTAGTAAGCAGCGAGGTTACACCTCCTGTTACACAGAGCGAATGCACACTGACAAAGCACACCTCGCACGAAAAACTACCTTCGCCTCAACAGGCTTCGGTGCACTAAACTAGCGAAGTATGCAAAGCGAGCTCAAGCAAAAAGCACAAGAAAAACAGGGCTTCGCCGCTTGAACAAGGAACACTGAAAATGAACTCAGGATGTATTCAATCGAAGTGTTGCTACAGGAGCTCAACAGTAAATGCTCAAAAAGTGTTGAATGTTACCTACCGAGCCCCCATATTTATAGCCCACGGCTTCATCCTAAGGAAGTGACTACTTTACCCCTAGGGTTTACATCCATTTTGTCTCTACAGAACTAAGGGGTACAAAAGGTAGTCCACCTTTATTTTGGAGGCTTCTCTGTCAGCTGCAGAGGGGACAGTGTCAGCCTTTTTCAGAACAGACAGTGTCAGCCTTTACAGTGTTGACTTCTGGAACCTCCCTTCGCACCGGAGGGGTGCGGAAGCTTCGGCGAGAAGCCTGCAGCCTGATGGCCTTCGCTCCGCCGAAGAAGTCCTTCGATACAGTGACGGTTTTGAGCCGAAGCCGTCAAAGCCCTTGGGCCTTCGCACCACCACCTCCGGAGTGGATCACCACGGCTTCGCAGCTACTCCGAGCTCGAACACCGTTCGTCCGTGTACCGAAGCCATGCATGGCCGAAGCACCACAAGTCATCCTCACTCCGAAGCCCCACCTTCGGAGTACCACCCTTCGAAGTCCCTCCTTCGTCCAAGGCCTCCGCATGAAGCATTCCATGAGCACTCTGTCGCAGTGTCTCACTCCGAGCACACTCCTCGACGAGCCTCACCCAGACCATGCCTTCGATGCGCCTCGACTTCTGAGACCTTCGTCGGGCAACCTTCGAGTGTCTCCCTCCGGAGCACACTTCGAACACCTTGCCTCCGCAGAGAACTTGGTCCACCAGCTCCGAAGTCACTCCATTCGGAGTACCTTCGAAGTGCCTCACCTCCGAGGACTTTGTCTCGGAGTACCTTCAGCCGGAGCCACGCTCCGCACTCTCTGCCTTCACCTGGCACGCCTCGACCCGAGGACCGACCCGGACCACCTTCGCAGCCACCGTGACGGAGCTCCCCGCTCCCCTGGCATCAAGCCACCCGCTTGACCCAGGTTCACCTAGCTCGAACCCTGTCCGTTGCCTCCGAAGTCCCTGCGCACCACAGACAAGCAGACAAGTGTATCCAGTACTCCGGAGACCTCTCCGGGTTAGCAACCTTCGGCACACACTCCGGTGTACCGCCCAAAGTACCGAAGCCATCGGTACGAATCTAGTCATCGTGTACTGCCAGACCCCTCCGACAGGCACACTCCGCTGCACAGCTGCAGCAAGCAAACACCGAACACACTCCGGTGACACACCTCCGAACACCCTTCGGAGGTACCACCTCCGAAGCCCCTCCGGAGGTACCCTTCGAACAGAGGAAAATAATCCTGTCAATCACTCATCACATACACCGAAACCACCCTTGGTTTCTCAATCTCCCCCTTGATGAGTGCATTGACAACCAAATTGAAGTTCAAGAAAATGTAAGAATTTTCAGCACACAAGTGACCATAAAAACTCAGAAAAGAGCCAAAGCATGTCACTTGATAAAAGAATTTTTCTCCCCCTTTGTAAAAGAGTAAAAAAAAGGCCCTTCGGCAAGTCTCCCCTTGATAAGAACTCCCCCTGAGTTAAGCAAATTTTTCTCCCCGTTTATGTCAAAAACTCTCCCCCTTTTAAAAATTATGCCTTCTTGCGGCAGAGAACATATCAAACCTCTCCCCCTTTGGCAATGCAAGCATCAAGGAGCATTCAAAAGATGCAAAGCTTCGAAATGAATAGAATTGCAAAGACATATAATGCAAAAATATGCCAACATTAAAACTAATGATCATGTGCTCAGCTCAATTTAACAATCTGTGAAACAAGATGATGGCATGTGATTTTGTCAGTTTGAAGTAAAAGCATCACCACTTAATCAAAGCAGCTAGACATGTGAAGGCAAGGACTACGCAAAGCTAACAAATTCTACCCTAGACAGGCAAGTCGTGTTCAAAAGGAGCTGTTAAAGCAAACTTGATGATCAATAAATTTTGCTGTTCTTTTTCTTAATGCCAGGGGTTATTTGTTTGTCCACCTTATACTTGTCCAATCAAGCCAAGCCTAGGCATGAAAGCCATCTGAAGCTTAAGGCGGTGATTTTGGCATACACTACACTATCCCAGTTCAGACCAAAGTGCAATGGTAAGCAGTCTAGAATAGAGTAGTGCGACAAACAAACCCTCCTGGATCTTTTCATTTAAACCAGGCAAATCATGGATTTTTGATTTTGATTCAGATGAATGAAATATTTTGATGAATATCCATGAATAATGAACACATTTTTCAAGTTGCAAATTTTAGCATCCAAAGAACAGTGTCTTGCTGTCAAGTAGATAAAAGATAGCTAAAAGCAGTCCAGCCTAAACAAGCTAGATACAAGATTGTGCGGTGAGCAAGTTTGGATTTTAGAAAATAAAACATCATGCACAATCAATGTTCCAGACATATTTCATAGAGCTGAGCTGTCATGAATTCTTTGAATTAAAAGCAGGCATATAATAGCAAAAGATGTAAGTGCAATTCCACACATAATGAGCATATGCAAGATAATTAAAATCAGCTCCCCCTCACAAAATGCCGTAAGGGTGACAAATGCCAAGTTCCCCACGCAAGTAAGCAAATCGAGAAGCATCGAGGGGTTTTGTAAAAATATCGGCAAGCTGGTGTTGGGTATCAACATATTGAAGTTCAATATCACCCTTCTCATTGTGATCTCTGAGAAAATGATACCGTACATCAATGTGTTTGGTTCTGGAGTGCTGAACCGGGTTGTTTGCAATACAAATAGCACTAGTGTTATCACAGAAAAGTGGAACACTCTTATAATCTAACCCGAAATCCCGCAAAGTGGAAACCATCCACAAAATCTGAGAGCAACAGCTAGCTGCAGCAACATATTCGGCCTCAGCCGTTGATTGTGCAACACTAGACTGTTTGCGGGAAGACCAGCAAACCAGAGACGTACCCAGAAAATGACAAGTACCAGAGGTACTCTTCCTATCAATTCTACACCCAGCAAAATCCGCATCTGAATAACCTCTAAGACATAAAGATGAAGACGATGAATACCATATGCCAAATTCAAGGGTGTGTTTGAGATACCTTAGGATGCGCTTAACCGCTTGGCGGTGCGAAGCTCGTGGTGAAGCCTGAAAACGAGCGCACAGACATACTGCGAAGTGTATGTCCGGCCTCGTAGCAGTCAAGTAGAGGAGGGAGCCAATCATACTCCGGAACTCCTTCTGATCTACGACTTCTCCATCTTCGTCAGGGTCCAATGCTACAGATGTAGCCATTGGAGTGGCGAGGGGCTTCGCATCGGACATGTCGAACTTCTTGAGCAGGTCCTTGGTGTACTTCGTCTGGTGGACGAAAGTACCTTGTTTGCTTTGCTTGATTTGCAAACCAAGGAAAAAGGTGAGTTCACCCATCATCGACATTTCAAATTCCCTGCTCATGGTATCTGCAAACTCGGCAACCAAAGCATGAGAAGAGCCACCAAAAATGATATCATCCACATAAATCTGTACTAGAAGGAAATCTTTGCCATGCTTGAGAGTAAACAAAGTTTTATCAACAGAGCCCATCAAATACCCTCGCTCAAGCAGAAAAGACTTAAGTCTATCATACCACGCCCGAGGGGCCTGCTTGAGTCCATAAAGAGCCTTATGAAGTTTAAGGACTTTATGTGGGTACTTGGGGTTTTCAAAACCAGGGGGTTGTTTTACATAAACATCTTCACCTATGAAGCCATTAAGAAAAGCACTTTTGACATCCATTTGATAGAGTTTGAATCCCCGGGATGTCGCAAAGGCAAGCAAAATCCTAATGGCCTCAAGGCGAGCAACAGGTGCAAAAGTTTCAGTAAAATCAATCCCTTCTAGTTGAGAAAAGCCCTGAGCTACTAGTCTAGCCTTATTTCTAACAATTGTTCCATCCTCCCCTTGTTTATTTTTGAAAATCCATTTTGTTCCAATGAAATGAACATTTGGTGGAGGATCAACTAAAGTCCAGACTTGGTTTCTCTCAAAATTTTCAAGTTCCTCATGCATGGCATTGATCCAACTAGAATCAGAAAGTGCATGACTAACATCTAAGGGCTCGAAAGAAGCAACAAAAGCAGCATTAGTGAAATGAGCGTGAGAACGTGTTACCCTTTGATCAAGCTCACCAATGATCTGCTCGGGAGGGTGCATCCTTTGGACATGATGTGGAGCCTCACGGCGGGATGCAGTCTCCCCCTCAATTTGTGCGTCGGAGTGGTCCAAGATGACCGATGTTGAGGTAGTCGCTTCGGGACCTCGTGCCGAAGTAGTTGAAGCGGGGTCAGCTTCGGGGGTCGATGTCGAGGGTAGTGGGGGATCATCCTCGAATTCTCCGGAATCTTCGTCTTCGAATAAGGTCTGTTCCATGTCGTGTTCATTTGCCTGTTCAAGAGCAGAACTAACAGAGGGGGTTGATTCATCAAAAGTCACATCACATGACTCGATGACAGTGTTAGTTTCCAAATTATAAACACGATAAGAATGACCATGAGTAGTATAACCCAAAAAGATCCCGTCAGAAGATCGCGACTCAAATTTATCCAAGTTACCATGTTTTAGGATAAAGCAACGACAGCCAAAAACTCGAAGATGAGTAACCTTGGGCTGTCTCCCAAAACGCAGCTCATAAGATGTCAAATTTAAAATTGAGCGCAAGAAAATTCGGTTTGAGATGTAGCAAGCAGTGTTCATGGCCTCAGCCCAGAATTTTCTAGGAGTCCTATGCTCATCAAGCATCGTCCTAGCCATCTCAACCAAAGTGCGGTTTTTCCTCTCAACAACACCGTTCTGTTGAGGAACCCGCGGAGCAGAGAATTGATGTTCTATGCCATGCTCCATGCAAAAGTCAACAAAGAGACTATTTTTGAACTCGGTGCCATTATCGCTTCGAATGAATTTTAATGCACCAGGGAGTTCAGTGAAAAGTCTCAAAGCCAAGCTCCGAAAGTGTGAAAACACTTCATCCTTGCTGGCAAGAAAGAAGACCCAAGAGTAGCGAGAGAAATCGTCGACAATAACAAGTACATACCACTTCCCGCCTAAAGAACTAACCCGAGAAGGACCTACAGTGTCCATATGGAGAAGTTCTCCGGGTTGTTCAGTCATCACTGTGGTGACTGGCGAATGCGAAGCGGCAATCATTTTTCCATGTCGACATGGAGCGCAAACTAAATTCTTCTCAAACTTGAGCTTGGGCAATCCTCGGATCAAACCTAGGGCGCTCAGACGAGCGAGCAACTCAAAGCTCATATGCCCTAGTCTCCTATGCCACTTCCAAAGCTCAGAAGTCGAATGAGCAACAAGACAATGAGAAGAACCAGACGACTCTGAAAAATCAGCTCCAAAAACTCTCCCAACTCTAAAGATCTTACAAACCACAACGCCATCCGAATTGAGCACTTGCGAAGTGTCGCGATGAAATCGCACTTCGAAGCCCTCATCAAGCAACTGAGATACAGACAGCAAATTGTATCCCAGGTTCTCAACCAAAGCAACATCTTTGAGAGTGAAGTTTGCGTTTATTCTTACCACACCTTTACCTTTCACTCTACTCCTTCGATTGTTTCCGAAGGTGATATGTTCCCTTTGCTTGGTTGAGGTGAGGCTGGAGAACCAAGCTGCATCTCCGGTCATGTGGCGCGAACAACCGGAGTCCATGATCCACGTGCCCTCCAAGCCTCGACCTGTCGCCTACACATGATAAGAACGCCTCGATCGCTCAGTGCTGGGGTGAGTAAAATAATGGCGAGGCATCCAGCACTGAGTGACACGAGTAGTAGGCACAGTAAAAGTAGACGGTCTACGCACATAATAATCAGAATGATGCAAAGTGCGAGGTCTACCAACATGCAAAGAACGCAAAGCACGTCGAGGTCTCCTACTCTGACGAGGTACAAATCTGCTAACCCGAGGTCTACCACCATATGGAACATGGTGAAGACCTCGAGGAGCAAAACCTCTCTGAGAAGCACGAGGAGCCTCGAAAACAGGACGAGAGTAATACTCAGACTCATGCATACCTAAAGATGGGTAATGCATGTCCTGATAGCTCAACGCTTGTGCACGTCGCTCATCCTTGATGCGACGGAAACAGAAACCAATCAAATGACCCCCCCGCTGACAATAAGAACAATGAAACACTCTTCTGGGGGCACTCTCATGGGTCACAGGAGCAACTCTCACAGGCTCCTTGGGTTTCTTCACAGTGGTTTTCTTGGGAGGATTTTTCTTGGTAGGAGGTGTGGTTTTCTTTGGTGGATGGGTAGGCTTTTTGGCTGATGGGGTGTCCAACAGAGCTCTCTCTTTCTCTAGGGTGGTGGGAGAGGTAAAAACAGTCTTGGTCTTACTGTCTGAAGCTATCCTCTCAAAACCCAAACCTAGAGCTACCCCGGCTCTGTCAGCACACAACTTGGTCTTGGCCAAGAGCAAATCCATCCTACCCTTCCCTTCAGTGCATTTGTTCACCACAGAAAGAAGGTATTCATTTTCGGACATGAGGTTTTCAGCTCGCTCTCTGACAGTGCCTAGCTGGTCCTTAAGGGTGATGCAAGTGTCACAAACAGGTTGCACATCCTTAGAACTACCGGCCCTCTCCAATCTAGCCTCTAGATCATGAACATGCTTATCACGTAAATTAATGCTATCGCGCAATAAAGAGCAGTTCATGCAATCAATAATTTCATGAGGTCTAGAATCCACCTCCAAAAGCTGCTTCTGTGCAGTCTCAAGCTCAGAGAGAGTTTGAGCATGTACAGAGCGCAACTGAGCAAGCTCACTCATGACAACAGAACATGATTCACAATCAGCATCATCATATTTAGACTTAAGCATGGCATATTCAGTAGATACAGATTCTAGCCTAAGTCTAAGGTCTTTTCTTTCTCTAGCGGCTTGCACAAGCAATCTATCCTGACCTAGCACAACTTCATTCAGCTCATCTAATTTAATTAGAAGCTGGTCAGATGATAGGTTTACCTCAGATGAGTCAAGCTCATTGCCGCTGTGATCGCTGTCGGCCATGAAGCAAAGGCCGGTGAAGTCACGTCCCTTCTTATCCTTCTTGTCCTCCTTCCTTGGGGACTCCTCCTCCTCAGAGCTCGACTCCTCAGTTGAGGAAGTGTCGATGTCGCTGAGAGCAGCAACAAAGGCTCTGGAAGCGGCCTTGGCTACTTTCTTAGCCATCTTGCCGCGCTTGCCCTTCACAAAGGGCTTCCTCTCCTTTTTGTGGAATTTGGGGCGGTCATTCTCATCTCTCTTTTTGACCTTGGGGCAATTGGCCTTAATGTGAGAGGTGTCGCCACATTCATAGCAGCCACTAAAACCACTTCTCCTCTGATCCCGTCTCTCATGATGAAAGCGGGTGAACCTCCGGGCAATGAGAGCAAGCTCATCATCAGCTAGAGTATCCACCTGCTCCTTTGTGACGGAGACCAGGGAGGACAAAGCAAAACCATCTGCAAGAACACAAGTGCCTGATGTGCTTGGTTCTGCAGTGGTGCCACGGCTAGTGCTAGAAACCAATGCCAATGGCTGTGGCAAAGAGCTTCTGTGCACAGCAAGAGATGCCTTGGCAATCTCTGTGGACTTCAGCTTTCTAAAGAGTTCATCACAGGTCAATGTGTCATAGCCTGTGGACTCCTCAATGCTGGATATCTTCACCTCCCATATGCTACGGTCAAGAGCATAGAGAAGCTTGATAGCCCTATCGTGATCACTGTAAGCAAGCATCCCGTTGGAGCGCAAGTTACTCACTATCGCGTCAAAGCGAGAAAACATGGCATCAACAGATTCACCAGGTGCCTGCACAAACAGCTGATACTGTTGATTGTAGGTGCTTTGGCGCCTGGCCTTAATCTGTGCAGAGCCCTCATGAAAAACAGTGAGTGTTGTCCAAATTTCCCTAGCAGTCCTAAGGTGCTGCACCCTATCAAACTCACTCCGACTCAAACCAATGAACAGTATGTTCCTTGCCTTCGAGTTGGCAATATATTGATCTTTTTCAGTTTGAGTGGTGCGGGTATCAGGGATGGAGTATTGTGAGTCCACAATCTCCCAAATTGCATTTCCTTGGCTTAACAAGTAAGCCTCCATGCGCACCTTCCAGTATGCAAAATCTGTCCCATCGAACAGAGGAATTTTACTGCCTCTATCCATGTCGCCAATAGATCACAAAACCGGTTAAGGTCAACTGGTGATCTTAACCTGCTCTGATACCAATTGTTGGACCGGAAACGGCAACCAGAGGGGGGGTGAATGGGAGCTTTTAAAATTTCTGGCTAAAAACTTAGCCTTCGGTTCTGTTCTGTCTTCTGCGGAACAGGCTTCGAACACAACCTTCGAAGGTCTGGTTCGGAGGTACTTCGACAGCTCCGAACACAGGCTTCGCAGGAGCAAAAGTTCGAAGCCAAGAAGACTTCGCTCCACTAACAACCCTCGAAAATCTACTCTGCTAAGTCAGTGCAGGCTCCGCACACGAGGTGCTTCGAGCAGGCTTCGCACTTCACCCTTCGCAAGAGTGGACAGCCCTCTGAGGACTTCGACCAAGTACTTGGCGACAGCAACTGGTGCTGGGCTTCGTACGCGAAGGTCTACGCGCACACAAAAAGACTATGCTAAAGGCTTCGACACAAGAAGCAAAACGGGCCTCGGTCGGGGCTACGCTAGTAAGCAGCGAGGTTACACCTCCTGTTACACAGAGCGAATGCACACTGACAAAGCACACCTCGCACGAAAAACTACCTTCGCCTCAACAGGCTTCGGTGCACTAAACTAGCGAAGTATGCAAAGCGAGCTCAAGCAAAAAGCACAAGAAAAACAGGGCTTCGCCGCTTGAACAAGGAACACTGAAAATGAACTCAGGATGTATTCAATCGAAGTGTTGCTACAGGAGCTCAACAGTAAATGCTCAAAAAGTGTTGAATGTTACCTACCGAGCCCCCATATTTATAGCCCACGGCTTCATCCTAAGGAAGTGACTACTTTACCCCTAGGGTTTACATCCATTTTGTCTCTACAGAACTAAGGGGTACAAAAGGTAGTCCACCTTTATTTTGGAGGCTTCTCTGTCAGCTGCAGAGGGGACAGTGTCAGCCTTTTTCAGAACAGACAGTGTCAGCCTTTACAGTGTTGACTTCTGGAACCTCCCTTCGCACCGGAGGGGTGCGGAAGCTTCGGCGAGAAGCCTGCAGCCTGATGGCCTTCGCTCCGCCGAAGAAGTCCTTCGATACAGTGACGGTTTTGAGCCGAAGCCGTCAAAGCCCTTGGGCCTTCGCACCACCACCTCCGGAGTGGATCACCACGGCTTCGCAGCTACTCCGAGCTCGAACACCGTTCGTCCGTGTACCGAAGCCATGCATGGCCGAAGCACCACAAGTCATCCTCACTCCGAAGCCCCACCTTCGGAGTACCACCCTTCGAAGTCCCTCCTTCGTCCAAGGCCTCCGCATGAAGCATTCCATGAGCACTCTGTCGCAGTGTCTCACTCCGAGCACACTCCTCGACGAGCCTCACCCAGACCATGCCTTCGATGCGCCTCGACTTCTGAGACCTTCGTCGGGCAACCTTCGAGTGTCTCCCTCCGGAGCACACTTCGAACACCTTGCCTCCGCAGAGAACTTGGTCCACCAGCTCCGAAGTCACTCCATTCGGAGTACCTTCGAAGTGCCTCACCTCCGAGGACTTTGTCTCGGAGTACCTTCAGCCGGAGCCACGCTCCGCACTCTCTGCCTTCACCTGGCACGCCTCGACCCGAGGACCGACCCGGACCACCTTCGCAGCCACCGTGACGGAGCTCCCCGCTCCCCTGGCATCAAGCCACCCGCTTGACCCAGGTTCACCTAGCTCGAACCCTGTCCGTTGCCTCCGAAGTCCCTGCGCACCACAGACAAGCAGACAAGTGTATCCAGTACTCCGGAGACCTCTCCGGGTTAGCAACCTTCGGCACACACTCCGGTGTACCGCCCAAAGTACCGAAGCCATCGGTACGAATCTAGTCATCGTGTACTGCTGGACCCCTCCGACAGGCACACTCCGCTGCACAGCTGCAGCAAGCAAACACCGAACACACTCCGGTGACACACCTCCGAACACCCTTCGGAGGTACCACCTCCGAAGCCCCTCCGGAGGTACCCTTCGAACAGAGGAAAATAATCCTGTCAATCACTCATCACATACACCGAAACCACCCTTGGTTTCTCAGCCAGGCTTTGAGGCTTCGAATAGGCTTCGGCACGTATTGATCAGCAGACAACTTTTGAATAGTAAGCTTCTACATAGTTTTGTGTGCACTTGAATTAAACTGCTTGAAATGACCATGTTTTGAGAGCTCTGTTAATCTGCGTTTGTACACTGTGTTGGTGTCTTTTCAACTAGGACATCGGTCGTTATTAGGCTAGATTATTGTTAGCACCAGTGATCAGGTTTTTAGTTCTGCTGGCTGTTTGTTGAGGTGCATTGGATGTTGGGAGAAGGCCATTGATTCGCAAGAATTTTTAAGGCGCCCATTCACCCCCCCTCCGGTCGCTACTTTCGGTCCTACAAGTGGTATCAGAGCTTGGTTAGGGTTTTTCCATACCTTAACCGGTTCTAACCGAAGGTAGTGATCATGACGTCTTCTGCCAAGGTCCCATCGCTGGAAGATTTTGGCTACACTTATTGGAAGACTCGCATGTGAGCATATCTCATGAGCCAAAGCTCAGACATTTGGGACATTTGTGTTCACACTACTTTTACCATACTTCCTGTTGGTGAGCGTACATCCCCTGAGATAATCACCCAGCATTAGAACAACAACAAAGTGGTGAACATTTTGTTTTCTGGTTTAGGTCCCCCTGAGTTTGAGCGTGTGAGCCATCTCAGCACTGCTAGAGAGATCTGGGCTACCCTCCAGGTACACCATGAGGGGACAGCTCAAGTCAAGGCTCGGCTCTATCAGACCTACCGGCGTGAATATGAAAATTTCACACAGAAGCCGGGTGAATCTATTGAAGTTTTGTTTGGTCATTTTCAATCGATCATCAACAAGCTTAGGGCCAACAAGGCTGATGGAGTTCAGCTGGTCTCAGATCATGAGTAGGCGCTCAAGGTTCTTCATACCTTGGACCCTAAGATATGGGAGATCATGGTATCCTCTATCATTGAGAGCACCTCTAATGATACCTTGACTATCATAGAGCTTTTCAGTAATCTCAAGGCCACAGAGGTTGATATCCAGTTGAGATCAAATCTCACTGGTTCTGGCTCAAAAACCCTGGCCCTTGTGACACCTTCTGCTGACTCCTCTTCTTTGAGCTGTGCTGGGTTCTCCTTGATGTCTATCACTGAGGACTAGCTTGAATCGCTAGGAGATGATGATCTGTGTATGTTTAACAACTAGGTGCGTCGTGTCTATAATAAGCAAATGTTCAAAAGTCACGGCACAAAATCTGGATGCTTTGAGTGTGGTGATCCAGGTCATTTCATCGCCGACTGCCCCAAGCAGAATGGTCACAAGAAGGGTACCGGTGGTGGCTCCTATGACTCCAGCAAGCACGACAGCTCCACCTTCACAAAGGGCAAGCCCAAGACGAGGTTCTTTCGAAAGGCCCTAAAGGACTACTGGCGTGAGAACAAGAAGCGAGACAAGGCCTCTTCGCTGAGATGGAGAGAAGCTAGTCCAAGAGGTCATCGTCTTCTTCCTGTTCATCAAGCTCAAGTGATGAGGAGATCATGATCAGGAAGGGGAAGGACAAGGACGATCCAGTGGTCCTCTGCTTCATGGCCTTCGGGGACAAGCTAAAGAGCCGCTCGCACCACAGCCGAAGATCCTGCAAGAGCTTTTTCTCAATGGCTCTTGGGGATAAGGAAGAGAAGGGCTCCCCCAACAACTCTGACGACGACAAAGATGAAAAAGTATCCTCCTATGAACAAGAAGTCATTGATTTACTTGAAGAGAACCGTCAGGAGTTGAGGTATCGAGAGAAACTGCTTAGAGGGGCTAAGAAGAGGATAGATGATCTTGAGAGTGAGCTTGCCGTGGCCAATGGTAGGATTGAGAGTCTATCTTCTTCCCCTTGCTTGGGTGGTAGTAGTGAGTGCCCTAACTACGAGGTGTTGTTGTGTGACCTAACGACTCTGAAGTCTAGGTACACAGAAAGGGTAGATTAGAGATACGCTTTGGCCACTGAGCTTGAGAGCGCTTAGCTGGAGCTAAAAGATGCTCATGCCACTGTCGTTGTGCCCTATGTTGATTGCCCATCCCATCTAGCTAGTTTAGCTGAGCTAAGAGCCAAGAGTGATGAGCAGTTGGGCGAGTTGGAGAGAGTCAGAGCTGAGCTGGAGCAGACTAAGCTAGAGCTTGAGACATTGTCAGTTCCACCCACTGTTTGTGAGAACTGCTTGTCCTTTAGATTGGAGCTGATCAAGCTAAAAGCTGAGTAGTCTGTTCAAGTTGATAGAGAGTGTGAGATCTGCTTGTCTCAGGTGGAGGTGCTAGCTTCCTTGAGGGAAGAGCTAGCTAATGCTCAGAATGAGAACTTTTACCTCCTTCAGATCCTGAGTTGGGTGAGTACTAAAGAGCCACAGCTCGACATGATGATCCAGCAGTTCAAGAGGCAGGATGGGTTTGGGGTAGGTTACACCTACACCAAGGCTGACTTTGAGAGTGCTATTAGCCGGGTAGTGGAGTGGAGTAAGATGACTCTTGAGCAGAGATATCCCAAGACTCACTCCATTGAGTCTTTCCTAGCTAGTCAGCCCAAGGATGGAGTGTTCCAAGAACAACCTAAAGCTCCACCCAAGAAGCCCATCTAGGTCTCAAAGCCTAAACATATCCACACTTCTCTTGACTCTCAACCTGGACCCTCTCACACCAAAGAGTCTACACCCAACACCACCAAGCCCAAGAACCCCAAGCCTCAACCACATCCCAAGAAGCCTACCTATCACTGTGAGTACTGTTAGAGAGACAGGAATCTTGAGGAGTTTTGCTTTAGAAGGAAGCGGGTTGAGAGAGCAAAGAGAGCTCGAGGTGGGCAGGAGTAGTTCTACCAGCAGGGTGCTAGACTGATAGTTCCTCAACGCGGGGAGAGGCTAGAGGCCAGGCTACATCGTGTAGGTGGTGGTAGAGGAGACAGCTTGCATGACCGTGCTCCGGAGGGTGGTTTTCGCTCCGTAGAGCTCTAGGTCGTTCTAAATACGGCTTTGGACCTCTTGGCCGAGACTTTAGGAAGAATCGAGGACCGCGTTTTCTGCCGCGTTTTGGTCCTGAGTCTTATGATTCCTTTTGCTTTCCTTCTTTTAAGCAGATGGCTCGACACTGGTTTAGCTCTTTTGCTAAACCTGGTGTTGGACCATTTGCTCCCTCTTATGACCACTGATCGTGCAGGATCGAGGACTGGAGGACATGTGGATCATGGAGTCGGGATGCTCTCGCCACGTGGCGGGACATCGCAGATGTTTCTCCAGCCTCACTTCCCCGAGCACCAAGGAGTACATCACTTTCGGGAACAGCGGTCAAGGGAAGTGTTGATAGCAAAAATGGCATTAATGACTGAATGTCAAAATATCAATTTTGGTGATTTGGGCCAAAAACACACATGTCTAGGGTCAAGCCGAAGCCCTACAGGGCCGAAGGTCCATTGGGCCATGGTCTCCGAAAGCCTCTAGTGAACCCACGGCCTTTGGCCAGGAAGCCTTCGGAGGCCCATGCCACCGAAGCTTCGGCCCGAGGAGCGGGCTTCAATAGGCCTGGCCGAAGCCCACTTCGGCAGAGACAGAGTTGGATGCGATTCCGGCTGAATATTATCACTATCCAAGCTGAAAAATAGTAGATTCGATCTGAAGTTGGCCCCTATAAATAAAGAGGCGAGGCCAGCTTAGAAGCCCCCCAACACAAACCAAACCAAAGCCCTAGCTTTGATCGTATTTACTTTACCTTTATTTTCCTGTACCTCTTCGTGGGTTTGCCTGGAAGCCCTCCGCCGGCCACTTCGGAACAGTGGTAACCCTTGTTACTTCGCTTGTGAAGTATTCGTTAATCTACGTAATAGATTGCTATCGCCTTGTTACTTCGCATGTGAAGTATCCGCTGATTTGCGTAACAGATTGCTACCTTCGCTACTAGTGCAACACTTAGCAAAATTCGGTCCTCAGGCCGAATTGGTTCTTCGAATTCTCTTTGTTGCAGGTTCCCACGTTTGGAGCTACTGCGTCGGAGGTGTTCGAAGCTGAGAGATCGGTTTCAGAGGTCACCAGGACACCCTTCGGCGGGACTGCAGGCTCTGGCAACAGGCTTCGTCAGCACACTTCATTGCAACAGGCTTCGTCGTGACCATACTCCGCACTGGACGAAGTTACGCTCGCGCGTGGCCCTCGCGTCACTATTCTATAATTTGCCGTATCAGAGATCTCACGCCGAACCCCGTTGTTCGGAGGTGATCATCGCGTCTAGATCCGTTCGGAGTCCATCTTCGGCCGGATCAGTCCGAACGCCGAAGCACCCTTCGGCGAGACACTTCGCACTGGACGCCAAAGGTATACTTCGGCCACCCCTTCGCACCAGACTTCTAAGCAGACAGGCTCTAACTGGTTTTCTGATTTTATTATGTTTAATATATTGATTTCGGCTAATTGGGTTATTTTGTGTGATCTGATTGCCTGGTGACTCCACCCCCCTATCACGACTAAGGGTAGTCGGAACGCGACGTCGGTACTGCGTCACGCTTAGGCTTGTCCCTAAGTATCCGCACACTTTTGTATCGTCGGACTGACCCAAGTATGGGGGCACATTTCCGTGTCAACACACTTTTTGGCGACTCCGCTGGGGAAGGATACGCCAACATGACAAGTACATCTACATCGGCCACCGGTACGTCTACGTCGACTACTACGTCTACACCGTCGATGGACACAATAGGAGGTGCGGATATCGACAATAACAACATCTTGACACCTACACTTGAAGATATCCCCGTAGAAGACCGAGCAGAGATCGAGGCAAAGTTAAAGGCACACCAAGACATGATGCTTGGGCGCTACGTTAAGACACGCGCAGGCTTCATAAAGCGCGACATCATCACCTCCGACCTCGCTCAGGTCTAGCTAACACTTGTGTCACCTCGTTTATCTTCTTTAGAGATTGACCAAAAAATAGCCGCATTAGTATATCAAGCCGTTAGCGCTTCGCTAGCCAACCGTTAATATTCGGCAGTCAGCTCCCAAGTAGAGGCGACTCTCAATAGTTTCGGCTTTACTGAAGTCGTACCCCCAGTTCCTATTGCTAGTGCACCTCCGGCAAACCACGTGTACGGCAGAAATAACGACAGCACTGGCACAATAATGTCTCAGGCCTCAACACTTATGGCCGAGACTAACCATTACACCTACAGTCAAAATAACACTGCATACCATGCACCACCACCTGCACTGGTACCCGCGCTGCCTGCACCACATGTGCAGGTGCCCGGACAAGAACACGTCATACAGATAGCATGCAGAGAAGAGACCCATGGCCGACATGCCGACATCGCAACGCATGTCGCGCCCCACATGAGAGACGCGCACAAGCAACATGCCAAGATGACATAGAGGAGCGGGTTCGTGCAATATTTAGAGAGTGTGCCGGTTTCGTGCCCAAGGGACGGGTTAGGGTTTACCGTAAGCCATACCCCGACCATCTTGATACAGTACCCTACCCCCGCGACTATAGAATCCCTGAATTCACTAAGTTCGATGGCGACGGTAGCAAAACTACACTAGAGCATGTTAGTCAATTTTTGGCATAGTGTGGAGAAGTTAGCGGGATAGATGCTCTAAAAGTTAGACTATTTTCTCTCTCGCTATCCGGCATCGCTTTCACTTGGTTTTCGGTGCTCCCGCCAAACTCCATCTAGACGTGGGATGATTTAGAACGGAAATTCCATGATTACTTCTACACGGGTGAGACCGAACATAGGCTTTCACATTTGACATCGGTTAAGCAGAAATCTAGCGAGAGCGCCTCAGAGTACATCAAGCGTTTTAGGGATACCAGAAACCGATGTTTTAGGGATACCAGAAACCGATGTTTTAGCCTCAGAGTCATTCCACCTACCGATGAGTTAAAGAAGCATCCATACTGTAAGTGGCATGATTCACATTCACATAATACTAATGACTACAATGTTTTTCGACGGCAGATACAATCGGCCATAGAAGGACGATTGAAGATAGACCATAGTCCGAAGATGAAGCTGGATAAAGATACTTTTCCCGTCAATGCCGTCGACCTCAGTGAGAAGAAGGTGTTGATTCGGCCAGAACAGGCCGGGTCGGCTAAGGGGAAAGATGTAATTGTTGGAGAGCCGCGCACTCGCATGCTCGTACCAAAGAACCTTGAGGTAGGAGTGTGGAAAAAGAACATTAATACACCTTCGGCTAAAGCTCCCAAGAGGCCGAAGGTAACGTACAATATGTTGTCAAACAAGCATCAGAGAAAGGCCAAGGAAGCAGGTCCACACACTAAGAAGCTAAAGCAGCCGAAGGGTCCAAGACTCTCGAAGGGTAGTTTCGGACCGAAGCAGTTGAACCCTTTGCACGGCGGCTTCGGGCCACGGTGGCCTAATGCTCCGCACGGTGGCTTCGGGCCACAATGGCCGAACCCCCCGTATGGTAACTTCGGCCCCCAATGGCCGAACCCCATGCCATTTTTGACTTCTCCGATAGGGGGCTTCGGCCCACACTGGCCGAACGTGACTCCGGCTTTGCAGGACCCTTCGCTGGTGTGGTCCGAAACACCATCAACTCTACTAAACCCCCTTCCAGGTAATGGGTTCGGCTCTTAGTGGGCAAGGCTGCTAGAGCCATCGATGCCTCCGCCGTATGACTGGGTGGGGACCCCGTGGGCTCCGTATGTATCTGGGTTAGGGTACCCTCCACAACCTAACACTATGCCTTGTTTTCCTTTGAAATATTATGGATGGCAAGGACAAACAGACACAGCAGAGGGGGGCATTGTCCACGGACTGTCCGTGGTGCCTCCAAATCAGACCATGCAGAGCGAAGCCGAAGGGTGCGAGCACGCGGAAGCCGAAGTCAGAGAGTCCGAAGCCATCACCATCAGAGTCGGGTCTCAGGAAGTCCCAATCCTGGAGACTCTGTCACTGAAGCCTGACGGAGGTAAGTCCCATGCTTCGGCTGGGCTCTGCGCCGAAGCCCGGCTCGATCGACCAAACAAGGCCGGTCCGTCCGTTGGGGTCCACAACGAAGGCCCCTCCGAGCGTAGGATACACGAGGCCGAAGGGCGCAGTACCACTTCGGCCAGAGCTAATAGAAGCCGGACAGTAGCACCCGGCACCAAGCCGCAGCCATATTGGGCCCCTCCAGGCATGTCCAAATCATAGAAGAGACGCCTACAATGACTACGGGCACAGGAGATGCGCGAGAAGGAAGCTGAGGACGAGCGTGACGCTATCTACGGAGAAATTCAACCTCGGCCAGCTACAAGACAATTATGGAGGGAGAAGCCGGTTGAGATAACCAACCCGACTCCTAGTCCGAGCGACGACGATGACGATTACTCACCCATCTCTGAAGGGCCCGCACCCCAGGTGATGGACATCAACATCATCACAATGCCTGCCGAGTTCGCACTACCACAGGATGAGGCAGAGGTCACCCAATTGAACCTCGGCCCGCGAAATGCCATCTTCGAGAACCCCGAGGACTCGGCTCGCCATCTGAAGCCTCTCTACGTCAGAGGTCACGTCGATGGAAAGCCAATTTCCCGAAAGCTCGTCAACGGTGGCGCCACTATTAACTTAATGCCATACTCGTTGTTGAAGAAACTTGGCAGGGATTAGGATGACCTGAAGAAGACCAACTTTATGCTCAAGGGAGTACTCTCTATGGAGTTGACGGTGGGCAACAAGACGTTGCCAATAGCATTTTTTGTCGTCGACGTACAAGGTAACTATAGCGTACTACTCGGGCGCGACTGGATTCACGCAAACTGTTGCATTCCCTCTACTCGACACCAGTGCCTGATACAGTGGGACAGCGATGAGGTAGAAGTCATTCCCGCGGATACTTCGGCCCAAGTAGCATTGGCCGATGTATCAGTTGACGTCGTCCATAACAAAGTAAAATGTCTGTCGGGTAGAGATCTTTCGGATTACGATTTTGTTAGTGTATCCGGAGGAAAGTTTGTACCAGTGTCTGTAAAGCCGGCTGGAGTAGCATGGCTGTTTTCATATTAATAGTCATGTCTAGCAAGAGTAATCTAGATTGGCTAAAGTCTCGTGTGGAGCAATATCGGTCTAGTAAAGACGGTATTGCCGAAGCCATCGAGGACTTTAGCGAAGTAGAGAAATTAGGACAAGGTTCTGCGTCGGCTGACCCGTTGGAGGAAGTTGACATAGGTAATGGTAGCATCCCAAGGCTGACTTTTGTAAACCAACATTTACAGCCCGATGAAAAGGCTGAAGTAATAGAGCTACTTCGGTTGTATGTCGATTGTTTCGCATGGGAGTATAGCGAGATGCCAGGGTTAAGCCGCGAGCTCGCGGAGCATCGACTGCCTATCAAGACCGGATTTAGGCCTTATAAGCAGCCGCCCCACCGCATTAACTTGGCCGTCTATGACCGAGTTAAAGAAGAAGTGGAGCGACTACGCAAGGCTGAATTTATTAGGCCATGTAGGTACGCGGAATGGGTTGCTAACATTGTGCCTGTAGAGAAGAAAGGGAGCGGCAAGATACGGGTATGCATTGATTTCAGGGATCTGAACAGAGCCACTCCAAAGGACGAGTATCCAATGCCGATAGCCGACATGCTGATCAACGATGATTCAGGACACAAGGTACTAAGTTTTCTTGATGGCAATGCTGGTTATAATCAAATCTTTATGGCCGAAGAGGACGTCTACAATACTTCCTTTCGATGCCCTGGTTTTGTCGGTTTGTTCGAGTGGGTCGTCATGACTTTTGGTTTGAAAAATGTCGGCACCACTGTTGATAGTAAAAAATGGCATTAATGGCTAGGTTGCCAAAATATCAATTTTTGGTGATTTGGGCCGAAAGTACACATGTCCAGGGTCTGTCCGAAGCCCTATAGGGCCGAAGTCCATTGGGTTGTGGGCTCCGAAAGCCTCTAGCCAGCCCATGGGCTTCGCCTAGGAAGCCTTTGGAGGCCCACGCTGCCGAAGCTTCGGAAGCCTTCGGAGGCCCACGCCGCCAAGGCTTCGGCCCGAGGAGCAAGCCTCGACGGGCCTGGCCGAAGCCCACCTCGGCAGAGATAGAGTTGTATGCGTTTCTAGCTCAATCTTTATCTCTATCTGACCAGATTAATAGCAGATTAGATTAGGAGTTAAGCCCCTATAAATAGAGACCCAAGGCCGGCGTGGAGAACCCCCCCAACTCAAACCAAACCAAAGCCCATGCTTTGATCGTATTGACTTTACCTTTATTTTCCTGTACCTCTTCGTGGGTTTGCCTGGAAGCCCTCTGCCGGCCACTACGAAATAGTGGTAATCCTTGTTACTTCGCTTGTGAAGTATCCGTTAATCTACGTAATAGATTATTATCGCCTTGTTACTTCGCCTGTGAAGTATCCGCTAATCTGCGTAACAGATTGCTACCTTCGCTACTGGGGCAACACTTAGAAAAATTCGGTCCTCAGGCCGAATTGGTACTTCGCGCTCTTCTGTTGCAGGTTCGCACGTTCGGAGCCACTTCGTCGGAGGTGTACGGAGCTGAGATTGCAGGCTTCAGCAACAGGCTTCGCCAGCATACTTCGTCACAACAGGCTTCGCCATGACCATACTCCGCACTGGATGAAGTTGCACTCACGCGTGGCCCTCGCGTCATTATTCCGTAGTTTGCTGTATCGGAGATCTCACGCCGGACCCAACTATTCGTAGGTTATCATCGCGTCCAGATCCGTTCAGAGTCCATCTTCGACCGGATCAGTCCGAACACCGAAGCACCCTTCGGTGGAGTACTTCGCATCAGACGCCGAAGGTACACTTCGGTGACCCCTTCGCATTAGACTTCGAACCAGGCGGGGCTCCGACTGGTTTGTTGATTTTATTCTGTTTAATCTATTTCTTTTGGCTAATTGGATTATTTTGTGTAATCTGGTTGCCTGGCGACTCCACAACCCTTATCACTATTAAGGGTAGTCTGAACGCGACGTCGGTGCCACGTCACGCTTAGGCTTGTCCCTAAGTTTCCGTGCACTTTTGGATCGTCGAACTGACCCAAGTTCGGGGGCACGTTTTCGTGTCAACAAACTTTTTGGCGACTCCGCTGGGGAAAGGCTACGCCAACATGACGAGTACGTCTACATCGGCCATCGATACATCTACATCGACTACTACATCTACACCACCGATGGACACAATAGGAGGCACAGATATCGACAACCGCAACATATTGTCACCTACACTTGAAGATATCCCCACAGAAGACAGAGCAGAGATCGAGGCAAAGTTAAAGGCACTCCAAGACATGATGCTTGGGGGCTACATCAAGACACGCGCGGGCTTCGTCAAGCCTGACATCGTCATCCCCTACCTCGCTCAGGTTCCCATTGCTAGGGCGCCTCCGACAAACAACGTATACAGTAGGACTAGCGACAGCACTGGCACAATCATGTCTTCAGCTTCAACACTTATGGCCGAGACCAATCATTACACCTACGGCCAAGCTAACACTGCATGCCACGCACAACTTGCGCGAATACCCGCGCTACCCGCACCACACGCGCATACTCCTAGACATGAGCACGTTATACAAATAGCACGTAGGGAAGAAGCGCATGGCCGACACGCCGATATCCCACCGCGTGTCGCGCCCCCACACGTGAGGCGCATGCAAGCAACATACCAAGATGATATAGAGGAGCGGGTCCGCACACTATTTAGAGAGTGTGTCGGCTTCGTGTCCAAGGGACGGGTTAGGGTTTACCGTAAGCCCTACCCCGACCATCTTGATACGGTACCCTACCCCCGCGGCTATAGGATCCCTGAATTCACTAAGTTCGATGGCGAGGGTAGCAAGACCACACTAGAGCACGTTAGTCAATTTTTGCGTACTGTGGAGAGGTTAGCGGGATAAATGCTCTAAAGGTTAGACTTTTTTTCTCTCTCGATATCCGGCACTGCTTTCACTTGGTTTTCGGCGCTCCCGCCGAACTCTATCCACACGTGGGACGATTTAGATCGGAAATTCCATGATTATTTCTACGCAGGTGAAACAGAACTTAGGCTTTCGCATTTGACATCGATTAAGCAGAAATCTAGTGAGAGTGCCTCTAAGTACATCAAGCGTTTCAGTGATACTAGAAACCGGTGTTTTAGTCTTAATATTTCAGAAAGGGACTTGGCGGAATTAGCTTTTAACGGGTAGCGTTCCGAAATTAAAGAAAGGTTAGATAAACAAAACATTTTAGAAGTTAGCCAGGTTCTACAGCAGGCTCTGGTCCAAGAAGACCGAGCCAAAGATAAGAAATTTATTAAGACATTTAGCAAGCCTAGGGCCGAAATCCACATCATGGAACGCTCTAATGAGGAGGAGTCAGAGGAGGAGGATTCGGCCGACATGTACGCGGCCGAATGGGTTTGGAACACTAAAAATAAACCTGTCACTTGCTACGAGTTACGATCATCCCCCACAAAGAATAGACTTAGTGAGGTCAAGTACTCATTCGATATAACTAAATGTGATAAAATATTTGATTTTCTCTTAAAAAGTCAGCTTCTCAGGTTACCTAAGGGTCAAATCATCCCACCTGCCGATGAGTTAAAGAAGCATCCATACTGTAAGTGGCATGATTCACATTCGCATAATACTAATGATTGCAATGTTTTTCGACGGCAGATACGATCGGCCATAGAAGAAGGACGATTGAAGATAGACCATGATCCAAAGATGAAGCTAGATAAAGATCCTTTTCCAGTCAACGCCGTTGACCTCGGTGAAAAGAAGGTGTTGATTCGTCCAGAACAGGCCGAGTCAGCTAAAGGGAAGGATGTAATTGTTGGAGAACCGCGCACTCGCACACTCGTACCAAAGAATCCCGAGGTAGGAGTGTGGAAACAAAACGTTAACACCCCTTCGGCTAAGGCTCGCAAAAGGCCGAAGGTGACATATGATATGCTGTTGAACAAGCATCAGAGAAGGACCCAAGAAACAGGTTCGCGCGCTAAGCTAAAATAGCCGAAGGGGCCAAGACCTTCGAAGGGCGGCTTCGGGCCAAAGCAGGTGAACCCTCCGCACGAAGGCTTCGGGCCACGGTGGCCTGATGCTCCGCACGGTGGTTCCGAGACACAATGGCCGAACCCCCCGTAATGCAACTTCGAACCCCAGTGGTCGGGTCCCACATGCAACAACTTTGGCCCCCCAATGGCCGAACCCCGCACCGTGTTGGACTTCCCCGATGGGAGGCTTCGGCCCGCACTGGCCGAACGTACCTCTGGCCTGGCAAGACCCTTCACTGGTGTGGTCTAAGATACCTTCGACCTGGCCGAACCCCCCTCTAGGTAACGGGTTCGGCTCACAGTGGGTGAGGCCACTAGAGCCTCCAATGCCTCCGCCGTATGACTGGGCGGGGACCCCATGGGCTCCATACGTATCCGAGTCAGGGTACTCTCCGCAACCTAACACTGTATCTTAGATGGCAGGAGCATGCGGAGGGGGGCAAACAAACGCAGCAGAGGGGGCATCGTCCACAGACTGTCCGTGGTGCCCCCGAATCGAACCATGCAGAGCGAAGCCGAAGGGTGCGAGCATGCGGAGGCCGAAGTCAGGGAGTCCAAAGCCATAACCATCAGAGTTGGTCTCAGGAAGTCCCAATCCTGAAGACTTTGTCACCTAGGTCTGACGGAGGTAAGTCCCATGCTTCGATCGGCCGAACGAGGCCGGTCTGTCCGACGGGGTTCACAGCGAAGCCCCCTCTGAACGCGAGGTGCATGAGGCCGAAGGGCGCAGTACCACTTCGGCCAGAATTAACAGAAGTCGAACAGTAGCACCCGGCACCAAGCCTCAGCCATCTTGGGCACATCCAGGCATGTCCAAATCACAAAAGAGGCGCTTACAATGACTGCGCGCACAGGAGATGCGCGAGAAGAAAGCTGAGGCCAAGCGTGACGCTATCTTCGAAGAGATCCGCCCTCGGCCAGCTACGAAGCAGGTATGGAGGGAGAAGCCGGTTGAGATAACTAACCCGGCTCCTAGTCCGAGCGACGATGACGACGACATGCTCGACGATGATTACTCAACATTGTCACATTACCTGCTGAGTTCTCCCTGCCGCAGGACGAGGCCGAGGTCGCTCAATTGAACCTCGGCCCGCGCAATGCCATCTTCGAGAAGCCCGAGGACTCGGCTCGCCATCTAAAACCCCTCTATGTCAGAGGTCACATCGATGGGAAGCTGATTTCCTGAATGCTCGTTGACGGTGCCGCCACAGTTAACTTAATGCCTTATTCGTTGTTGAAGAAACTTGGCAGGGATGAGGATGACCTAAAGAAGACCATCCTGATGCTCAACGGCTTCAACGGCCAGAGCTCCGAGGCCAAGGGAGTACTCTCTATGGAGTTGACGGTGTGCAACAAGACATTGCCAATAGAATTCTTCGTCGTCGACATACAAGGTAACTATATCGTGTTACTCGGACGTGACTGGATTCACACAAACTGTTGCATACACTCTACTCTACACCAGTGCTTGATACAGTGGGACAACGATGAGGTGGAGGTCATCCCCACAGATACTTTGGCCCAAGTAGCTTTGGCCGATGTGTCGGTTGATGCCGTCCATAAAAAAGTAGAGTGTCTATCAGGTAGAGATCTTTCGGACTACGATTTTGTTAGCGTGTCCGGAGGATGGTTTGTACCAGTGTCTGTAAAGCCGGCTGGAGTAGCACGGCTATTTTTGTATTAATAGTAATGTCTAGCAAGAATAATCTAGATTGGCTAAGGTCTCATGTGGAGCAATATCGGTCTAATAAAGACGGTATTGCCGAAGCCATCGAGGACTTTAGCGAAGTAGAAAAATTAGGGCAAGGTTTTGCGTCGGCCGATCCCTTGGAGGAGGTCGACATAGGTGATGGTAGCATCCCAAGGCCAACTTTTGTAAATCAACATCTACATCCCAATGAAAAGGCTGAAGTAATAAAGTTACTTCGGTCGTATGTCGATTGTTTCGCATGGGAGTATAGCGAAATGCCAGGGCTAAGCCACAAGCTCGTAGAGCATCGGCTGCCCATCAAGTCCGTATTTAGGCCTTATAAGTAGCCTCCCCGTCGCTTTAATTTGGCCGTCTATGACCGAGTTAAAGAAGAAGTGGAACGACTACTCAAGGCTGAATTTATTAGGCCGTGCAGGTAGGTGGAATGGGTCGCTAACATTGTGCCTGTAGAGAAGAAAGGAAGCGGCAAGATACAGGTATGCATTGATTTTAGGGATCTGAATAGAGCCACTCCGAAGGATGAGTATCCAATGCTGATAGCTGACATGCTGATCAACGATGCCTCAAGACACAAGGTACTAAGTTTTCTTGATGGCAATGCTGGTTATAATCAAATCTTTATGGCCGAAGAGGACGTCTACAAGACTGCCTTTCGATGCCCTGGTTTTGTCGGTTTGTTCGAGTGGGTCGTCATGACTTTCGGATTGAAAAATGCCGGTGCCACGTATCAGCGCGCTATGAACTTGATCTTTCATGACTTGTTAGGAGTTATGTTAGAAGTTTACATCGATGATGTCGTGGTCAAATCGGACGCTATGGGAAACCATTTAGCCGATTTGAATGTTGCTTTGGACAGGATGCGACAGTATGGGCTGAAAATGAACCCACTCAAGTGTGCTTTTGGTGTGTCAACGGGGAAGTTCTTAGGTTTCATGATTCATGAGAGAGGCATAGAAATTGATCCTAAGAGACATGAGAAGATTAGAAACATTGCGGCGCCGACATGCAAAAAGGATGTTCAAAAATTGCTAGGCAAGTTGAACTATTTGCGTCGCTTTTTATCCAACTTGTCCGGTAGGATTGACGCCTTTGTTCCCATACTCCGGCTAAAAAGCGAAGCCGAGTTCACTTGGGGCAAGCCAGAGTACTTCATTTTTTAGCCAGAGTATGGGGACAAAGGCATTAATCTTGCCGGACAAGTTGGATATAAAGCGACGCAAATAGTTCAACTTGCCTAGCAACTTTTGTACATCCCTTTTACATGTTGGCGCTGCAATGTTTCTGATGTTCTCAAGTCTCTTAGGATCATTTTCTATGCCTCTCTCGTGAATCATGAAACTTAAGAACTTACCCGCCGACAGGCCAAAAGCACACTTAAGCGGGTTCATTTAAAACCCATACTATCACATCCTATCAAAAGCAACCTTCAAATCGGCTAAATGGCTTCCCATATCGTCTGATTTGACTACAACATCATCGATGTAAACTTCTAGCATAACTCCTAACAAGTCATGAAAGATTAGGTTCATAGCGCGCTGATATGTGGCACCGGCATTTTTCAAACAAAAGGTAATGACGACCCACTCGAACAAACCGACAAAACCAGGGCATCGAAAGGCAGTCTTGTAGACGTCCTCTTTGGCCATAAAGATTTGATTATAACCAGCATTTCCATCAAGAAAACTTAGTACCTTGTGTCCTGAAGCATCGTTGATCAGCAAGTCGGCTATCGGCATTGGATACTCATCTTTTGGAGTGGCTCTATTCAGATCCCTCAAATCAATGCATACTCGTATCTTGTCGCTCCCTTTCTTCTCTATAGGCACAATGTTAGCAACCCATTCCGCGTACCTGCACGGCCTAAGAAATTCAGCCTTGAGTAGTCGCTCCACTTCTTCATTAACTCGGTCATAGACGGCCGAATTAAAGCGACGGGGAGGCTGCTTATAAGCCCTAAATCCGGACTTGATGGGCAGCCGATGCTCCACGAGCTTGCGGCTTAGCCCTGGCATCTCGCTGTATTCCCATGCGAAACAATCGACATACGACCGAAGTAACTTTATTACTTCAGCCTTTTCATCAGGCTACAAATGTTGGTTTACAAAAGTTGGCCTTGGGATGCTACCATCACCTATATCGACTTCCTCCAAGGGATCGGCCGATGCAAAACCTTATCCTAATTTCTCTACTTCGCTAAAGTCCTCGATGGCTTCGGCAATACCGTCTTTATTAGACCGATACTGCTCCACACGAGACTTTAGCCAATCTAGATTATTCTTGCTAGACATGACTATTAATACAAAAATAGCCGTGCTACTCCAGCCGGCTTTACAGACACTGGTACAACCGTCCTCCGGATACGCTAACAAAATCGTAGTCCGAAAGATCTCTACCTGACAGACACTATACTTTGTTATGGACGGCGTCAACTGACACATCAGCCAAAGCTACTTGGGCTGAAGTATCCGCGGGGATGACCTCCACCTCATCGCCGTCCCACTGTATCAAGCACTGGTGTAGACTTGAGGGAATGTAACAGTTTGCGTGAATCATGTCGCGCCCGAGTAGCACGCTATAGTTACCTTGTACGTCGACGACAAAAAACATTGTTGGCAATATCTTGTTGCCCACCGTCAACTCCATGGAGAGTACTCCCTTGGCCTCGGAGCTCTCACCGTTGAAGTCGTTGAGCATCAAGTTGGTCTTCTTCAGATCATCTTCGTCCCTGCCAAGTTTCTTCAACAACGAATAAGGCATTAAGTTAATAGTGGCGCCGCCGTCGACGAGCATCCGGGAAATCAGCTTCCCATCGATGTGACCCCTGACATAGAGGGGTTTAGTTGGAGAGCCGAGTCCTCGGGCTTCTCAAAGATGGCATTGCACGGGCCGAGGTTCAATTGAGCAACCTCGGCCTCGTCCTGCGGTAGGGCGAACTTGGCAGGCAGCGTGACGATGTTGTTGTCCATCGCCTGGGGTGCGGGTCCCTCAGAGATGGGTGAGTAATCGCCGTCGAGCATGTCATCATCGTCATCGCTTGGACTATGAGCCGAGTTGGTTATCTCAACCGGCTTCTCCCTCCATACCTGTTTGGTAGCTGGCCGAGGGCGGATCCCCTCGAAGATAGCGTCGCGCTTGGCCTCAGCTTTCTTCTCGCGCATCTCTTGTTCCCGCAGCCTTTTTAGGCGTCTTGATGGGGGATTGGTCCCGATCTTCCGTTAGGTAGGGATAACTTGGATTGGTGGAGAATCTCGGCGTTGGCGATCCAAGGCTCCGGTCCGGCGGATCAAAACCTTGCAATCGTTACACCACTGTCTTCGTTGGTTATCAACCACGCGGGACGCGATTGACCTCGCCACGAAGGCTAATTCCTGCAAGCGAACCCAAGAACACAAGCAAGAACAGGAAGGATACAAGTCGAATGCCAAATCAAAAACAAACGATGATAAGGTGAGGTTTCACAAACGCCAATGCAGCAGCCAATCGGTCCGGTGCAAGAGGCGGGATCTAAACACACAAGTGTAGATGCAAACAAAGCAAAACCTCACCCTAAAGGCGGCTGGTGTGAGTTTATAAGGCGTGGGCAGCCTGTAGAAGGCGAACAGACTCAGTAGAAGGTGAACAGACTCAGTGGAAGGCGAACAGACTCAGACTATGGGCCAACACGGCCCAACTCTGTCATGTAGGACGGTTTCAACCACACAGAACGACTCGGGACTCCAAATGAGGTGAATCCAACGGCAAACGATCCGTCTTCTCCTCAGCTTTCCAAAAAGTCAAAAAATGCACCAATCGGACTTCGTATGAGGAAGTTACGCCCATTTTGGTGTATGGTGGTTGATGTAGTCCGAACCAGCGATTTCTTGACTTCAAATCATCCGTGTGACTCTGTCTTCAACTCCAACTCTCCTATTCCATATCCCATGTTCCTAAGCAACAAAATATCACAAGTATTCAGTAGCATCTCATCCAAACAAATATTAACATAGTTGCTAGGGAAAGAATTAACCTCATGGTTCAAGCGTCGGGCACGGGCGCGTGTGATTGGTCCTTGTAATTGAATTGTAGGTGGAGGCTCCATGTGTGTATCATGTGAAGTGATGTCCTCATCATCCTCCCCTTCTTGAATTAGAGTCGTCCTCGACTCAAGCTCATCGCCATCTCCCAAATAGGGCTTTAAATCTGAAATGTTAAATGTGGGACTAACCCCAAAAGCTGCAAGCAATTCAAGTTTATATGCATTATCATTTATCTTCTCAAGCACACGGAAAGGACCATCAGCACGGGGCATCAATTTAGACTTTCTCAATTCAGGAAAACGATCCTTGCGCAAGTGCAACCAAACAAGATCACCCGGTTCAAATGTTATCTCTTTTCTACCCTTACTACCATAAGCACGATATTTCTCATTCATTTTCTCTATGTTTGCTTTAGTAGTTTCATGCATCTTAAGTAATAATTCAGCACGTGTAGTAGCATCAAAATTCAAGTTTTCAGATGGTGGTAATGGTAGCAAATCAATAGGAGCACGCGGATTAAATCCATAGACCACTTGAAACGGACTTACCTTAGTAGTGGAGTGTACTGACCTATTATATGCAAACTCAATATGAGGTAGACACTCTTCCTAGAGCTTCAAGTTGGTCTTCAAAACAGCCCTCAACATGGCGGAAAATGTACAGTTGACGACCTCCGTTTGTCCATCCGTTTGGGGGTGACAAGTAGTAGAAAACAGCAGCTTCGTTCCCAACTTATGCCACAACATCCTCCAAAAATGACTTAAGAATTTAGCATCACGATCTGAAACGATGGTATTGGGAACTCCATGCAAGCGTACGACCTCTCTGAAAAACAAATCAGCAATATTGGTAGCATCGTCGCTCTTGTGACAAGGTATAAAATGCGCCATTTTAGAGAACCGATCTACTACCACAAAAATACTATCCCTCCCCCTCCTAGTTCTAGGTAATCCTAACACAAAATCCATAGAAATATCCTCCCAAGGTACACTAGGAATGGGCAGAGGCATATAAAGACCATGTGGGTTTAGACGGGACTTAGCTTTATTACAAGTAGTGCATCGTGCCACATAGCGCTCAACATCTCGTCTCATCCTAGGCCAATAGAAGTGTGTGGACAGCACATCTTCGGTTTTCTTTGATCCAAAATGACCCATCAAACCACCACCATGTGCTTCCTGCAATAACAACAAGCGAAGAGAGCTAGCCGGCACACATAACTTGTTAGCACGAAAAAGATATCCATTATTCAGCACATATTTGTTCCAAGCACGGTGATCTGTACAATTTGCAAAAGCATCTTTGAAGTCCAAATCAGTAGCATACATGCCCTTCAATGTTTCTAAACCAAAGATCTTATAATCAAGTTGAGAAAGCAATGTATAACGTCTAGATAAAGCATCAGCAATCACATTATCTTTCCCTTTCTTATGCTTAATGATATATGGAAAAGTCTCAATAAATTCTACCCATTTAGCATGTCGTTTATTTAGATTTGCTTGACTACGTATATGCATCAATGCTTCATGATCCGAATGAATAATAAACTCCTTAGGCAATAGGTAATGTTGCCAAGTTTCAAGCACACGCACTAAGGCATATAATTCCTTATCATAGGTAGAATAATTCAACTGTGGACCATGTAATTTCTCACTAAAATAGGCCACGGGTTTACCTCCTTGTAGCAGCACACCTCCTAATCCAAAACCGCTAGCATCACATTCTAACTCAAAAGTCTTACCGAAGTCGGGTAGCTGAAGTAGAGGTGCATGTGTAAGGCGATCCTTGAGTGTGGCAAAAGCTTGTTCTTGTGCTGGTTCCCAAGTAAAAGTAACTCCCTTCTTGGTCAACTCATGTAAAGGACCGGCTATGGTGCTGAAATCTTTCACAAAACGCCGGTAGAAACCTGCAAGACCAAGAAAACTACGTACCTGTGTGATAGTTTGGGGTTGCGGCCAGCTGTTGATTGCTTCTACCTTTGCCGCGTCAACCTCAATACCCTATGAAGTGACAACATATCCAAGAAACACAACTCGATCCATGCAAAACGTGCACTTCTCAAGGTTACCAAACATTCTAGCCTCACGGAGTACAGAAAAAACAGCACGTAGGTGTTCAACATGTTCAGTGAGAGACTTGCTATAAACCAAGATATCATCAAAGTATACAACCAAAAAGCATCCTATAAAGTGTCGTATGACTTCATTCATCAAGCGCATGAAGGTACTAGGTGCATTAGTAAGTCCAAAAGGCATGACAAGCCACTCATATAATCCAAACTTTGTTTTAAAAGCAGTTTTCCATTCATCACCTAGTTTCATGCGAATTTGGTGGTAGCCACTAGAGAGATCGATCTTAGTAAAGATAATGGCACCACTAAGCTCATCAAGCATGTCATACAATCTAGGAATAGGGTGTCAATATCGAATGGTGATATTATTAATAGCACGACAATCAACACACATGCGCCAACTACCATCTTTCTTAGGCACCAAAAGAACGGGTACTGCACAAGGACTAAGGCTTTCACGGACGTACCCACGATCAAGAAGGTCCTGTACTTGGCACTCAATTTCTTTTGTCTCCTCCGGATTGGTACGGTACGGTGCACGATTAGGAAGAGACGCTCCCGGGATCAAATCAATTTGGTGCTCGATGCCGCGTATCGGTGGCAGCCCGGGTGGTATCTCAGCAGGAAAAACATCGCTAAACTCCTGCAAAAGGTCAGTGACTGCAACAGGAACAGAGCTAGGAATGTTCGCAAGTGAAAACAACACGTTTGTGCAAATCAAGCCATATAGCAAGGGAGTATCATCACAAATTTCAGCAAGGTCAGTTTTAGTTGCAAGCATGACACGTCCTCTCAGATTAATGACTTGTGATGAAGAAGGAGAAGCAAGTTTATCTTTCTGTTGCCTCGAAAGCGTTTTGGCTACTTGCTGATTTTCAGAAGGTTGTGTGTTTTTTTGTGTGTCCCTAGCATGTTTTTCTTGTTCAAATTTCACAATTTCAGCAGGAGTCATAGGAAGCAATGTTACTTTCTTTCCTTTATACATAAATGTGTACTTATTGCTCCTACCATGGTGTGTAGCATCAGTATCATACTCCCAAGGTCTACCAAGTAACAGAGAACATGCTTGCATTGGTACTACATCAAAATCAGCAACTCCGAAGTATGTACCAATGGAAAATTTGATGTGAGCAGTTTGTGTTACTTTGACCTTACCGCTATTGTTGAACCATTGCACATGGTAAGGATGTGGATGTGCTCGTGTGGGAAGTTGAAGCTTCGTTACCATGTCGTGGCTCACCAAATTGTTGCAACTACCGCTGTCGATGATGACACGTATACGACGGTCATTGACGATGAAGAAGGTCTGAAACAGATTATTCCATTGTGCCCGGTCGTCCTGCTCCATGTGAGTGCTTAAAACGCGTTGTACAATAAGTGCTTCATGGCCGGCAGAGACATCCGGAGCAAAAACAGCGTCATCGTCGGATGTATCGTCATCTCCTGCAATGTTAGCAGCAAGTGCATATTCATCTTCAACATCACTAGCACTTACGTAGCCACCATCTTCCGTAGCAATATAAGCCCACTGACTAGGGCAGTCCTTCATAACGTGTCCGAATCCTTTGCATCGGTGACACTGGATCGCTGCAGAACATGCGGTAGAGGCCGTCGAGGAGGTGGGCTAGGCTGGCGCCTTGGATGCTGCAGCCTTGGAACTCTCAGCCTTGGATGCTGTAGATGTAGAAGGTGCTGATGTAGCCGCCGGTCGAGAAGGTGGTGGAGGTGGTCGTTGCTGTTGCCCACTTGAGCGTGAAGTGGCACCACCAATGTTGGTTCTCATGCTGCGTTGTGGTTGTTGGTGACCCCGCAATTCTTTTTCTGCAAGCATAGCAAGGTGGAAAAGACGAGTGATAGTATTGTATTCTTTATAATCAATGATATCCTGAATTTCACGTCTTAAACCACCATAAAAACGGGCCATTTTATCCTCATTGTCCTCCTCAATTTCAGCACGCATGCAACCTATTTGCAACTCCTGATAATACTCCTCTACCGATTTATTTCCTTGGTTAAGGCACTGCAATTTTTTTCTCAAATCACGCTTATATGAGGGAGGAACCCATGTACCACGCATTTGCCATTTTAACATACCCCAATTTTGTGGTTCATTGCCAACCTGAACTATTTCAGTCCACCAAAGAAGGGCATACCTAGTGAACTCACTAGTAGCTAAGCGCACGCGGTGGATAGCAGGAACCATGTGGGCATTAAATTTTTGTTCGACTGAAATCTCCCAATCTAAATATGCATCTGGATCATAGGTGCCAGCAAATTGAGGTACTGAAAATTTTACCTTGGAATAGGGATCATTGTTCCCGTGGTTTCCATTGTTACCTCGTGGATGGCGGTTGCGGTGGCCGCCCATACCTTGCTGATTGAACTGAAAGGGATGATGTGCAGCCTCATCAGGGTCAATGTCATTGTTCCCGGCATCGGATAGGTCGTAGTCCTCTTCAAAATGGTCGTCTTCCTCTTCAACATGGTCATCATTGGCTTGTGCAGCAGGCAAGCGTGTTTCCAAGGCAGTCATCCGGTCTACTAGGTCAGCCACAGTACGCGCGAGACGTTCGATGGAATGTTGGGTCTGCCGCTGAGACTCTAGTAGAGCACGTCGTGAGACACAGTCATTAAAATCAGATGGAGGGGTACCGCTGTTATCTGCCATGTTAGTGAAAAGACAAAACAACAAAGAATATTTCTTATGGAACACAACTAGGTAAGGTGGCGGGTGTGTGGTGGAAGCAATCCGTCAAGAACCTTACCCACGCTTGCAAGTGTTCTTACCACGCCGCAGTGAGGTCACCGGCCTACAGGTGATGAACCAAGTGGAGGGTGGTGTGCAATTGCAAGAAATGAACCTGTCCTGACCAAGAGAAAGGTGTAGCTTGGAAGGCAAAGTGTGTAGCAAGGATTAGCGATAGTAATAACAGTTAAACCAAGTTCAATAAGTATTCCCTAGTACTCGTCAAAGTTGCTGGCCTTAGTGCTTCCAAGGTGAAAATTCAAGCAGTAGAGGGAAAAACTATGTGCCCAAAACTCAGGTGGAGGCAAAAATAGGCCAAATTCAGCTCTCTACAGATCGGACAAGGGATCGGACAAGGGTATGTGCACAATATTTTTTTTTGCCGCTGATCGGACAAGGGATCGGACAAGAGATCGGACAAGGGATCGGACAAGAGATCGGACAAGCAGTAGCTGCCAATGCCTGCCGCAGATCGGACAAGAGTTCGGACAAGAGTTCGGACAAGAGTTCAGACAAGAGATCGGACAAGCAATAGACAGGACCGCTTCTCTTTTTTTTCTCCTTTTTTTTTCTTTTTTTACTCTATTTTTTGAACAAGGATGACAAAAGATACAACCACAAAAATTGGCACCTGCAACTGAGGTGGGATGTGGCTCACAGAAATTCAACAAGTTCGCTGAACGGCGAGCAAAAACTTTGTCCAATTTTTTTCTTTATCTTCCTGGTTTTTTTGGCGATTCTGGTGAGGGCTAACAGGGGAACCGAGTTAGGATACCCCCCAAATTGGGTCAGGAAGACACTCAAAAAATTTCAGATTTTTCTGCCAAACGAGCGAAAAGTTATGCCTGTTTTACCGAAGGGTGGTCACAAAGACTTAATGTGGAAAAATGAGTAGGGTTCTGGAGGGGGGTTTTCGGGTGAGGAATTTTTTTCTTTGAGACACAAGACCAACTTCTACTCAAATGACACAAAGGGATTACTAAACCAGCAACAAGACTCGACCAAGAACACAAACTCAACAAGGTTAAAAACTGAAATTAAAATCGCAAGGCACAAAGGGGTTCTCGGTGGGGATTTTTCTTTTTTGGTGCGGTTTTTCTGGACTCTAGGTAAAATAAAAGAAGATCGAGATTACCTAACGGGAAACCTTTGCTCTGATACCAAGTGATGGGGGATTGGTCCCGATCTTCCGTTAGGTAGGGATAACTTGGATTGGTGGAGAATCTCGACGTTGGCGATCCAAGGCTCCGGTCCGGCGGATCAAAACCTTGCAATCGTTACACCACTGTCTCCGTTGGTTATCAACCACGCAGGACGCGATTGACCTCGCCACGAAGACTAATTCCTGCAAGCGAACCCAAGAACACAAGCAATAACAGGAAGGATACAAGTCGAATGCCAAATCAAAGACAAACGATGATAAGGTGGGGTTTCACAAATGCCAATGCAGCAGCCAATCGGTCCGGTGCAAGAGGCGGGATCTAAACACACAAGTGTAGATGCAAACAAAGCAAAACCTCACCCTAAAGGCGCCTGGTGTGAGTTTATAAGGCGTGGGCAGCCTGTAGAAGGCGAACAGACTCAGTAGAAGGTGAACAGACTCAGTGGAAGGCGAACAGACTCAGACTATGGGCCAACACGGCCCAACTCTGTCACGTAGGACAGTTTCAATCACACAGAACGACTCGGCAAACGATCCGTCTTCTCCTCAGCTTTCCAAAAAGTCAAAGAACGCGCCAATCGGACTTCGTATGAGGAAGTTACGCCCATTTTTGTGCATGGTGGTTGATGTAGTCCGAACCAGCGATTTCTTGACTTCAAATCATCCGTGTGACTCCGTCTTCAACTCCAACTCTCCTATTCCATCTCCCATGTGCCTAATCAACAAAATATCACTAGTATTCAGTAGCATCTCATCCAAACAAATATTAACATAGTTGCTAGGGAAAGAATTAACCTCATGGTTCAAGCGTCGGGCACGGGCGCGTGTGATTGGTCCTTGTAATTAAATTGTAGGTGGAGGCTCCATGTGTGTATCATGTGAAGTGATGTCCTCATCACGTCTCTTTGAGAAGCAATGCTGAAGAGCGTGGGCCTCATGGCTCCAGATGTGATGAGTCATTGTCAACGGTAGTCAAAGAGGACTGAAAAGAGGAGAAGACCTGTTGCGTCTGGGCCGCGTGTGACTCAGGTACACGGGCAGCAAGCAACTGTCGGGCAGAGGGGTCGCGAAGTTGGGCTGGCCCAATCCGGGTACATGGGCAAGGAGCAGCAGAGGATGCACTGGGCTGTTGACCAGGATTGACTCAGGTACACGGGCGGCGAGTGATTGCCGGGCTGAGAGAGCTGCGGAATAGGGCCGGCCCAATCCGGGTACCTGGTGCAAAGTCGGTGGATGCTTTGTCAGTTTTGGCGCAAAACTGACAACCGCTGATCTCGCATCGAACTGTTTAGAGGCGAAGCCATAGTCGCTATGAAAGCTCCGCTTCCGGATAAGTCATCTGTAAATAGGAGTTTACTATTTTGTTCTTAGGTCCACAGTCAGTCAATCGAGTCTGTAAAAATATCCTAAGGGCAGTTTGGTCTTTTCCATTTATTTCAGCGTCTGTAAAAAACCCTAAGTGTCTAGTGGAAAATTCCTAGGCTATTGGGCTGCCTATAAATAGGGCCCCAATCCCTAGGGTTAGGGTTACCTATTCTTAAATTCAGTTTAATCTCACTAAAAGTTTGGGTCACTTTTTGTGTGTGCATTTCCTGGTGCTCTGTTCATCACAAGCAAATCGAACTACGTTGTTTATCTCACAGATTTCTGCTTGCCTCAATTTACGTGCGTCTGTTTGGTGTTGCTTTCTGAGATCTTTGCAGAAACACTTGTTTATTCCCGAGATTTCTATTGATCGAAATTTTTCTCCACTGAACAGTGTTTTTGGCTTAGTTTACTCGGTTCTTTCTAGGCGCATGGAGCATTGCAGTTTGTTCTTCTAGTACCTATTGATTTGATTGCCTAGGTCTCTAGCTTTGCACATCTTTGTCCTGTTTTTGGTAGTAGAAATGGCTACAGGTTGATCTGAGTTTTCATGTGGTGTAGAGTTCTTGAGAACCTAGTATAGCCTGCGCAGCCTAATAGCAGCCTAGGTACTGGTTTCATGCCTAGTCTCTGCTACTGTTGGATTTTGTATGCTTTTCATCTTTAGTTTCCTTGTGGGCCCAGCTAGCGTTCTGTAAGAAGCTTTTCTTCTGTCTTCGAAGTCTAAACTTTTCTCGGATTTACTTTTGATACTAGCTTCGATAATCGCACACCCCACATAATAGCACATTGACTTTCGGCAGAAAGTTCAGGACTTCGGAGTTCTCTAAATACTTTTGAAGTAACCCTTTTGAAGCCTCACAGAGTTCTGTTCGAAGGGTGTGATAATCTTTTCGAAGTTTTGTGGACTTGCTCTTTGACTGTGTGGAGTCACTAGCTTTTTGCTGTCACCTTCGAACCAGGCTTCGCTGTGTCTGTCTTGGAGTAGCGAAGGTCCTTGCAAATCCTGTTTTCAGTTTTTACTTGAACGATTCTTTGTGTTCCGAAGGCTGTTCCGAAGCTACTTCGATTCGAAGTAGGCTTCGAATTCTGTGGGTTTCGGAGTGCTGGTTTGTGGTTCCCGACTGTCCCAGCCTCGATAGTTAGCAGTACAGTTCGTCAGCCTCTAGCTTCGAAGCACCTCAGCTTGTCATCAACAACCTTCGGTACTGCATACTCGCATAGGCTTCGACAGGCTTTGAACTTTTTTTTTGCTCCACAAGCGAAGCTTCGATTTTTGCACTGTAACTTGCGAAGCTACTTCGTTCCGAAGTAGGCTTCGCACATTTTCTACGCACGACAACAACCTTCCCTCGTCAGCTTCGAAGTAGGCTTCGGCATAAGAGGTTCGATGCCGGCTTCGACAACTACAAGCTTCGCACTTCACAGGCTTCGACATTGCAGGCTTCGTCAAGTACCTTACCGGAGAAAACTTTGAACAGTAACCTATCATCTCCTTTTATCGTACACACGGAGTTTTTGTTGTGATGGTTTAGTTCTGAGTACCTTGATCTGCCCATGTTTTAAATGCTTTGTTATTCTGCCTATTAGCACTGTCTTGGTGTTTCTTTGTTGAGGACACCGGTCATTTCTAGGCTAGATACTTTTATGCTTTGTTGATCTGTTCACTTTTCACTGCTTAGTCTGTTGAGGTGCATTGGGTATTGGGAGCAGGCCATTGATTCGAAAGAATTTTTAGGCGCCCATTCACCCCCCTATGGTCGCTACTTTCGGTCCTACAAGTGGTATCAGAGCCTGGTTAGGTTTTTTCCATACCTTAACCGGTTCTAAAACCCAGTAGTGATCATGATGTCTCCTAGAAAGGTACCGTCCTTGGAAGAATATGGCTATAATTATTGGAAGACTCGCATGCGAGCTTATCTCATGAGCCAAAGCTCGGACATCTGGGACATTTGTATTCACGCTACTTTCATAGTGTTGCCTGTTGCTGAGCGTACTTCTCCAGATATTATCGCCCAGCATCAGAACAACAACAAAGCAGTCAATATTTTGTTTTCTGGTTTAGGTCCCACTGAATTTGAGCGTGTGAGCCATCTCACCACTGCGAGAGAGATCTGGGCTACCCTTCAGGCACATCATGAGGGGATAGCCCAGGTCAAGGCTCGGCTCTATCAGACCTATCGGCGTGAATATGAGAATTTCACACAGAAGCCGGGTGAATCTGTTGAAGCGTTGTTTGGTCCTTTTCAATCGATCATAAACAAGCTTCAGGACAACGAGGCTGAGGGTGTTCAGTTAGTCTCAGATGATGAGTAGGCGCTCAAGGTTCTCCATACCTTGGACCCTAAGATCTGGGAGATCAAGGTATCCTCTATCATTGAGAGCACATCTTATGATACCTTGACCATATCTGAGTTGTTTAGCAAGCTGAAGGCCACTGAGGTTGATACCCAGTTGAGATCAAATCTCACTGGCTCTGGTTCAAAAACCATGGCTCTTGCTACACCTTCTATTGATCCCTCTTCTATGAGTTGTGCTGGGTTCTCTTTAATGTCTATCACTGAGGACCAGCTTGAGTCATTAGGAGATGATGACCTTTGTCTTTTTAACAACCGGGTGCGTCGTGCTTATGACAAGAGAATATTCAAAAGACATGGCATGAAATCCGGGTGCTTTGAGTGTGGTGACCCACGACACTTCATCGCCGACTGCCCCAAGCACAATGGCCACAAGAAGGGCACCGGTGGTGGCTTCCACGACTCTGGCAAGCACGATAGCTCCTCCTTCAACAAGGGCAAGCCAAAGACTAGATTCTTCAGAAAGGCCCTGAAGGACTACCAGCGTGAGAACAAGAAGCGCGACAAGGCCTTCTTTGCCGTGATGGAGAAGAGCTACTCCAAGCGGTCCACGTCTTCTTCCTCTTCATCAAGCTCAAGCGATGAGGAGATTGTCATTAGGAAGGGGAAGGACAAGGACGATCCGACGGGCCTTTGCTTCATGGCCTTCGGGGACAGACTGAAGAGCCGCTCACATCAACGCTGAAGATCCCGCAAGAGCTTATGCTCAATGGCTCTTGGGGATAAGGAAGAGAAGGGCTCCTCCGATGACTTCGACGATGACGACAATGAAAAGGTATCATCTTATGAACGTGAAATCGTTTATTTACTTGAAAGCAATCGTCAGGAGTTAAAATATCGAGAAAAACTGCTTAGGGGGGCTAAGAAGAGGATAGTTGATCTGGAGAGTGAGCTTGTCGTTGCCAGTGGCAGAATTGAGAGTCTATCTTCTTCCCCTTGCTTGGGTGATAGAAGTGAGTGCCCAAAGTGTGAGGTGCTTCTGTGTGACCTGTCGACTCTAAAGTCCAGGTACACAGAAAGGGTTGATGAGAGGGACGCTTTGGCCACTGAGCTTGAAAGTGCTCAGCTGGAGCTGAAAGATGCTCATGCCACTGTCGTCGTGCCTTGTCCTGATTGCCCATCTTATCTAGCTAGTTTAGCTGAGCTGAAAGCCAAGGGCGATGAGCATTATGTGATTTGGACAAAGTGAGAGCTGAGCTGGCGCAGACTAGGCTGGAGCTTGAAACACTGTCAGTTCCACCTATTGTCTATGAGAACTGCCTGTCTGTTAGACTGGAGTTGATTAAGCTGAAAGCCGAGAAGTCTGTCCAAGTAGATAGAGAGTGTGAGACCTGCTTGTCTCAGGTGGAGGTACTAGCTTCCTTGAGAGAGGAGCTAGCTGATGCCCAGAATGAAAACTTTTACCTCCGTTCAATCCTGAGTTGGATCAGTGCCACAGAGCCACAGCTCGGCATGATGATCTAGCAGTTTAAGAGGCAGGATGGGTTTGGGGTAGGTTACACCTACACTAAGGCTGACTTTGAGAGTGTCATTAGCCGGGCAGTGGAGTGGAGTAAAATGACTCCTGAGCAGAGATACCCCAAGACTCACTCCACTGAGCCTTTCCAAGCTAGTCAGCCCAAGGATGGAGTGTTCCAAGAACAGCCCAAAGCTCCATCCAAGAAGCCTATATGGGTTCCAAAGCCCAAACACCTCCATACTTCTCTTGACTCTCTTCCTGGATCCTCTCACACCAAGAAGACTACACCAAACACCACTAATCCCAAGAACCCCAAGCCTCAACCACATCCCAAGAAGCCTACTTACCTTTGTGAGTTTTGTTAGAGAGACAGGCATCTTGCGGAGTTTTGTTTCAGGAAGAAGCGTGTTGAGAGAGCAGAGAGAGCTCGTGGTGGCCAGGAGCAGTTCTACCAACAGGGTGGTAGACTGAGAGTTCCTCGACGTGGGGAGAGGCTGGAGGCCAGGCCGCGTCATGTAGGTGGTGGTAGAGGAGACGGATTTCATGCCCGTGCTCCAGATGGTGGTGTTCGTTCCAGCAGAGCTCCAGGCCATTTTGGTAACGGTCCTGGACCTCGTGGCCGAGGTTTTAGGCAGAACCATGGACCGCGCTTTGAGCCGCGCTTTGATCCAAACTCTTATGATGATTTCTGCTTTCCGTCTTTTGAGCAGATGGCTCGACACTGGTTTAGTTCTTTTACAAAACCTGGTGCCGGACCATTTGCTCCCCCTTACAACCACTGATTGTGCAGGATCGGGGACTGGAGGATGTTTGGATTATGGACTCAGGATGCTCTCGCCACATGACGGGACATCGCAGATTGTTCTCCAGTCTCTCTCCCTAGAGCTCCAAGGAATACATCACCTTCGGGAACAGTGGTCAAGGGAAGGTAAATGGCATTGGCTCAATTCGCATCTCCGACCATTTCTCTTTGAAGAACGTTGCTTTGGTTGGAAATTTGAACTTCAATTTGATTTCTATTTCACAACTTCTTGAGGATGGGTTGGAGGTTCATTTTAAGAAGGGCAATTCTTCTGTGATTGATTATAGAGGGTCTTTGATTTGCCAGATCTTAACTTTCGGTAAGGTTTTTTGGATTGACTTCTCTAGTTCTTTTGGCCCTTCTCGATGTTTGATTGTTGGATCCTCCTCTGAGCTCTGGAAGTGGCATAGGAGGTTGGGTCATTTGAGTTTTGATCTGCTAGTCAGGTTGAGCTCTATGGACCTCATCCGAGGATTGCCCAAGCTTAAAATGGAGAAGGATCTAGTTTGTCATCCCTGTCATCATGGGAAAATGGTTGCCGCTTCTCACTCACCTGTGACTCAGGTGATGACTTCATACCTGAGAGAGCTGTTACACATGGACACTATTGGTCCAGCTCGGGTACGCTCAGTCGGTGGGAAGTGGTACGCGCTTGTGATCATTGACGATTTTTCTCGATTTTCGTGGTTTTTTTGTGGAGTCTAAGGATGAGACTTTTCATTTGTTCATGACCTGATTTTGAAGCTGAAGAATGAGAACAATGGTCGGATGCAAGTGATTCTCTCTGACAACAGCTCTGAGTTCAAGAACTCTTAGTTCGTCAGCTTCTGTAGTGATCAGGGTCTTGATCATCAGTTTCTGCTCCTTACACTCCCCCATAGAACGGCGTTGTGGAACAAAAGAACCGCACACTAGTCGAGATGGCCAATACGATGCTCGATGAGCACAGGACTCCTAGGTGCTTTTGGGTTGAAGCCATGAACACTGCTTGCTGATTTATCTGGCTTTTCGGATGCTGATTTTGGTGGGTGTCGGTTGGATCGCAAGTCGACTTCCGATAGTTGCCAGTTTCTTGGTTCGTCTCTTGTTTCTTAGTCTTCTCGAAAGCAGTCTGGAGTTGCTCTTTTGACCACTGAGGCTGAGTATGTAGCTGTTGCTAGCTGCTGCTCACAGTTAGCTTGGATTATTTCCACGTTGCGAGATTTTGGGTTGTTGTTTCCTACCAGAGTTCCTTCGTTTTGCGATAGCACCAGTGCTATTAGTGTAGGGAAAAACCCTTGTCTCCAATCAAAAACCAAACACATTGATGTGCGCTTTCACTTTCTGCGGGATCAATACGAGAAAGGTGTCATTGACCTTGTTCATGTTGATACTCATCATCAGTTGGCTGACATTTTCACCAAACCCCTAGATCAGTCTACTTTTGAGCGTTTACGAGGGGATTTGGGTGTTGTGTATCATTTCTAGGATATTTCGTGTCAGTTTTCTTTCTTCTTTACTCTTTTCTTGAGACTTTCTGTGTGTGTTCATATCATACATACTCACATATCACACTTTTAAGCTTGCTTCTTTTATATGATTGATCTGCTTTACATAGTCTAGCTGGTACATGCTTTTGATTACTTGTCGATGATCATGCTTTGGTTCAGTTAACTTGATATGTCTGATATCTGTCATATGCATGGCTTTTATGCTTTAAAATTGAAAAATGATCACCATTGCTTCTGGTAACTACCATGTGTAGGCTGAATGCTTTTGCTATCTGTTACATGCCTTGTAGCTAGATCCTTACTTAGATGCAGATATGCAACTTGGACATCTATATGCTTTAACATGGAAAATGTGCTATAAAAATGATTGTGGACGATTTTTCTCGATTCTCGTGGGTTTTCTTCTTGGAGTCTAAGGATGAGACTTTTCATTTTGTTCATGACCTGATTTTGAAGCTGAAGAATGAGAACGAAAGAACCGCATGCTAGTCGAGATGGCCAGGACGATGCTCGATGAGCACAGGACTCCTAGGTGCTTTTGGGATGAATCCATGAACACGGCCTTCTATCTGGCAACCCGCATTTTTCTTAGAGCTTACTTAGGTAAGACTTCATATGAGTTGCGGTTTGGCAGACAGCCCAAGGTGAGCCACTTGTGAGCATTTGGCTGCAAGTGCTTTGTGCTCAAGAAGGGAGGGTATTTGGACAAGTTTGAGTCTCGTTGCTGGGATAGAGTTTTTCTTGGCTATGCTTTGCATTCTCGAGGCTTCCGTGTTTGGAACCTTGACTCCCAGCAGCTTGTCGAGACTTGCGAGGTTTCTTTTGATGAGTCCTTGCCTTCTTTGACTCCTTATTTTGAGCTTTCTGGAGATGATGAGCTCAGAGAGTCCATCTTCGAGGAAGATGATGATGCTCCAGCTGTTGATGAGGGTGGGCCTTCTGCACAGCCTGCAGAACCCACACCTTCTGAGACTTCGACTGAGGACGAGGGCGGACCTCTGATCACTTCTTCCACTTCGATCGAGCCCCCTCAGTCGAGTCTAGAGGTGCCATCCACTGACTCCTGTGAGGTGACTTTAGATAACCTGGGATCCCGAGCAGTTCAGCGTGATCACCCCTCAGAGCTCATCATCAGTGATCTGTCTGAGAGGACTTTGCATTCTTCTATGGACTTGCTTGCTGTGTTTGCTGAGTCTGTGTTTGTTGCATCTTTTGAGCCTAGAGACGTTTCTCATGCTCTTTCTGATTCGAATAAGATTAATGCCATGCAAGAAGAGCTTGAGAATTTTGTCTGCAATCGGGTTTAGACACTGGTTGAGCTGCCACCTGGATGCAACCCCATAGGCACCAAGTGGGTGTTCAAAAACAAGCAAGGTGAAGATGGGGTTGTGGTGCACAACAAAGCTCGACTAGTTGCCCACGGTTTTTACCAGAAGGAGGGTATTGACTTTGAGGAGACTTTCGCCCCTGTTGCCCGCCTTGAGTCCATTCGCATTCTTTTAGCTTTTGCCGCTTCGAAGGGTTTTAAACTTTTTCAAATGGATGTCAAGAGTGCTTTTCTGAATGGTTACATAGAGGAGGAGGTCTATGTTAGGAAGCCCCCCGGTTTTGAAAACCCTAAGTTTCCTCGACATGTTTTTAAGCTACAAAATGCTTTATACGGTCTAAAGCAAGCCCCCAGGGCTTGGTATGACCAGTTAAAGCAATTTTTGTTGGGGAAGGGATTTGCGATGGGTTCTATGGATACAACTCTTTTCTTGCTCAAAGATGCCTCAGATTTCTTGGTTGCTCAGTTTTACGTGGACGATATTATTTTTGGTGGTACTACTGATGTGCTTGTGTCCAAGTTTTTTGAGCAGATGCACAACGAGTTTGAGATGAGCCTCATGGGTGAGCTCAAGTATTTCTTAGGGATCCAGATCAAGCAGATCAAGGATGGCATCTTCATCCACCAGAGTAAGTATACGTGGGACATGATGAAGAAGTTCGACTTTGGTGGAGAGTTGAAGCCTCAGATGACCCCAACGGGTACATCTAGGGGCCTGGACAAGGACGAGAGCGGCGTCAAGGTCAATGAGAGAGAGTTTCGAGGGATGATCGGTTCACTGCTGTACTTGACAGTGACGAGGCCAGACATATAGTTTGTCGTAGGACTGTGTGCGCGCTTTCAGTCTTCTCCACGCGCGTCTCATCGGCAGGCTGTCAAGCACATTTTCAGGTATCTTACCTATGCGCTCGATCTAGGTCTTTATTATTCAGCATCATCATCTCTTGATTTATCTGTCTTTTCGGATGCTGACTTTGGTGGGTGTCGGTTGAATTGCAAGTCGACTTCTGGTACTTACCAGTTTCTTGGTTCTTCTCTTGTCTCTTGGTCTACTCGAAAGCAGTCTAGAGTTCCACTTTCGACCACTGAGGCTGAATATGTAGCTGCTGCTAGCTGCTGTTCACAGTTGGTTTGGATGATTTCCACATTGCGAGATTTTGGATTGTTCCTTCCTACCAGAGTTCCTCTGTTTTGTGATAGCACCAGTGCAATTAGTGTAGGGAAAACCCTTGTCTCTATTCCAAAACCAAACTAATTGATGTGCGCTTTCACTTTCTGAGGGATCAATATGAGAAAGGTGTCATTGACCTTGTTCATGTTGATACCCATCATCAGTTGGCTGACATTTTCACCAAATCCCTAGATCAGTCTACTTTTGAGCATTTACGAGGGGATTTGGGTGTTGTGTATCCTTTTTAGGATATTTTGAGAAAGTTTTCTTTCTTCTTTACTCTCTTCTTGAGTCTTTTGTGTGTGTTCATATCATGCATATTCACATATCACACTTTGAGCTTGCTTCTGTTATATGATTGAACTACTTTACTTATCCTAGCTGGTACATGCTTTTGATTACTTGTCCATGATCATGCTTTGCTTCAGTTCACATGATATGTCTGATATCTGTGATATGCATGGCTTTTATGCTTTAAAATTGAAAAATGATCACCATTGCTTTTGGTAACTAGCATGTGTAGGCTGAATGCTTTTGCTATCTGTTACATGCCTTGTAGCTAGATCCTTACCTAGATGCAGATATGCAACTTGGACATCTATATGCTTTAACATGGAAAATGTGCTATAAAAATGATGAAAAAATCAGAAAAATGAAAATTCCATGCCTTTTATGCTTGAGTTGAAAAGATCCAAGTGGGTTTTCTTTGTCGCATTACATTGTTCTGGACTGCTTACCATAGCACTTTGGTATGAACTAGGACAGTGTAGTGTATGCCAAGACCAATGTCTTAAGCTTCTGATGGTCCAGTTCTGGCTTAGGGTTGACTTGGTCGGTTAGCATAAGGTTTGACATGCAAATAACCCCTGGCAAAAATGAAAAAGGAAAAAGAAAAAGCCTGAAAATTAAAAAGATAACAAGTTTGCTGAAGCACTTTGTTTTGTACAATGATTATCTTAGTAGATATCAGTTAGCTTTTGTATCTCATGCTTTACCTTGCTTGTCAACTGGAAAATGTGGTGATGCTTTTGTTTGCGAAAATTGAAAAATGCGTGCTAATGACTTTCTTTAGATATCATCTGTTGCACTGATCATGCCATGTGTCTTAGACAGTATGTCTTTTGCTATACCTGCTAGATATTGTAACTGCAGTCAATCATATCTGAGAAGCATGCTTTCTACACTCCACCTGCACCCGAGTTGCATTCACTACATATTTTGAGGGGGAGTTGCATTTAAGGAGGAGTCTGTGTCTCTTTAGAGTGCATTTAGTCTCGCTTGATGAGTCCACTTGTCAACAAGGGGGAGAAATTTTGGGAGAAGAGTTTAAGGGGGAGTTTTGGCTTTCTCTGGGATTTGTTTCAGGGGGAGTTTTTGTCCTGGTTGTCCTTACTCTTTTGATATCCTTGTTGATGATTCTGAGATTACACTCGTTTTGAGCTTTTACCTTTGGTTAACCATAATGACTGCTTCTTGCTTTTGTTCGGCTTTTGGTCATTAGGGTTAAACTTTTACTTTATTTTCTTCTTCTCTATTTTCTTGTGTTTTGTTTTCGTGTTTCCATAGTTGCTTGCAGGTACTGAAAGCTGAAGAGGAGAAGTGTTGACAATGCACTCATCAAGGGGGAGATTGAGGAGCCATGCTGAAGAGCGTGGGCCTCATGGCTCCAGATGTGATGAGTCATTGTCAACGGTAGTCAAAGAGGACTAAAAAGAGGAGAAGACCTGCTGCGTCTGTGCTGCGTGTGACTCAGGTACACAGGCAGCAAGCGACTGTCGGGCAGAGGGGCCGTGAAGTTGGGCTGGCCCAATCCGGGTACATGGGCAAGGAGCAGCAGAGGATCCACTGGGCTGTTGACTAGGATTGACTCAGGTACACAGGCAGCGAGTGATTGCCGGGCTGAGAGAGCTGCGGAATCGGGCCGGCCCAATCCGGGTACCTGGTGCAAAGTCGGTGGATGCTTTGTCAGTTTCGGTGCAAAACTGACAATCGCTGATCTCGCATCGGACTGTTCAGAGGCAAAGCCGTAGTCGCTACGAAAGCTCCGCTTCCGGATAAGTCAGTTGTAAATAGGAGTTTACTATTTTGTCCTTAGGCCCGCAGTCAGTCAATCAAGTCTGTAAAAATATCCTAAGGGCAGTTTGGTCTTTTCCATTTATTTCAGCGTCTGTAAAAAACCCTAAGTGTCTAGTGGAATATTCCTAGGCTATTGGGCTGCCTATAAATAGGGCCCCAATCCCTAGGGTTAGGGTTACCCATTCTGAAATCCAGTTTAATCTCACTAAAAGTTTGGGTAACTTTTTGTGTGTGCATTTCCTAGTGCTTTGTTCCTCTCCGCCGCCAACAGCTCTTGCGCATGGCGTTTCTGTTCATCACAAGCAAATCGAACTGCGTTGTTTATCTCACAGGTTTCTGCTTGCCTCGATTTACGTGCGTCTGTTTGGTGTTGCTTTCTGAGATCTTTGCAGAAACACTTGTTTATTCCCGAGATTTCTATTGATCGAAATTTTTCTCCACCAAACAGTGTTTTTGGCTTAGTTTACTCAGTTCTTTACAGGCGCATGGAGCACTGCAGTTTGTTCTTCTAGTACCTATTGATTTGATTGCCTAGGTCTCTAGCTTTGCACAACTTTGTCCTATTTTTGGTAGCAGAAATGGCTACAGGTTGATCTGAGTTTTCATGGTATAGAGTTCTTGAGAACCTAGTATAGCCTGCGTAGCCTAATAGCAGCCTAGGTACTGGTTTCATGCCTAGTCTCTGCTACTGTTGGCTTTCGTATGCTTTTCAGCTTTAATTTCCTTGTGGGCCCAGCTAGCGTTCTGTAAGAAGCTTTTCTTCGGTCTTCGAAGTCTAAACTTTTCTTGGAGTTACTTTTGATACTGGCTTCGATAATCGCACACCCCACAGAACAACACATTGACTTTTGGCAGAAAGTTCAGGACTTCAGAGTTCTCTAAATACTTTTGAAGTAACCCTTTCGAAGCTTCACAGAGGTCTGTTCGAAGGGTGTGATAATCTTTTCGAAGTTTTGTGGACTTTCTCTTTGACTGTGCAGAGTCACTAGATTTTTGTTGTCACCTTCGAACCAGGCTTCGTTGTGTCTGTCTTGGAGTAGCGAAGGTCCTTGCAAATCCTGTTTTCAGTTTTTACTTGAACGATTCTTTGTGTTCCGAAGGCTGTTCCGTAGCTACTTTGATTCGAAGTAGGCTTCGAATTCTATGCGTTTTGGAGTGCTGGTTTGTGGTTCCTGACTGTCCCAACCTGGATAGTTAGCAGTACACTTCGTCAGCCTCTTGCTTCGAAGCACCTCAGCTTGTCATCAACAACCTTCGGTACTGCATACTTCGCATAGGCTTTGGCAGGCTTTGAACTTTCTTTTTGCTCCGCAAGCGAAGCTTCGATTTTTGCACTGTAACTTGCGAAGCTACTTCATTCCGAAGTAGGCTTCGCACATTTGCTACGCACGACAACAACCTTCCCTCGTCAGCTTCGAAGTAGGCTTCAACACTAGAGGTTCGAAGCCAGCTTCGACAACTACAAGCTTCGCACTTCAGAGGCTTCGACGTTGCAGGCTTCGTCAAGTACCTTACCTAAGACAACTTTGAACAGTAACCTCTCATCTCCTTTTATCGTACACATGGAGTTTTTGCTGTGATGGTTTAGTTCTGAGTACCTTGATCTGCCCATGTTTCAATTACTTTGTTATTCTGCCTATTAGCACTGTATTGGTGTTTCTTTGTTTAGGACACCGGTCGTTTCTAGGCAAGATACTTTTAAGCTTTGTTGATCTGTTCACTTTTCACTGCTTAGTGTGTTGAGGTGCGTTGGGTATTGGGAGGAGGCCATTGATTCGAAAGAACTTTTAGGCGCCCATTCACCCCCCTCTGGTCGCTACTTTCGGTACCGAAAGTAGCGACCAGAGGGGGGTGAATGGGCGCCTAAAAAATTATTCTTTCGAATGAATGGCCTGATCCCAACACCCAACGCACCTCAACAGACTAAGCAAAGAAAGGTGAACAGATCAATAGAGCCTCAAAGGATCTAGCCTAACAACAACCGGTGTCCTAATCGAAAATACACCAACACAGTGCTAATAGGCAGATTAACAAAGCATTCAAAATATGGCAGATCAAACTTCACAGAAATAAATCATCACAGCAATTGATCTAAGTGCACGTAAAATGAGATGAGAAGTTACTGTTCAAAATTTGTCTCCTGTTCGGTACTTGACGAAGCCTGGGTGAAGCGAAGCCTGTAGTTGTCGAAGCCTGACGCGATTGTGTCGAAGCCTGCTTCGAAGTATGCAGCGTCGAAGCCTATAGTGGCAGAGCCTGCTTCGAAGTTGACGTGCGAAGGCTAATGGAGACGAAGTTGGTTCGAAGTGTTTGTGCGAAGCCTGAGGCTGATGAAGTGAACCGCAAATAATCGAAGCTTGAACAGTGAAGAATTACCAACCAGCACTCTGAAGCCCACGGTATTCGGAGCCAAAGGCAGGACTTCGAACCGTGTACTTCGAACAAGCAGTGTACAGAAAAAGCTGGCGAAGTCTGTTCTTGCTGACGAAGTATACTATGCAAAGTATACTTCGAACAACAAAAAAACTTCGAACAAGTACAAAGAAAACCTGCGAGGTGTACTTAGCAGAACTCTGAAACAAGCACTACTCGGCGAAGTATGCTACGCTGCAGCAAAAACGCACTGCACCTTCGAAATGTTGCCAAAGTGCACTATGTTACCGAAGGTACTTCGCACAGCCGAAGGTCACATGCCAGAACTCCGTGGACAGTCAAAGAAGTACCTACAAAAGCTATCAAACGAAGCCTATACTCCGAAACAACAACACTTCGAAGTCCTGAACACAGTTCCAAAAGCTCCGAAGTATGCAGACTTCGCTTACGGAGCCTAAGTCCTTCGGAGTACATTGAACGGACTTCGTTAGGAACTTCTTATGCAGAGAAAACAACAGCTGCTGCAATAGTAAATGGAAAAATACTACTTGCAGCCAGATCTCCAAGACAAGCAAAAAGAAAGGCTATTAAGCTAGCTTCCTGACATGCACAACGCTAGGTTCTAGGTCTAGCTAGACCCTTCCGCATGCAAAAAGAAACAGGATGAGTGCTAGGCTCAGAGCTAGGACAACAGCTAGGATTAAACAAAAACTAGGTACTACTTGCTGCTATAGGAGCTAGCAAGAAGAACTAGTACTTCTCAGACGAAGAACAGAAGTAACTAGAGAAAAACTATTTGCACGGAGACAAAAACATGTAGGCACGCAAAACGATGCAGCAGATTTAATCGTGTTCACCGAGTGATGGAGACAGAGAGAATAAAACCCCACAAACTTGTGATGAACAGAAGAACTTACGGCGGCGGCGCTCGTAGGAAGAAACACATGGAGACAGTACAGAAGCCTGGCGGCGCACAAAGGGAAACAGAGAGAGCTGACCCAAGGTATTGATTAGAAAAGTGATTTCAGTAAAAAGGGTGACCTAACCCTAGGGATTGGGGCCCTATTTATAGGCAGCCCAATAGCCTAGAAATATTCCACCAGACCCTTAGGGTTTTTTACAAAAGCTGAAATAAAAGGAAAAGACCAAACTGCCCTTAGGATATTTTTACAGACTCGACTGACTAGCTGTGGGCCTAAGGACAAAATAGAAAACTCCTATTTACAGATAACTTATCCGGAAGTGGAGCTTTCGTAGTGACTACGGCTTCACTCCAGGACGGTCTGATCCAAGATCAACGCTTGTCAGTTTTTCGCCGAAATTGACAAAGCATCCACCGACTTTGCACCAGGTACCCGGATTGGGCCGGCCCGATTCCGCAGCTCTCTCAGCCCGGCAATCACTCGTCGCCCGTGTACCTGAGTCAATCCTGGTCAATAGCCCAGTGGATCCTCTGCTGCTCCTAGCCCATGTACCCGGATTAGGCCCGCCCGACTTTGCGGCCCCTCTGCCCGACAGTCGCTCGCTGCCCGTGTACCTGAGTCACACGTGGCTCAGACGCAGCAGGTCTTCTCTCTTTCTTCAGTCATCTTTGACTACCGTTGACAATGACTCATCACATCTGGAGCCATGAGGCCCACGCTCTTCAGCATGGTTCCTCACCAACACTCTTCTATGATTTGGACATGCCTGGAGGAGCCCAAGATGGCTGCGGCTTGGTGCTAGGTGCAACTGTTTGGCTTCCATTAATTCTGGCCGAAGTGGTACTGTGCCCTTCGGCCTTGTGCACACTGTGCTCGGAGGGGGCTTCGCTGCGAACCCCGTTGGATGGACCAGCCTCGTTCGGCCGTTCGAACCAGGTTTCGACACAGAGCTCGGTTGAAGCATGGGACTTACCTCCGTCAGATCTCGGTGACAAAGTCTTTGGGATTGGGACTTCCTGAGACCCGACTCTGATGGTTATGGCTTCGGACTCCCTGACTTCGGCCTCCGCATGCTCGCACCATTCGGCTTCGCTCTGCATGGTCCGATTCGGAGGCACCACGGACAGTCTGTGGACGATGCCCCCCTCCGCTGCGTCTGTCTGCCCCTGCCATCCATAGTACTCCAAAGGAAAACAAGGCATAGGGTTAGGTTGCGGAGGATACCCCGGCCCAGATACGTACGGGGCCCAAGGGGTCCCTGCACAGTCTTACGGTAGAGGCATCAGTGGCTCTAGTGGCCTCGCACACTGTGAGCCGAACCCACTACCTGGATGGAGGTTCGGCCAAGTCGAAGGTGTCTCGGACCACACCAGCGAAGGGTCCTGCTAGGCCGGAGGTACGTTCGGCCAGTGTGGGCCAAAGCCTCCCATAGGAGACGTCCAACATGGTGCGGGGTTCGGCCATTGGGGGCCGAAGTACGCCTTAGTTGGCGCGAACTCTCCCCTTCAGAGTACAAATGCACTAATCTCCTACCGACGCGAAGGCGTGGTGAAGACGAGCCCCGACACCCTTCGCTCGAGGATCCTGCTCCTGCGGAAGGTGGCTTCGAAGATGAGCATGAGGGACTCGTGGAGGAGTCATTACCCTTTGGCTCAGCCCCCTCGCGCGCTCTTGGCTGGAGGGCCTCTTTCAACCTTCAGGCTTAGAGGGCCTAAGCGAGGTGGCGACAGAACTCCTTGGTAACACTTCGAAGTCTTTTCACTTTCATACTTTGCAGTATAGCTTGTTCTGACTTGGAATCTTGATGAAGCCGCTCTTGAAGTATGGACTCCGGAGGAGGCCATCATGGCGGCGGAGCGTGTTGTCGGAGCCCCGCCACGTGAGAAGCAGGCTAAAAGGCTCGCTCTGGTGGGGACTTGGGATCACTGGAACAGAGTGTGGACCTGGCTCGGCATCGAGGGGGTCCAAGCTTTGCCAGACTTCTCCAACCTTGCACCCTCGGCCAGCGGCTCCAAGAGGAAGAGGGTGGACGACGATGAACCCGAAGCCTCAAGGGCTCGCTCGGAGCTCCCAACGACCGAAGCCCCTACTGCGGGGGAGGCAACGGTCGTGAACCCTAGGACCGGAGCGGAGCCAGCAGGGGCTCCGGCAGAAGCTACTGAGGTGGTGGCGAGGGCCGCGATGGCGACGACTTCAGGCGCGGGGGTTGAGGCTCCAACTTTGCAACAAAGAGATTGGGGAGCACACATCGACCCCTCCGCCTTCGAAGAAATCTCCGACGAACGTAAACACTTTAAACATACTTCTCTTTTCATACGTGGATATTGACTTGTACTTTTTTGCAGATGTCGATGCCGGTGCGAGGTCCACCGCACCGAAGATGGCGGAGGCCTCCGGCAGCAGCAGCAGCAGTAGAAGCAGTAGCAGTTTGGAGTCCGACAGCTCCTCGTCAGAAGAAGACGGAGGCATTGGTCACGACGAAGGGGAGCTTCGAGATGGAGTCAACAAGCACGTCGTGGTGGTGGACCGAAGCCTAGCTCCAATGGAGACTGCACCAGAAATTGAAGTAGAGGAGATAGTTCGGCCTCTACAGCCGAAGGGGGCTGTGACTGAGGCGGCCATTCATCATTTTCATGAAGGTTGCGCTGCTGTAGAGGCAAGGGGCTTGGTGGCTCAACTCAGCCGCTCGAGCCCCTTCGACCTCTTCAAAAATGCAAACGAAGCCCTCATCTAGGTGAGCGAAGTCCTATTCAGCCTTCGAGTCATGCTTACTCTTCAATCAACACTTATGATTTTCTTGAATTCTTTTTGGCCTTCGCACTGAACGCCGCATCAGCAACCTCTGCGGACAGGTGGATGGGTCGCTTGGCGGAGGAGAGGGATGCCCTTTGACGCGAAATCTCAATGGAAGCCGAGAAGCGAAGGCAGGCCAAAGCCTCAGCAGAGACGATGAGGGTCATGGCCTATAAGGCGAGGGAGGTCTTGGCCTCGGAGACTGACAAGCTCTGGGCGGGGCTTCGAGCTTCGGAGGATGCCAGAGCAGAGTTGGTAGCGAAGAACTTAAAGCTTCGCCAAGCTGGCCACTGCCTGCAGGACTTCGTTGTTCATAACATCGATGAAGCCACTTTGAGCTTGACCGAGGTCCTTGAACAAATAGGGACCGAGTGTCGGGTTCCAGACTTCGGCCTTCAGGACCCAATCGGAGATCGCGTCGAGTTCTTGAAGACGGTGGCTACGACGGCAGAGATATCCCTGAAGGGCTTTCCTTGATGGCCGGCCGAGTGGCGGGTCAAGGAGTGCTACAAATGCTTCATCATTCATTGTGCAACCACCTCGAGGCAGCGACCTCGGTGACTCCGGTGGCCTTCGGAGGCCAGCACCTGGTGAAGCCTCCGCCGGGCGTCCGCGGAGCCTGGCGCCGTCTTCAAGAGCCTTCGAAGGCCCAAGGCTGCGAAGCAGGCCTTGAACTCCAAAAGGCCATCCGCCTTTGCTAAGCCAAGGCATTGGCCTCGCCAGCTCATCCTTCGACGTCGGCGCCTCCGCCTCCGAAGGTGTAGATCTCCTTAGGCTCCTTGTAATTTTGAGCTGTAGGCTTGTAAAAACTTATCAGTTTATTAATATAAATGCGGGGGTGCTTTATACCTGCTGAGGCTCAGCCTTCGAATGTTGACTTCGAAGTACTTGAGGACTCTAAAGAACTTCGCCAGTTATGGGTGGTCCTCGAGGTAGCTAGGTCCGAAGGCCCCCCTCGGTTCAAACTTCCGAGGGGTCCTAATGGCGAATCCATTTCCGAAGTAGCCTAGGAGCTGCTGGCTACCGTGAAGATGGAGCCCCTCCAGAGTTCTTCCTCCTCGCCAGACTTAAGTTGCTTCGAAGTAGACTTATGTGGCGAGGGGGTACAACCTTCGAGTACGGCCTTGGCAGGCGACGAAGCTTTAGACTTCTCTGCCTTCGACATGGCACCGCCTGTCTCATAGACTTGGACAAACCTTCAAGGTGGAAGACGAGGTATGTGGGCTTCGGGGCGTGGACGAACCGGACGTGGGGGAGCAGGCTCCGACGAGGCTTCGTCCAGCCGAGGGGGCCCTGGCTGGAAGAAGAGCAAGAGAGGGTCAGGGCCTCAAGCTCGCTTTTTCTTAGGCTTAGATACAAAGTACTCATAATTTTGTTTTTCGAAGTGTATTTGTAACATACTTCTCAATTATCATTTAATGCATGAGATTTGTTGTATTTGCATACTTCGTCTGCATGCTTCGCATGATTTGATTGTTTCGAACGTTTTAGCTTGTCATACTCGTACTACGCATTACATTCGCACACTTCACATACATACTTCACCCCTTGAGCGTGGCAGTTAGGGACTTAGTCGTGCTGGTGTGGGCAATTAACAATGCGAAGGGGTGCGCCTTTTTAGCGGCTTCAGATGCTTATATCGAGTTAAGCGAAGGCCTCTTTTGGGCTTCGAATGCATTAATTTGGAGTGAAGCAAGGCTTCAGCGTAGCCAAATTAAGCGAAGCATGCTTCGGCATGCTTTGATTTGGATATTGTGCGTGAGCGAGGCTCTGAAACGCACTTAGATTTTAAGAGAAGCATGACTTCGAGATAATTTTTAGATTAGATCACATCACGTGAAGCGAGGCCTCGATGCGTGTTCAGATAGCGAAGTAATGCTTCTTGAGCTTGATCCTGTAGTGAATGAAAAGGATATTTAGTGTGGATTCACCGAACCTGCGATACGTTGAGCCACCTTCGACTCTAGGTCACCTACGACCCTGGGCCACCTTCGTCCCAGGGATGCATCAGGTCGGAGCCTGGAATCCCGGACTTGCCGAGCCGTCGCTCTGAAGTCTCAAAGCCCACTGCTACGGGCCCGGAGGCGCTGTGTAGCCTTCGGAGGGGTGCTCCGGATTTTAAAGTCTTCGAAGTCATGCTTTGGTCCTTAACAATACAAAGCTGGAAATCATAGTTCTTAAAAGAACGAGGCTGTTGGCTTCGGGTCTTGAGAAGGACACAACAGAGCTTCGGTTTTTAAATGAAAAGGAAGCAAGGCTTTGACTTTAAAATGCAAAGCAAGGCTTTGACTTTAAAACGCAAAGCAATGCTTCGGCTTCAAACGCGAAGGAAGGCTTTGACTTTTAACAAGATGGAGCAAAAGTTTGCTTTAAAGGCGAAGCAAGGCTTCGATTTAAGGCGAAGCAGGGCTTCGATTTTATATTAAGATAATTGCAAATTTGTACATCGAAGGGATGCTTCGGGCAGTGTACATACCTCGTAAAGCGGGTGAAAAGCTTGCCTCGTAGCCCCTGGGGCTTCGACGGCCTTCGACATGCGAAGCGGAGCCCCTTGCTGGAGGGTGAGCTCTGAAGCGCGAAGGAGGGAGGAAGGCGAAGAAGGCCTTCGAAATGCACCCGAAGCCCCTTGCCGGAGGGTGCGCGAAGCAAGAAAGCTTCGAAGCTCATCCCTTAAGCGCACTTCGAAATGCAGGCAATGGCAGAGAACTTAGCCTCTAGGACTAAGATCCCCACGGACGGCGCCAACTGTTGTAGCAATTGTGTTAGCTACAACACAGGTTTTGTATGTGTATATGGTGTGTAAAATGAACCTCGAAGGGTTCTCTCAGAAGGAGAAAAGATTTATACTGGTTCGGACCTCCCCAAGGGGATAATAGCCCTATGTCCAGTTTGTGGTGGATTTGGCATATTATGCCTCGGTGGAATCTAGTGGATCCAGAGGCTCTCATGGCCCTAGAGGAGCTGAACTATTACAAGGGCTTGGCCCTGCTTTTATAGGCACACAGGCCAAAGGAAAAGACCTAAATGCCCTCTATAAGTCATAGGCTTATAGGGGCAAAAAGGGAAAAAGGCTAGTCTACAATACAAAGTTCTTTACAACTTTACAGACATGTCAGATAAATGTCACTTCTTGACCAGCTAAACGACATACTAGGGGCAGAGGGGCCCCTGGTATGACAAAAACACTGTGGCGAAGTACAGATATTTTTTGGGTTCGGAGTAGTGACCGGAGCTCTTCGGGCGGAGGCTGCGAAGAAGGCTTCGAAGGACACTCCGAAGCGAGCTTCGAAGTATACTCCGAACTGAACTCCAAACTGAGCTCTCGGAGACTTACCTTCGAATTTATTGAAGAGGGTCTGGAGGCCGGCTCTGGGGAGCTCCGAAAGGAACTCAGAGGTTAACTCCAAAGATAGCTCGGAGGCTAACTCCGAAGATATCCCGGAGGTTAACTCCGAAGAGAAACATCAAATAGAGCATGAGGACTTGGCTTTTGGCATACTTCGGAAGGGGGCCTGGAGGCTTCGATCTGGAGGGCTCCGGAAGGAGCCCAAAAGATTTGATCTGGTGGGCTCCGAAAGGAGTCCGGAGGCTTGGAAATAACTCCGGCAGGCGAGAACCTGCTTCGACGGTGTCGGTCTCTGGGCCGAAGGCCAACGGAGGCTGACATCATTTGGCCCCTGTGTAGGGAAAATTTATTCCCCCAACAGTTGGGCTATGAGAGAACCACTCCAAACACTTTGAGCAAAATTGTGTTCACTTCACCCACTACCCTTGAGAAATAGAGAGCCCAGTTAGACACCGATCAAAAATCCAAGAATCCTATCCAACCTGTAAAGAAAGCTTTAACTTCACCAAATAAACCTCCTCAGCAAAAACCCAATAAGACTATGAGATTTGCGCCTGAGACCCATGCTGACACACCCAAGAGAGTGTATCACTACTGATGAGGACATCACTTCACATGATACACACATGGAGCCTCCACCTACAATTCAACTACAAGGACCAATCACACGCGCCCGTGCCCGTCGCTTGAACCATGAGGTTAATTCGTTCCTTAGCAACTTTGATTATATTTGTTTGGATGGGATGCTACTGAATACTAGTGATATTTTGTTGCTTAGGAACATGGGAGATGGAATAGGAGAGTTGGAGTTGAAGACGGAGCCGCACGGATGATTTGAAGTCAAGAATTCGCTGGTTCGGACTACATCGACCACCATTCACCAAAATGGGCATAACTTCCTCATACGAAGTCTGATTGGCGCGTTCTTGGACTTTTTGGAAAGCTGAGGAGAAGACGGATCTTTTGCCGTTGGTTTCACATCATTTGGAGTCTCGAGTCGACCTGTGTATTTAAAACAGTACTGCGTGACAGAACTGGGCCGTGTTGGCCATAATTTGAGTCTGTACGTCTTCTAGCCCACAGCCCAAGTCTGTTCCCCTTCCACAGGCCGCCGCCCTATATATTCTCACGCCAGCCACTTCTAGGGTTAGGTTTTGCTTTGTTGCATCTACACTGTTGTGTTTAGATCCCGCCTCTTGCGCCGGACCGATTGGCTGCCGCATTGGCGTTTGTGAAACCTCAACTTATCTTCGTTTGTCTGTGATTTGGCATTCGATTTGTATCCTTCCTGTTCTTGCTTGTGTTCTTGGGTTCGCTTGCAGGAATTAGCCTTCGTGGCGAGGTCAATCGCGTTCTGCGTGGTTGATAACCAACGGAGACAGTGGTGTAACGATTGCAAGGTTTTGATCCGCCGGACCGGAGCCTTGGATCGCCAACGTCGAGATTCTCCACCAACCCAAGTTTATCCTTTACCTAGCGGAAGATCGGGACCACTCCCCCATCAGCTGGTATCAGAGCTCAGATTTCCCGTTAGGTAATTTCGATCTACTTTTGTTTTTACCCAGAGTCCAGAAAACCGCACAAAAAAAAATTCCCCACCGAGAACCCCTTTGTGCCTTGCGATTTTAATTTCAGTTTTTAACATTGTTGAGTTTGTGTTCTTGGTCGAGTCTTGTTGCTGGTTTAGTAATCCCTCTGTGTCGTTTGAGTAGTAGTTGTTCTTGTGTCTCAGAAAAAAATTCCCCACCGAAAAACCCCCCCTTCCGCAACCCTTTTTGTTTTCCACATCTACTCTTTGTGACCCCCCTTCAGTAAAACAGGCATAACTTTTCGCTCGTTTGGCAGAAAAATCTGAAATTTTTTGAGCGTGTTCCTGATAAAGAAAAAAAATCGGGAAGATAAAGAAAAAAATTGGACAAAGTTTTTGCTCGCCGGATAGCGAACTTGTTTGAATTTTTGCAAGCCACATCCCACCTCAGTTGTAGGTGCCAATTTTTGTGGTTACTCCTCTGGTCATCCTTGTTTCAAAAAAAATAGAGTGAAAAAAAAGGAGAAAAAAAAATATAAAAAAAAAAAGAGAAGCGGGCTGTTAGTTGCTTGTCCGAACTCTTGTCCGAACTCTTGTCCGAACTCCTGTCCGAACTCTTGTCCAATCTGAGGCAGTCTTTGGCTGTTTGCTGCTTGTCCGATCTCTTGTCTGAACCTTTGTCCGAACTCTTTTCTGATCCGAACAGCAGCAGAGAAAAAAAATTGCACATACCCTTGTCTGATCACTTGTCCGATCTCTTGTCCGATCCCTTGTCCGATCTATAGAGAGCTGATTTTGACCTGTTTTTGCTTCCTTTTGGAATTTTGGGCACATAGTTTCCCGCTATTACTTGAACTTTCACTTTGGGAGCACTACGGTCAGCAACTTTGACGAGTACTTGGGAATACTTATTGAACTTGGTTTAACTGTTATTATTCTCGCTAATCCTTGCTACTCACTTGCCTTCCAAGCTACACATTTCTCTTGGTCAGGACAGGTTCATTCCTTGCAATTGTACACCATCCTCCACTTGGTTCATCACCTGTAGGCCGGTGACCTCACTGCGGCGTGGTAAGAACACTTGCAAGCGTGGGTAAGGTGCTTGACGAATTGCTTCCACCACACATCCAGCACCCCACCTAGCTGTTTTACATAGGATTATTCTTTGTTGTTTTATCTTTTCACTAACATGGCAGATAACAGCGGCACCCCTCCATCTGATTTTAATGACTGTGTCTCACGGCGTGCTCTACTAGAGTCTCAGCGGTAGACCCAACATTCCATCGAACGTCTCGCACGTACTGTGGCTGACCTAGTAGACCGGATGACTGCCTTGGAAACACGATTGCCTGCTGCACGAGCCAACGATGAACATGTTGAAGAGGAAGACAATCATATTGAAGAGGAAGACGACCTATCCTATGCCGGAAACAATGCCATTGACCCTGACGAGGCTGCACATCATCGCTTTCAGTTCAACCGTCAAGGTATGGGCGGCCACCGCAACCGCCCTCCACGAGGTAACAATGACAACCACAGGAACAATGATCCCTACTCTAAGGTAAAATTTTCAGTACCTCCTTTTGCTGGCACCTATGATCCAGATGCATATTTAGATTGGGAGATGTCGGTCGAACAAAAATTTAATGCTCACATGGTTCCTGCTATCCACCGCGTGCGTTTAGCTACTAGTGACTTCACTGGATATGCTCTTCTTTGGTGGACTGAAATAGTTCAGGTTGGAAATGAACCACAAACTTGGGATATGTTAAAACGGCAAATGCGTGGTAGATGGGTCCCTCCTTCATATAAACGTGATTTGAGAAAAAAATTGCAGCGCCTAAACCAAGGAAATAAATCGGTAGAGGAGTATTATCAGGAATTGCAAATAGGTTGCATGCGTGCTGAAATTGAGGAGGACAATGAGGATAAAATGGCCCGTTTTTATGGTGGTTTAAGACGTGAAATTCAGGATATCATTGATTATAAAGAATACAATACTATCACTCGTCTTTTCCACCTTGCTATGCTTGCAGAAAAAGAATTGCAGGGTCGCCAACAACCACAACGCAGCATGAGGACCAACATTGGTGGTGCTACTTCACGCTCAAGTGGGCAGCAGCAACGACCACCCGCACCCCCTTCTCGACCGGCGGCTACATCAGCACCCTCTACATCTACCGCCCAGGTTGAGAGTTCCAAGACTGCAGCAACCAAGGCGCCAGCCAAGCCCACCTCCTCGGCAGCCTCTACTGCACCTTCGGCAGCGATCCAGTGTCACAGATGCAAAGGACTTGGCCACGTTATGAAGGACTGCCCTAGTCAGCGGGCTTATATTGCTACGGAAGACGGTGGCTATGTAAGTGCTAGTGATGTTGAAGATGAATATGCACTTGCTGCTAACATTGCAGGAGATGATGAAACATTCGACGATGACGCTGTTATTGCGTCGGATGCCACTGCCGACCTTGAAGCACTTATTGTACAACGCGTCTTGAGCACTCACATGGAGCAGGACGACAGGGCACAACGGAACAATCTGTTTCAGACCTTCTTCGGCGTCAATAACCGTCGTGTACGTGTCATCATCGACAGCGGTAGTTGCAACAATTTGGTGAGCCACGACATGGTAACGAAGCTTCAACTTCCCACACGTGCGCATCCACACCCTTACCATGTGCAATGGTTCAACAATAGCGGTAAGGTCAAGGTAACACAAACTGCTCACATCAAATTTTCCATTGGTACATACTTCGGAGCTGCTGATTTTGATGTTGTACCAATGCAAGCATGTTCTCTGTTACTTGGTAGACCTTGGGAGTATGATACTGATGCTACCCACCATGGTAGGAGCAATACGTACACATTTATGTATAAAGGAAAGAAAGTTACATTGCTTCCTATGACTCCTGCTGAAATTATAAAATTTGAACAAGAAAAACATGTTAGGGATGCACAAAAGAGCAAACAACCTTCTGAAAATCAGCAAGTAGCTAAGACGCTTTTGAGGCAACAGAAAGATAAAATTGCTTCTCCTTCTTCATCACAAGTTATAAATCTGAAAGGGCGTGTCATGCTTGCAACTAAAACTGACCTTGCTGAAATTTGTGATGATACCCCCTTGCTATATGGCTTGATTTGCACAAACGTGTTGTTTTCACTTGCGAACATTCCTAGCTCTGTTCCTGTTACAGTCACTGACCTTTTGCAGGAGTTTAATGATGTTTTTCCTGCTGAGATACCACCCGGGCTGCCACCGATACGCGGCATCGAGCACCAAATTGATTTGGTCCCGGGGGCGTCTCTTCCTAATCGTGCAGCGTACCGCACCAATCTGGAGGAGACAAAAGAAATTGAGCGCCAAGTACAGGACCTTCTTGATCGTGGGTACGTCCGTGAAAGCCTTAGTCCTTGTGCAGTACCCGTTCTTTTGGTACCTAAGAAAGATGGTAGTTGGCGCATGTGTGTTGATTGTCGTGCTATTAATAATATCACCATTCGATATTGACACCCTATTCCTAGATTGGGTGACATGCTTGATGAGCTTAGTGGTGCCATTATCTTTTCTAAGATCGATCTCCGTAGTGGCTACCACCAAATTCGCATGAAACTAGGTGATGAATGGAAAACTGCTTTTAAAACAAAGTTTGGATTATATGAGTGGCTTGTCATGCCTTTTGGTCTTACTAATGCACCTAGTACCTTCATGCGCTTGATGAATGAAGTCCTACGGCACTTTATAGGACGCTTTGTGGTTGTATACTTTGATGATATCTTGGTTTATAGCAAGTCTCTCACTGAACATGTTGAACACCTACGTGCTGTTTTTGTTGCCCTCCGTGAAGCTAGAATGTTTGGTAACCTTGAGAAGTGCATGTTTTGCACGGATCGAGTTGTGTTTCTTGGCTATGTTGTCACTTCACAGGGTATTGAGGTCGACGCGGCAAAGGTAGAAGCAATCAACAGCTAGCCGCAACCCCAAACTATCACACAGGTACGTAGTTTTCTTGGTCTTGCAGGTTTCTACCGGCGTTTTGTGAAGGATTTCAGCACCATAGCCGGTCCTTTGCATGAGTTGACCAAGAAGGGAATTACTTTTGCGTGGGAGCCAGCACATGAACACGCTTTTGCCACACTCAAAGATCGTCTTACACATGCACCTCTACTTCAGCTACCCGACTTCAGTAAGCCTTTCGAGTTGGAATGTGATGCTAGTGGGTTTGGATTAGGAGGTGTGCTGCTGCAAGGAGGTAAACCCGTGGCCTATTTTAGTGAGAAATTACATGGCCCACAGTTGAATTATTCTACCTATGATAAGGAATTATATGCCTTAGTGTGTGTGCTTGAAACTTGGCAACATTACCTTTTGCCTAACGAGTTTATTATTCATTCCGATCATGAAGCATTGAAGCATATACGTAGTCAAGCAAATCTGAATAAACGACATGCTAAATGGGTAGAATTTATTGAGACTTTTCCATATATCATTAAGCATAAGAAAGGGAAAGATAATGTGATTGCGGATGCTTTGTCTAGACGTTATACATTGCTTTCTCAACTTGATTATAAGATCTTTGGTTTAGAAACATTGAAGGACATGTATGCTACTGATTTGGACTTCAAAGATGCTTTTGCAAATTGTACAGATGTCCGTGCTTGGAACAAATATGTGCTGAATAATGGATATCTTTTTCGTGCTAACAAGTTATGTGTGCCGGCTAGCTCTCTTCGCTTGTTGTTATTGCAGGAAGCACATGGTGGTGGTTTGATGGGTCATTTTGGATCAAAGAAAACTGAAGATGTGCTGTCCACCCACTTCTATTGGCCTAAGATGAGACGAGATGTTGAGCGCTATGTGGCACGATGCGCTACTTGCAATAAAGCTAAGTCCCGTCTAAACCCACATGGTCTTTATATGCCTCTGCCCGTCCCTAGTGTACCTTGGGAGGATATTTCTATGGATTTTGTGTTAGGATTACCTAGAACTAGGAGGGGGAGAGATAGTATTTTTGTGGTGGTAGATCGTTTCTCTAAAATGGCGCATTTTATACCTTGTCACAAGAGCGACGATGCTACAAATGTTGCTGATTTGTTTTTCAGAGAGGTCGTACGCTTGCATGGAGTTCCCAATACCATCGTTTCAGATCGTGATGCCAAATTCTTAAGTCATTTTTGGAGGACGTTGTGGCATAAGTTGGGGACGAAGCTGCTGTTTTCTACTACTTGTCACCCCCAAACGGATGGACAAACGGAGGTCGTCAACCGCACATTGTCCACCATGTTGAGGGCTGTTTTGAAGACCAACTTGAAGCTCTGGGAAGAGTGTCTACCTCATATTGAGTTTGCATATAATAGGTCAGTACACTCCACTACTAAGGTAAGTCCATTTCAAGTGGTCTATGGCTTTAATCCGCGTGCTCCTATTGATTTGCTACCATTACCACCATCTGAAAACTTGAATTTTGATGCTACTACACGTGCTGAATTATTGCTTAAGATGCATGAAACTACTAAAGCAAACATAGAGAAAATGAATAAGAAATATCGTGCTTATGGTAGTAAGGGTAGAAAAGAGATAACATTTGAACCGGGTGATCTTGTTTGGTTGCACTTGCGCAAGGATCGTTTTCCTGATTTACGAAAGTCTAAATTGATGCCCCGTGCTGATGGTCCTTTCCGTGTGCTTGAGAAGATAAATGACAATGCATATAAGCTTGAGTTGCCTGCAGCTTTTGGGGTTAGTCCCACATTTAACATTTCAGATTTAAAGCCCTATTTGGGAGATGATGATGAGCTTGAGTCGAGGACGACTCCAATTCAAGAGGGGGAGGATGATGAGGACATCACTTCACATGATACACACATGGAGCCTCCACCTACAATTCAACTACAAGGACCAATCACACGCGTCCGTGCCCGTCGCTTGAACCATGAGGTTAATTCGTTCCTTAGCAACTTTGATTATATTTGTTTGGATGGGATGCTACTGAATACTAGTGATATTTTGTTGCTTAGGAACATGGGAGATGGAATAGGAGAGTTGGAGTTGAAGACGGAGCCGCACGGATGATTTGAAGTCAAGAATTCGCTGGTTCGGACTACATCGACCACCATTCACCAAAATGGGCATAACTTCCTCATACGAAGTCTGATTGGCGCGTTCTTGGACTTTTTGGAAAGCTGAGGAGAAGACGGATCTTTTGCCGTTGGTTTCACATCATTTGGAGTCTCGAGTCGACCTGTGTATTTAAAACAGTACTGCGTGACAGAACTGGGCCGTGTTGGCCATAATTTGAGTCTGTACGTCTTCTAGCCCACAGCCCAAGTCTGTTCCCCTTCCACAGGCCGCCGCCCTATATATTCTCACGCCAGCCACTTCTAGGGTTAGGTTTTGCTTTGTTGCATCTACACTGTTGTGTTTAGATCCCGCCTCTTGCGCCGGACCGATTGGCTGCCGCATTGGCGTTTGTGAAACCTCAACTTATCTTCGTTTGTCTGTGATTTGGCATTCGATTTGTATCCTTCCTGTTCTTGCTTGTGTTCTTGGGTTCGCTTGCAGGAATTAGCCTTCGTGGCGAGGTCAATCGCGTTCTGCGTGGTTGATAACCAACGGAGACAGTGGTGTAACGATTGCAAGGTTTTGATCCGCCGGACCGGAGCCTTGGATCGCCAACGTCGAGATTCTCCACCAACCCAAGTTTATCCTTTACCTAGCGGAAGATCGGGACCACTCCCCCATCAACTACTCCTATTGTCATCGGGTGGGTCATTTGGTTGAGTTTTTCTTTCGTCGTATCAAGGATGAACGACATTCTTTTGCGATGAGCTTTCAGGACATGCATTGCCCATATTTTGGTATGCATGAGTTTGCTTTTCATTCTTATCATGATTTTGAGGCTCCCCATGGTTCCATGAGAGATTTTGCCCGTCATGGTGTACACCATGCTTCATAAGGTGCTAGATCGTGTGTAAGAGGCTTTGATTCTCGACAGTTTATGAGACCTCATCGTTTTCCAGGCTCGCGCTTTAGAGGTAGATCACACACTTTTTATCATGACTCATACCCTATGCATGATCAGTCTACTGTGTTACCTGGTTCTCGAGTTTTACAATGCTAGATTCCTAAACAGTTTTTCACTCACCCCAACACTGAGCATTCGAGATCTTCTAGCATGTTTTGAGGGGGAGTTGTTTAGCACTGCATGAGCTTCTATTATATGATTAATTGCTTTTACAAGTACATGCTTTATTATGCCTTTGAAGTATTTTCTTTAATACTGTTGATTATACTTTGCTTGAATACATCTGATATTTGTCATGATCATGACTTTTATTTATGAAAAAATTAAAATGATCACTGCTTAGTCTAGAAAGTAGCATGAATAGGTTGAGTGCTTTTGCTATCTTTTACATACCTGATAGCTAGGTCCTTTTCACTTGGATGCTAATATGCAACTTGATCTTATCAAAAATGTTGTGCTGATAATTAAAAAATTTAAAATGAAAAATGAATGAAAATGAAATGAAAATGATTGATATTCATGTTGTATTATGCTGAAATTGAAAAGATTCGGGTGGGTTTGCTTGTCGCACTACTTTGTTCTAGACTTATTACCATAGCACTTTTGTATGAACTAGCACATTGAAGTGTATGTCGTGACCATTGGTTTAAGCTTCTGATGGTTTCAACCTAGGCTTAGCTTAGTCGGTTAGCATAAGGTTGACATGCAAATAACCCCTGGCACTAAAATGAAAAAAAATCAAAAATCAAAAAGCTTGAATCAATTGCATGTCAAGTTTGCTGAAGATCCTTATAGTGGGATAGCTTATCTAGTTTGTATTTGATTAGCTTTTGCATCTCATGCCTTCCCATGTTTAGTATGCTAGTCTGAGTGGTGATGCTTTTATTTGCTAAAATTTGAAAATGCTTGCTCATGCTTTTGTTTAGATAATATTCAACTGAATGTTTCATTCAGTATTTTAGACAATATTCAAGGCAAATTCTTGTTTGTACTATAATTAAAATTGCTCATGTTTCAGAAGCTTGCATCTATACTCTACCCTCATACCCTTCTTTGCATCTTTTTATCATCTTGATGCCTGCATTGCCAAAGGGAGAGAAATAGTTTACATGATGCTTTTGGAGGCTTTTGGATGATTTCTTGGTTAAAGGGGAGTAGTCGCTTTCATGATGCATTAATGCTTTTGCCAAAGATAGGGAGAATGCTTTGCATGAGTTTTTTGCCCAAGGGGAATATCTTTTATCAAGTGACACGTTTTGGCTCTTTTCTGAGTTTTTATGGTCACTTGTGCGCTTAACCTGAAACTTTCATCATGTTTCTGTTTGGGGTTGTCAATGCACTGATCAAGGGGGAGATTGTGAAACCTAGTGAGGTCGCACTGTGGTTTCTATCTTTATGATGAGTGATTGACAAGGTTGAGCGATCTAGTGAGATCAGTGAGTGATGGCTTGATTGAATCGATGGGATCGATGTGTGGTTATGGAGAATGGATGCCGAGGGGTTCGGTGTGCGATGCATCTCTTGTTTTGGCTTGTCTCATGTGTGCAGGGTGGAGATGCTAACCAACTGTCAGCGGCGGGTAATCAAGGGTCGAGCAGGGAGCTCGATGCCAAAGGATCAAGGATGCCGGGTGAAGTTGGAGATGATCTCAGGAGTGCACAAGGAGATAGAGCAAGACATGGAAGGACGGATGGTAGAGACAACATGACGGTCAAATCAGTGAAAGGGAGGCCAGTGCAAGTGATCAGGCGGCTCGAGGGGATCGAGAGCGGGAGAGACTTGCTGGCAGTCGAGTTCGTAGATTGGTGTCACATGTCGGCGATCGAGGAGGCTTTGTCGGTTTTGCTGAAAACCGTCTCATCTTTAAATGTTTTTTTAATTCCAAGAATTATGAGTTTATTTGTGTTTAGTATTTTAGAGTAAGTGTAAACTTTTAGTATTTTTCATAAATTCCAAATTTTTTAAAATATATTAAAAGAGTAGAGTCAAGTTGTAATAAAAAGTAGAGTCTAATGTGGGTATTTTTCAGAATATACAATTCTGAAAATACTTCTTGTCATTTTGTTATTCTAAAAACTTGAGGGTTTTTTTGTAAAGCTCCGACCTAGGGTGTGCCTATTTAAAGGCCTCCATACCCTAGGGTTTGGGATGCCCATTTTTTAGAACTTTTTTGGCTGAATATTTAGGAGCTACCAACCTCAAAACTTTAATTAATTCAGTCATTTACTGCTGTTTCATTTGCACTGGATGTTCTGTTCACCGTCTAGATTTCAACAGATGAACAGCAACTTGCGAAGGACTCTTATGTGCTAAACTCTGAGTAATACTCCCTGGATTGATGTTTGAGACATTTTTTGTGAAGATCTGATGCAGTTTTTGAACCTGAGCTAGTTATAACTTTTGTTGTTCATCTTCTTAGTGTTCCATTTTTGAAGATTGCAGCCTGTTTTAACTAGTCCCTCTAGATATTTCTGATGCATTAAAAAGGGATATATCAATTCTGAAAGTACCTTAGCCTCTGAAATTCCTAACTGAGTATTTGAGGCAAAGTTCGTGAGGAATATGGTTGATCTGTCAAAAAAGTGTTCTGTTTGATCCTTGATACTTTTCCTGTTCATGCTCTGGGTCTTCAACACACTTTCATATTGTTCTCTTGGCAGGAACTCCTTTCAAGATTTTTATTGCTACAGAACATACACAGAACTGATTCAGTCATATTACTAAAGCTAGCACATGTTGTTGTTCAAGTCATAACTGATTCAGACATGAAAGCAAAACAAAATATTCAGATTACTTCTGGTGTATGATTCATGCACTTGCCTAGGCAATTATTTTGAAGAATCTGCACAGAAGACACGTGTTAACATCACTGTCCTAAATTGTTAATTAACTCTATTCATGGTCCATTGTCAGGCAGCTATTCAGTTTTGTTGCTCAAAAGTTTCAGTGTTGTGATTGTTATTGTGTTCTTTGGAGCAGAACAAATTTCTTGGAAAGATTTCTTTTCATGTTCTGATTTCTTCTTGATTCAATACCTGAAGTGTTTATCAATTAGTCAAGAATGTGCAGGATTGTCTTTTAAAGAATACTTGAAACTTTTTGATGTACTACCAACTAATCTCCCTAGACAAAAAGTTTTGAAAGCAGAAGTTCTGATATTCAGTCTGCACACTGAAAAAGTGTTCTGCTTGCATACATCAGCAGTACTTTTTGTGCTTGGATCAGACAAGAGACAATTTCTGTTTGCAAACAGTTCACAGTTTGTCTGTCCAGTACAGCTTGCAGAGTTGTCCCTATTTTTGTCCCCTTAATTTTCTTCAGCTAGTTTTTTTTTCTGTCTGAGAGTTGTTGATCCTATGATTAACTCTCCCAAACAAGCACAACCATTTCATGCAAGCACATGAACTGTGACAGTTTGCCTGAAACTCAATAGTAAACTGATTATCTGTTCAGCTCTTATTGCTTGAGATCTGGTTCTTTGTCTGTAATTTCTTGCAACTGAACATCACCAGGTCTCATATTGTTGATGTGCGTGTGAGAAAAAGATTATTGATGGTCTTTAGTTACTATTTGTTGCTTCCAGTTGATATTGACTGTTTCTCTGAATTACTATCGATCTGATGCCTTCACTGACCTATTTATTTTGAAAATATATATCTGCACACTGCACTCAAACTTTCTCAGTGATTCAAACTCTCTACTAAAAGTGTTTTCTGATTTGTTCAGAAAATTGGGTGTGCTGTTGTGAGGGTCTCTACTGAAAATGTTAATGATTTGGTCAGAAAATTGGATGTGCTAGTGTGAGCACCTTAATAGGACAAGTTACAGCTGTGCATCAGTGTTCACAGTGGGACCTAAACATGCTATTACAGTACTCAGCTTGATTCAATCTAATTAGTTCATCCACTTGATTTCTCTTGGATCAAAACTGATTTGTATTTTTGATTTCCTGAAAAACTAAAATTCTGGGCAGAAATGATTTGCATTAAACATATTCAAGCACTGAAGTGAGTATTTACTGTTTCAGATCATTTTGAATCAGAACAGTGTTGTTGCTGTGGTTTGAATGCTGCTGAATGATAAACTTGGTCACAGTGCTGCTGTGTTGAAAACTGATTTGGACTCCTTGCTATCAGAAGTTATTTTACTGAATTTGTTTGCTGCTATATCTAATACAAGTTTATTCAATTTACTGTTGTGAGTCTATTTTTGGTTCATTGATGATCATCATGTTTGGCCTTTTGTTATAAGTACAACACTGCAACAGCTGATCATCAAGTAGTACAAAATCTGCTATAGGCTTGCCAGAACTATTCATCGTCATTTGCCGAAGTTAAAATTGCTGGTTTGGGTATTTCTGGATTGTCTTCTTCATTAAGAAATTTGGGTGTTCAATGTTGTTCCTCATTAGTTTTTAAAATCATCCAGAATCAAATAATTCTGAATCAATTCTGTTCAAGCTGTATTCTGCCCTCTTCTGAATATTGTCGGCATTTCAGTTGCCGACTGCTTCTAGTCGAAGTTTCATCTGCCGATTCTTAGTTTCTAAATCGGAGTTCCATTGACCGACTTGAGTGATTTGGAATTTCAAAGTCCGAGTAAGAAGAAAATGTTTTTAGAATTGTTTTTGAGTGTTTTTGTTGTTTAGAGGTGAGTTGGGTGATTTGATTATGCCATCATATTTGCAAAAATTTGTCGAGGCGCCTATTCACCCCCTCTAGTAGCCATTCCGATCCCACAGATATTTGATGGGTTCAGTGGATAAAACCCTTTTTACTCTCAAGCATGGCAAAGATTTCCTCGTGGTTTAAATTTATGTTGATGATATCATCTGTGGTGGCTCCTCTCATGCTTTAGTTGCTGAGTTTGCAGATATCATGAGCAGGGAGTTTAAGATGTCCATGATGGGTGAACTCACCTTTTCCTTGGTTTGCAAATCAAGAAAAGCAAACAAGGTACCTTCATTCATCAGATGAATTATACCTAGGACCTTCTCAAGAAGTTTGACATGGCTGATGCGAAGCCCCTCGCCACTCTAATGGCTACTTTGGTAGCATTGGATCCCGATGAGGATGGAGAAGCCATAGACCAGAAGGAGTTCCGAAGCATGATCGGCTCCCTCCTCTACTTGACTACTACGAGGCCGGACATACACTTTGTAGTATGTCCGTGCGCTCATTTTTAGGCTTCGCCAAAGGCTTCACACTAACAAGCAGTAAAGCGCATTCTACGGTATCTCAACCACACTTTAGAATTCAACATTTGTTATTTTGCATCTTCTTCATTATGCCTTCGAGGTTATTCATATGTGTATTTTGCTGGGTGTAGAATTGATAAGAAAAGTATCTCGGGTACTTGTCATTTTCTAGGTACTTCTCTTGTTTGCTGGTCTTCCTGCAAACAGTCTAGCGTTGCACAATCTACAGTTGAGGTTGAATATGTTGCTGCAGCTAGCTGTTGCTCACAGATTTTGTGGATGGTTTCTACTTTGCGGGATTTTCGGTTAGATTATAAGAATGTTCCACTTTTCTGTGATAACACTAGTGCGATTTGTAATGCTAACAACCCGGTTCAGCATTCCAGAACCAAACACATTGCTTTGAGATATCATTTTCTTAGAGACCACAATGAGAAGGGTGATATTGAACTTCAATATGTTGATACCCAGAACCAGCTTGCCGAAATTTTTACCAAACCCCTTGACGCGTCTCGATTTTCTTATTTCCATGGGGAACTTGGTATTTGTCACCCTTACGACATTTTGTGAGGGGGAGTATGCTTTGATTGGTTTGCATAAGCTTCTTTTTATGTGAAATTGCATTGACATATATTTCCTCATGTATTCGTTTGCATAATTGTCATTGTTGGGGGAAAATACTCCATTTTCAGGACTTTGGAAATCAACGGTTAAAGATAATTCACCAACATCAAAGTTCACGTTCATCTCCGGAGGTGATAAAGTTTCTAAGCCAAAGGATACTTCGGCGTCATGATTCGAAGGCATCCTCCAAAGGCTCCGAAGCTTCAATGGAAAACAGCAAGACTGATAAGACGTCTTCCTTATCTATCTTCTCCGGATGTATTTTACTATTCTAACCCTACTCGGGATACCGAATAGTTTCTACTACGTCAGTTGTAATTGAGGGGTAAATAGTTCTTTTCCTTAGACTATTTGCCTATAAATACCCCCCTTCTTACCTTGTAATAGGCATCGAATACTCAGCTATTCAATACACAATTTCAGACTACTTGAGCTATTATCCTATTCGGAGGCTCAAGATAGTTCTCAACACAAACTCTCTGTTTGTTAGTTCTTAATCTTCGAGAACCTGTTAGCATAATCTTTTACGCCAATAGTTGGCGATGTCTGTGAGGAACCTAGTACTAAAAGCTATTTCTCTACTGCTGACTGTACTTCGAAGAGCACTTTTGGAGGGAGCTTCGGAGTCTCAAGATTCCGCACACCCTTTGGTAAGGGGCTTCCTAGTGCAGCTCGAAGACCTTTCCTCGCCTTCCCAAACCAATCGAAGTCCTCATTCTTCGGACCTCATCTTCATTAGCTATGCCTCCCAAGCAGAGCGTAGCCTCCGATCCTCCCCGAAGGTCCCCTCGGACCAACGGAGCAGGACCTTCAGTTATCCCGGTAACCCCCGAAGGGGCCGCCAGACGTCGAGCACCCAGAGGCCCCCGAGCCGCTCCCACGGTGCTCCAAACCGACTACGCAAGTTCCTGAGACCCGAAGCTCCCCTCCAAAGGAGACAAAGACCTTCCTGAGGATGAGGATACCCAAGTAGCGCGACTTCAAGAGGAAGTGACAACGTTGAGGCAAGATGCTGCCGATCGACTCCGCTCTCAAGCTTCCACTCATGCTCTAGAAGGGCCTCAAGACGGTGGTACCGGTGACCTTCCTGAAGCTATCCAAGTCCTGAAGGAATCCGAGAATGCATCATTCGACGACAAGTCTCCGTTGCATCCGGACCTGCAGAAGGTGCCTTTGGATCCCAGGTATAAATCCTCGAAGCTACACAAGTACTCCGGTGGGTCTGACCCCGGAGAATTCGCTCGTTCGTATGCTTTGGCAATAGAAGCTAGCGGAGGGGTGCGTAACACTATGGCAAAGTGCTTCCCCTCACTCTTGAAGGTGTATCTCTCCGATGGTTCTGGTCTCTAAAGCCAAGATCGATCAAGTCTTGGGAGCAGCTGAAAAGGAAGTTTGTAAGCAACTTCCAAGGTACATTTGTGGCCCCAATGTTGACTGGGAGTTTGTTTCAGGTGAAGCAGCAAGCGGGGGAGACACTTCGGGAATATTTCACCTGCTTCGCCCACACCAAGTCTCAGATCAAAGGCTTGTCTACCTCTTCGGTAGTTGATGCTGTGCGCGAAGCGGTGCTGAACTGAGATCTCCTCAGCAACTTCATCGAAAACCGGTGTCATCTGTGGCACAGCTGATGGCATACTTCAAACAGTATGCCAAGGCAGAGGAAGACTGCCTCCGAAGAACTGAAGCACCTGCACCAGCCCTTTGAGAAGTGAAGACGGAGCCTGAAGTCCCAACCTCTCCTCAAGCCCCCCTGACAATCGTTTCAATGATCATAGGTGGGGAAAGAAGCACTTCCGCTCAGAGGTGTTGAACATTGCAACCTCTGCCTCGAAGGCACCTGCCAACTTTCAGCAAGCGCAAGGCTTCAAGGTTGGAGCTTCGAAGCCCCAAGAAAGAATTATTGGCAGGCGCCAGAGCTTCGTCTGTTGTGTGCATGTCGAAAATAGAAGCCATGACATGAAGGATTGTAAGTCTGTATTAACCCTCCAGCGGCACGTTCGAAGCCTGTGCAAACCGTGGCCTGAGCCGACATCCCCAAAGCACCCATGCAGCTCCCGGTGGCCAATATTATGCCACCACCGAAGCAGGAAGATCCCCAAGATCACGACAAGTGAGTGGTCCTACCCATCTCTGGAGGGGGGACCCTCGGAAACATGTCAAAAATGCAACGGCGAGAATATGTCCGTGAAGTAGGCCACATAGGGACCTCGAATTCTGCGGCAGGAATGCTCGAGTGGTCTCATGTAACTATTTCCTTTACTGCCAATGATGCTGCGGGGGTGAAATTCCCTCATGGTGACCCCCTAGTCATTTCAGCTGATATAGCTGGAGTTGAAGTTTGAAGGATCCTGGTAGATGGCGGGAGCTCCGTAGATATACTTTTTGTCCAGGCCATCGACCAGAGGAATATACTTTTTGTCAAGGCCATTGACCAAATGTGCATTCCTCGGAGGAATTTACTTCCGATGGCCCGCCCACTCCAAGGCTTCGCAAGTACGCCTCTCGATGCCCTCGGCTAGATAGGCCTCGAGGTTGCCTTCGGAGAGGGGCCCTTAGCCAGGATGGAAGAAGTGATCTTCGACGTCGTCGATGCCCCATATGCCGATAATGCGATTTTTGGATGGGGGATGTTAAAACAGTTTGGGGCTATAGCACATCATAACTACTTATGTCTCAAGATGCCCATGCAAGGTGGAGTTCTCACTATTTCAGTAGACCAAGCTGTAGCCTGAAGAATGGAGTATGGCCACGGTCAGCCATTGGACCCTCGGCAAGTGCATAGTGTGTCGGAGCACATAGAAGAGGCTTCAGAGTTTTCAAACTCCTCGAAGGGCATTTCCTTAAAGCCAAGCCCGGAAGGTGATGTTGTCACGAAGATAATCCTGAAAGATGGCAGGGAGTACCCAATACAGTTCGGCAAGAGGCTACCTTCGGAGATAGCTGCTTCATTGGAGGAAGTAGTCAAACAAAATTTGGATATCTTTTCTTGGACCGATGAAGACATCACCGGGGTTGACCGGAGTATCATCGAGCATAGTTTGCTTATCAACCCGAAGGCTAGGCCAGTGCGCCAGGGGCTCCGTAAGTTATTAACAGAGAGGGCAGACCTCGCTAAGGTAGAAGTGGAAAAATTGCTAAGGGCTAGCATCATCAGGGAAGTAGCCCACACGGAGTGGCTGGCTAACCCTGTTTTTGTCAGGAAGAAGGGCTCTGGCAAGTGGCGCATGTGCATTGATTTCACATCATTAAATAAAGCTTGCTTGCGAGACCCCTACCCTATGCCCTGAATAGACCAGCTGGTGGATTCTACGTCTGGCTTCGAATTACTGAGCTTCCTGGATGCATACTCCGGTTATCATCAAGTCTGGCTAAAGCGCAAAGACGAAGCCAAGACGAGTTTCATAACCTCATGCGGAGTATTTTGTTATGTAAGAATGCCTTTTGGCTCGCGGAATGCTGGAGCCACCTTCTCATGTTTGATAGATAAGGCTCTAGGTCATCAAATAGACCGAAATATCGAAGCCTATATGGATGATATTGTAATAAAGAGTGCTGTAAAACACCATCATAGCCTAGACTTAGCTGAAACATTTGAGAGCCTCCGAGCATGTGGAGTTCGCCTCAACCCTGAAAAATGTATATTCGGGGCGCAAGCAGGAAAACTGCTAGGGTACTTAGTTTCGAGTAGAGGAATCGAAACTAGCCCAACGCAGATAAACACATTGCAAAGAATGGCTCCACTAGAAATTTTGAAGCAGGTCCAGAAGCTAATAGGACGGCTCGCAGCTCTCAGCAGATTCCTGGCCAGATCAGCCGAGTGAAGCCTTCCAATTTTTAAAGCTCTAAAGGGGTCCGAAAGTTTCAACTGGACGCTGGAGTGCCTGAAGAGCATCAATGATATTAAAGAATACCTCGGAAGCCTGTCAACACTTAATGTGCCCCTCCCAGAAGAAACTCTCCTTCTTTATCTTGCAGCAACGGGCTCCGCAGTAAGTGTAGTATTGGTCAGGGAAGTTCAGCTTAAAGGAAAGCTGGTGCAAAACCCGGTTTACTTTGTCTTAGAAGCTTTGTCCGGAGCAAAGACAAGATACTGTGAGCTCGAAAAATTTTCTTATGCTTTAGTAATGGCCTCGCGGAAGCTAAGGCATTACTTTCTAGCACATAATCTAATCGTTCCTACCTCGTATCCCCTTGGTGATATGCTTTGGAGCAAAGATTCTATGGGTAGGATCGGAAAATGGGCTATCGAGCTAGCCCCCTTTGGTATTTCCTTCACGGTGAGAACAGATATCAAATCTCAGATCATAGCTGACATCGTGATAGAGTGGACTCCGTCTGCAGTTTGGGCTCCAGAAGAAACCTCCGAATGTCTATGGACAATTTTTTCTGACGGAGCCTATCAGGCAACTGGTGCCGGAGCTAGAGCTGTAATATTATCGCCGTTAGGGAAAAAGGCCATGTATTCTCCGAGGCTCAACTTTAAGACCACCAATAATATCGCAGAATATGAAGGAATCATGCTAGGCCTTCGAAAGGAAAAGGCACTTGGAGTAGCAAGGATTATAATTAAAACAGATTCCCAAGTCGTCGCAGGGCATGTTGACAAAAGCTTTCAAGCAAAGAACCCGCATCTTGGAAAGTATCTAGAAGAAATCTGCAAGACAGAAGCAATGTTTAAAGGATTTTCTGCTCGCAGTATCCCTCGAGCAGATAATCAACTTGCAGACATTCTAGAGAAGGCTGCAGCCGAAGCATTGGACATCCTGGAGGGTGCATTCTATGAAGAACTTGTCAAGCCTACGGTAAATCAATTACCCTCAGCAGAAGTCCTTTGCATCCCAGCTGCAGATTGGCAAACCCCGATAATGGATGTCTTGCAAAGCAGCGCAGTCTTGTCAGAAGGTCCGGATTTCCGAAGGGTGCAAGCAAGGGCTCGAAATAATGAGCTTGTCAATGGGATATTATACAAAGCCGGAGTTTGTTCTCCCTTACTTCGATGCATCTCACAACCCGAAGGCCAAGATATACTTTGGGACATTCATGAAGGTTTATGTGGAAGCCATCTGGCCCCCCGTGCTCTAGCAGGAAAGACACTTCAGCAGGGGCTCTATTGGCCAACAATTGTAAGAGATGCAGAGGAATTAGCTCGAACCTGTTAAGGATGCCAGTGGATGGGTAGACGAAGCCACCGCCCACCAACATCACTTCAAGTTATTGCCCCGGTGTGACCAATGGCATGATGGCGAATGGATCTCATCAGCCCTTTTCCAATGGCAAAAGGCAGCTTGAAGTTCACAGTGGTAGCAATTGAGTATTTTTCTAAATGGGTCGAAGCTGAACCCCTAACTGCTATCACTTCAAGAAATGTGCAAAAAATCTTATGGCAAAATATCATATGCAGGTCCGGAGTGCCAAGGGAGTTAACTGTGGATAATGGCACCCAGTTCGAAGCCGAACCCTTTAAAGAATTTTGCGAAGAACTGAGCATCAAGTTATGCTTCACAGCAGTACGCCATCCACAGTCCAACGGAGCCGTCGAGCGAACCAATGGAAATATTCTCTCAGGTTTAAACCGAAGGATTGTCGGGCTGGCCAAGGGACTGTGGACCGAAGAACTTCCTAAGATTCTATGGTCCAATCGGACCACTCAGGCCAGGTTCACAGGCTTTACCCCATTCAGGTTGCTATTCGGAGATGAGGCCATGACTCCTACGGAGCTCAAAGGTGGATCCCTCCATGTAGTAGAACCTGGAAATGAAGACGAGAGAAGCACTTCACTGGACTTGTCAGAAGAAACAAGGCTTCGAGCTGTCGCCAATCTGACGAAGTACCAAGACCAAACAAAGACATGGTATGACCCGAAGATAACACTGAACGAGCTTAAACTAGGTCATTTGGTATTGCGAAGTGTAATAGCTCTGGGGAAGTTAGGAAATAAATGGGAAGGACCATATATTATCCTACGCTCAGGGTGCCCCGGTTCGTTTAAATTAGCTAATTTAGAAGGGGAAGAGTTGAAGCATGCATGGCATGCAGAGCACCTTAAACATTATTATGCTTAAGGGCTCCTTGTAATCAATTGTTAAAGTACCTTTCTAAATAAAGATGGAGGTTCGAATTTTGTTTACTCTTCAAATATCCCTTACTCCTGGTGGACGCATCAAGAGAATAGAGATGCTTGCGGAGTCAAGCATCTTTCAACGAACCCAGACAACGGCCTTCGAACCATTGGTTCAAGGATTCTGTTGCCAGCCTACGGATTCTTGGCTCCGGCTTGTTAGGATCCGTAGAAGAGTCTAAGGACTTTAAAAGAACAAATTTATGGCCTCTGGGTTCGAAGCATCTGTAAAAGAGCCATAGGTGGCCAGCCTATGGATTCCAGGCTCTGGCTTGTTAGGATCCATAAAAGAGTCTAAGGACTTTAAAAGAATATATTTCCGGCCTCCGGGTTCGAAGCATCTGTAAAAGAGTCGTAGGTGGCCAGCCTACGGATTCTAGGCTCCGGCTTGTTAGGATCCGTAGAAGAGTCTAAGGACTTTAAAAGAACAGATTTCCGGCCTTCGGGTTCGAAGCATCTGTAAAAGAGCCATAGGTGGCCAGCCTACGGATTCTAGGATCCGGCTTGTTAGGATCCGTAGAAGAGTCTAAGGACTTTAAAAAAACAGATTTCCGGCCTTTAGGTTCGAAGCATCTGTAAAAGAGCCATAGTTGGCCAGCCTACGGATTCTAGGCTCCGGCTTGTTAGGATCCGTAGAAGAGTCTAAGGACTTTAAAAGAATAGATTTCCGGCCTCTGGGTTCGAAGCATCTATAAAAGAGTCGAAGGTGACCAAGCAATAAGGTTTCAAGGCTCCGGCCCAATGAAACTCTTTTAAAGTCCTAAGTGACTGCTATGGGAGCTTACAAGTATAAATTTAGCTCCGAAACTTATAAACATCGTAATACGGACGTACAGTTCGAAGAACTCTACAAAGAGTAAAGTATGATTACCAAGTGTTGTGCAAAGCATCAGATTGTTATATAAATCATTGTGTCCGACGGACCCTATCGCAACGTGCACGGTCCCCCACCCACAAGGAGGGGCAGGGGAGTAAGGAACAACAAAAAGATGCTTCCAAAGCAATTCATATTAATTGGATAATCATATTATTACATCAAGAAAAGTTTTGGTCTAAGCCTAGATAAAAACAAAGACCCCTCCGACCTCTAGAGCCACTTCTAAGACCACTTCGGCCTTCAGAGCTTGAAGCCTTCGGGATTTTCTTCTTAGTTTGAGTGCTTTTCTTCTTCGAAGCTCGCAGTTTTTTCTGCTCTTGTTGAAGTTCAGCCCAAGACAGAAGTCTTTCAGAGCTAGCTTCTACTGGATCTTCGGCTTGGTACTCCGAGTCAAACCAATCTACGTATTTAGAGGACGAAGACGCTTCTTCCTTATCTTCTTCCTTGATATAAGCTAAGACCTCGTGATGGACTTCGGGTGCTATCTCCCCTTGATCCCCTCAAGGAACAGAGAAGCACGAGCGTCGATAAGGCCTTAAGCTTTTGAGGACAGACCACTGCCGATGGAGCACTTCGTTAAGTTCCAATACTTCAAAGTCAAGCTCCGAAGGGCATGGTTAAACCTAAAAGAATAAACATCCAAACAAAGTTCCTCGTTTATAAACTTTTCATTCATTCATATAAGGGGCTTTACAAGATTTTTTGTACATGCTTAAGCGCCCTATAAGACTAAACCTGTGGGTCGGCTGGCGGAGCAGGTGGTGTCGGAGGTGGCGAAGCTAGAAGCGGAGGCCTCGTTTGACCTTGCTTTTGCCGGTGAGCCTCGTCGATCCAAGCTTTGGCTGCAGCCTTGTGGTCTATTTTCAAGATTGCACGGAAAGCTTCTCAGGCAGAAGCTACATCCTGCGAAGGATGCAACAAGTCCTCGTCGGCAAAGCCTGCAGGCGTCGAACCCCCAACCGGAGCAACTGAAATCCCAAGAGCTTCGATGTGATGGAGGACTCCAATCCTGGTAACTTGTCCGGAGATCTCTCCATACCGAACACCGGAGCCCATCATCAGCTTTGTCGCCACTTGAATCATTTTCAGCTTCCGGTCGAGGCGCTCGCTCGCTACAGTCAAAGATGATGGGCAAATTGTGCCGAAGTATTCCAAGGTACCCTGAAGGGCATCAAAGGTATGCTCCGCTGTCGCAGCATTCTTCACTTCTGCTGCCTCCAACCCAGCAGCAGCAGACACTTCGGCCATTTTGGATAGTAGAGTGCTTTTCTGAGCCATGGCTTGTTGAAGTGAGTCTTGGAGCTCTATGAGTTGTGTGCTTGAAGTGGCTACTACTTGCCAGAGCTTCTCCACCTCCGCTCTGAGCACCAAACATTCAGCCTCGGCCTCTTGGGGCGAAGTTTGGAGTGTAGTGCTGCTCTGCCGCTCGATTCGGAGTGCTTCGTCGGTGGCGGCCCTAGCCCTCCGTTCTTTGAGGAGCTCCTCCTCCAGTTGGAGCATTTTGTCTTCGGAGTTTTTAAGGGCAGACTGGAGGGTAGTAACCTTCCTCTTGAGACGATTAGTTTCGACCTCATTGGAAGTCGCTACCGCTCTAGCAATGACAAATTGCTGCAAAAAGAGCAAGTAAGTACTATGTAATTCCATTTATTGATTGAATGCACTTGTGGTACGTTGCATACCTGAAGGGCAGCCCTTTCGAGGGCTAGATTGAGCTCTGGGGCTCTGGCTTCACTCAAGAAAGAGACCAAGTAGGAGTTTACGACTTCTTGGCCCTTCTCCTCCAAGGGCTCCAGAAGCACCCGGAGGCCCATTCGTTGCTCCAAGAATGGAGCCAACAAAGGGAGATAGGACAAAGCCTTGCGATCATCTGCGGTTGCCTCCTCCTCCGAATTGCTTGTCGAAGGATCGTTGGAGGAAGGCATTGCCATCAAAACAGGGAGGGGACCGAGGCTCATCATGCTCTTTCCCCTCCCTGGCAAGAAAGCCGGAGCAGGGACTCCGACGGAGGCAGATCCTCCTTCGACTGATGCCCCCTCGGCCGGAACTGCTTCGCCCTAGACGGCTCCAGTCGTCGAAGCTGCTGTGTCTGTCGGAGCCTCAACTCTGAGAGAAGCTAAAGCTCCATCTGTGATCGGAGCTATGTTACTCCTCAACGCACCTACAACATTAAGGTACTTAATGAATATTTGTGGGTAATAACTGTTGCAAGAATTATAAAGGCAAAAGCTTCGAAGGATACCTTCGTCTGTGCCTTGAGGAATAATTGTAGGGTCCTCCAAGACCTCGTACATTCGGAGGTACTCGTAGAGGTCATCCCCCAAAGTCCGCTCAGGTGTAGCCGCTGCAGTCGCCTCGACCTCTGACACTATAACCCCGGCTACGGGTGAGTTGGGGATAACCGCCTCAAGCTCTGATCTCGCGGAGACGGGCTCGGGAGAGCGCGCTGTGTCTGCCTCTGTAGCCTCTCGAGAAGGAGCTCCGGCTGCATCCACGGCCTCGTCTTCACTATCATCAATAAGATAGTTCTCGAGGGCCTTCCCCATTCAGGCGTCGGAGTCCTTTTCCCCGAAGTCTTCCGAAGACAAGCTCCGAATGCCTGAGGAGGAAGGCGAGGACACTGGAGTCAGCTGAGGAGGAAGTTTTGTCATTTTCTTCCCGTTCCTTATTGGGGTCTTGACGGTCTTCTTCGAAGGCTCGGCAGTGGCTTTCCTCTTTCGAGGGGCCACTCCAGTCGAGTCAAAGTCTGGCAGAGGTCGGGGCTACATTCCGAGAGCCCTCCACACTCTGTTGAAGCGCTCCCAGCTTCCCACCAACTCTATCCTTTTCTGCCTCTCCGCCACCGTAGGGGCTCCGAGCAACCGTTTGATGGCTCTCGCTATCTGCTCCGGAGCTAGCGCCAAAGGAGCCGCTGGAAAAAGGTAGCATATTATAAGTATGTTATTTCTTTCCTAATATATTACTGCAGGAAGATCGAAGGTTTACTTAGACTTCGAAGCTCTCCCTCCGAAGTGTTTTGGAATGCTATCGGCCAGTCGGCTCCGAGAGGCAGGATCTAGAGGGCGATGAATTCCTCCGCCAGATCACGCATGCTCATGCGGCTGGCTATCGAAGAAAGCAACCCAAGCCGCGTTGAGAGCAGGCTTAGGTTCGGAGAGACTTCGGCCTCCTTCCGGAACCAGATCTCTTGAAGAGGCCCCGTGAAGCTAGAGCCTTCTCCGACCTCAGCGTAAAACCACTGGAGGATCCAGTTGGTATACCACCAGTCGTTGATGGCCTTCGCAGGGAAATGTTGTGCATGCTCCTTCCGAAGATGAAAGTTGATGCTTCCGAAGGCTGTCAACACCTTGGTGTCTTTGGGGCAATCTTGTGGCTTCGGTTGGCAGGTGGCTTCGTGGGTGGCAGCGAAGATCTCTGATCTTCCTTCGCATCCTTCGGCCTGAAGGGCCCATTCAAAGATCGCCAGCCTTGCGATGGCATTGGGGGACAACTGAGGTAAGGTAATGTGAAACATTTCCAGTACCTCTGATAGGAAATCGATCGCAGGGAGTCCAAGTCCAGCTTCGAAGAATGCTTCAAAGACCACTACTTCTCCACTTTGCGGCTTCGGTGTCGACTCCATTCCTAGGACCTGAGTCCTCATTCTAGGGCCCAGCTTCCCGGCCACTACCTCTTCAATGGATTCTGCGGTGCTTGTGGACTGGCCGATGAGGAAGCTTTGCGGGATCTTCTTCTTGGACGGAGGGCGGAGCTCCCGAGGATTTTTGGGCCAAGAACTTCCTGGAGCCCCCTCCATGGCCACTGCTGCTGAAGTCGCCCAAGCTTTCCTTTGCACCAAAGTGCTCGCTGCCGCTGGCACGTTGGTGCTGGTCCTCGCCATGAGTGGATCAATCAGAAAGGTTGAAGGGAAATTTTGGAGGTTGAAGAAAGTGAGCTTTGGAAATCAGGCACTGTAAAAATTTTCAGTGGGCTTCGACCCCCCTTTTATAGCCTTTCCACTAGCTACTATGCTTCGGTCGTGTTCACATTGCAGGTTCGACTTCCGCTGCTGACAGGTGGGATCAGGAAGTGAAAAGGTGTGAACCCAAGGTAAAATTTTGACTGTTACCTTTTTTGGGAGCATAACGGCTACTTGAAGGGTAACAACTCAAAATTAACGGTTCTTCACGACGCTCTACTTCTGTAACGGTTCACTTTCCTGCGAAGTGTTCACACAGCAGTCCCAATTCGAAGCTTTCATCGGGAATACTTCGATGGCAAATACCCTTCGAATAACTGTAACACCCTCAAATTTCTCTAAGTCCTTGTATATGAAAATATTCCTTGCGTATACTGCTTTCCTTCCATACAGGTTAAATCGGAGAAGCGTATTTGAGGGGCTACTGTTGGGGGAAAATACTCCATTCCAGGACTTTGGAAATCAACGGTTAAAGATAATTCACCAACATAAAATTTCACGTTCATCTCCGGAGGTGATAAAGTTTCTAAGCCGAAGGATACTTCGGCGTCATGATTTGAAGGCATCCTCCGAAGGCTCCGAAGCTTCAATGGAAAATAGCAAGACTGATAAGACGTCTGCCTTATCTATTTTCTCCGGATGTATTTTACTATTTTAACCCTACTCGGGGTAACGAATAGTTTCCACTATGTTGGTTGTAATTGAGGGGTAAATAGGTCTTTTCCTTAGACTTTTTGCCTATAAATACCCCCCTTCTTACCTTGTAATAGGCATCGAATACTCAGCTATTCAATACACAATTTCAGACTACTTGAGCTATTATCCTATTAGGAGGCTCAAGATAGTTCTCAACACAAACTCTCTGTTTGTTAGTTCTTAATCTTCGAGAACTTGTTAGCGTAATCTTTTATGCCAACAGTCATGATCATGGTAGCTCAGCTCTGGTTAATATATCAATCTTCATTACGAGCATAATTTTGATTTGCAAAATTCAATACATTATCACTGCTTAGTCTAGTATCTAGCTTGTTTTAGGCCAAAATTGCTTTAGCTATCTTTTATCTTCCTGGTAGCTAGGATCCTTTTCTTAGGATTGCAAAATTGCAACTGGAAAATTTATATGATTTTCATGGAAATCGTACTAACAAATTGATTAAATCATAAAACTCCATGTTTATGAGCTAAAAATGAAAAGATCCAGGCGGGTTTGTGTTATCGCACTATTGTATTCTAGATTGATTACCATGTCACTTTGGTATGAACTAGGATATTCTAATGTTTGCCAAAACCATTGTCTTAAGCTTCTGACAGTCTTCTCTTGACCTAGGCTTGGCAGGGTTGGGAAGTGTAAGGTTGACAAGAAAATAACCCCTACCAATATCAAAAGAATTGCAAATATGAGTTTATTGCATATCACGTTTGCTAAATGCTCCTAGAAATTGGATATGTTTTCCTAGGTAGAAATTTGCTTGATTTTGCAGTTAATGCCTTTTAACGACTAGATTGCTAGCCTAAGTGGTGATGATTTTATTTCCAAAAATATCAAAATAACATGCTTAATCATTGAAATTGGATTTTGTTAACTTGAGCTGAGCACATAGTCTTTGACATCATTTTTCGCATATTTTTACACTCTATGCCATAGCACTCGACATAAGTCCGGATCTTTGCATCTTTTACTGCTCCTTGATTCTTGCATTGCCAAAGGGGGAGAAATCTAAGTCTCCAAGCCAAGGGATGATAATATCAAAGGGGGAGAAGCTAAGTTACCTGCATGATTAAGGGGGAAATTTTCTTCATGCTTTGCCGAAGGGCATTCATATGTGAAAGAGGGATAAATTCATTTTTCAAGTGACACGATGTGGCTCTTTTCTGAGTTTTTCTAGTCACTTGTGCGATGAAAAATTTCAAAATTTTCTTGAGTTTTAATTTGGTTGTCAATGCACTCATCAAGGAGGGAGATTGAGAAACCAAGTTGAGATGTGCCTTGTTTCAGTTTGTGATGAGTGATTGACAAATTTCCTTGTAGCAAATGGGTCCCACCGAAGGGTTCGGTGTTTGCAGGTTACACCTAGATGCAGTGGAGTATATCTGTCAGAGGGGTCCTACAGTATACGATTCGAAGGTTGTATCAAAGGGATCAATACTTTGGGAGGTACACCGGAGTGTGTACTGGAGGGTGTTTTATCCAGAGAGGCCTCTAGGGTATTGGATACACTTGTTTGCTTATTGTTTGTGTGCACGTGACTTCGGAGGCGATGGGACGGTCAACACAGCAGGTGAACTGGGTCAAGCAGGGGGCTTGGTGTCAGGCAAGCGAGGAGCTTGGTCACGGAGGTTCTCTGAAGTCGAGGTTGTTCCTCAGGTCAAGGTGCACCAGTTGAAGGCAGAAAGTATGGAGGGAGACTCCGGCTAATGATACCTCGAGGCAAAGTCATCGGAGGCGAGGCACTTCGAAGGGGCACTCAGGAATGAGGCAATGTTCCCAAGTGTGCTCCGAAAGGAGGCACTTGGAAGGACACCTGACGAAGGTCTCTGAAGTCAAGGTGCATCGAAGGCATGATCTGGGTAAGGCTCTCGGGGAGTGTGCTCAAGGTTGAGACACTGCGAAGGAGTTCATATGGAAGTGCTTCATGCGGAGGCCTTGGACGAAGGAGGGATTTTGGAAGGTGGTAGACAAACCCACCGACAGGAGGTACTTCGAAGGTGGGGCTTCGAAGTCAGGATGACCTAACGTACTTCGGCCATGCATGGCTTCGGTACACAGACAGGCAATGGTCGATCTAAGGGTAGCTGCAAAGTCATGGTGATCCACTCCAGAGGTAATGGTGCGAAGACTTAAGGGCTTTGACGTCTTCGGCTCAAAATTGTCACTTGTATCAAAGACAAACTTCGATGTAGCGAAGACCAACGGGTTCGAAGCCTACTATCAAAGCCACTACAACACTTCATGTGCGAAGGGGGCTCTGAAGATTCTAGTCTGCAAAGCTGACACAAAAGGAGCTTCCAATAAAGTAGACTACCATCTCACTACAACAATTCAGAAAACTTTCGTCGGCCAAAACCGACAGAAGTTAGCCCTTTCCTGACGGAAGAAGCTAACTTCCGTCGGCAAAAGGCTAACTTCCGTCGGCTTCACATGGCCGACGGAAGTTATCGAGGTATTTTTCCACGTCAACAAAAACACACTTAACTTCCGTCAGCTAATGTATGGCCGACGAAAGTTAACGGAAAACAGAAAAAACGAAAAAAAGTAACTTCCGTCGGCTAATGTGTGGCCGACGGAAATTACTTTTTCCTTTAAAAAATAGTTTGTGATACAGTGCCACATGATGCACATTCTGAACAAAACATATGAAGAGGGTGCACATGCCACATGATGCACAAGACATATGAAGAGTTTGTGATACAGTGCTATGACACAAAAGAGTTTAGATTCACAACCATAACCACATCCAGTTCATGGAACTCGTAGGAGAAAGACAAGAACAAGAGCAGCTTGCCACTTGCTAGTATATGATGAACCTGTACATGGGAGTGTATGTGTGAAGCGTCTTGCTCTGGAGTATGTCGAGCCGATCAGGTGACGGATAACTTTGTCAGGGTCGTTGTCGTGGATCGCCAGCAGCTCCGGAACGTTCGAGGTTGTGAAGCCCATCTCATGGAGAGCGATGTAGGATTTCACAAACTCCTTCACCTGAAAGAAGATAAGATTCCATGCTTGGTCAGTTTTCTGCTTTTGTCCATTGTCTGCAAATACTAATGGCGATTGGATCGACAAAAGCTACTTTCTTTTGAGTTACCAAAGCACTGGTGTGTTTGTAATTGATGGCGGTGAGCGTAATCGAGAAACTACAAGATAATCAGGGGAAAAGAAGCGTGCCTTCACTGGATTATCACCATAATTCAACACAGCAAATGAGACAGCTTCACGTCCTAGCCCTATGGCTACATACTTGTCCACAATAGGATCCCCTGAAGTAGCCTTCATAAAATCAAAAATAGAAGTAAGTTCTCCAGGGTGATGGCATTATATCACAACATGTTAGAATATTCTGCTAATATGTGAAAAGATGCCGAGGAGGCGAGTAACCTATAATGGAATACTTAGAGTATCAGGGGTATTAGTCCCATATTTGCCCATAGGACTTTATATATTAGTTCAATCCCAAATTATAGTTAGATAGTTCAGAACATTAAAACAGTAAAATTAATTTGCATACAAATCTAGCGTTCGGCACTTTGCATACATATATGTATCAACTCTGTTACCACAGAGGGGTCGCACTTGAATTCAAAGCCATTACAGCACATATAGTTTTCTTCAACCCGTTTTCCTTCTTTCCACTCCCCCAACTCAGCGCAGGTCATAATTACGTTGAGGAAAATAGACCTCATGACCAAAATTGTCGAATTCAACACCATCCAACAGAAAAGCTTAAGAGTAGAACCTGAACTTCCATTATGAACACCGCATTCCAAGTCACCGCATCTCACCGCGGCATTCCATCGAACACCGCACGAGCAGCCCCCATATCCCCGGCTTCAGCATACATCCTGCTTCCCCATATCCCCATGGCCGGCGACATCGGCCACCTCCACGCTGTCGTCGTCGTCTCTGGGGTCCTCACGTCCAGTCCATGGCGCGCGGAGGTGGCGTGAAGGCACGGAGGTGGCGGGAAGGCGTGGAGGCGGCGTAGGCGGCGTGAAGCTGGGGAGGCGCACAGAGGCGGCAGGCAGGCGCGGAGGCGGCAGGAAGCCGGGGAGGCACGCGGAGGCGATGACCGCCCTCTCCTCCTTCTCCTCCACCTGTCGCGTGGGGCTCCATGGCGCACGGAGGTGGCGGGAAGCCGAGGAGGCGCGCAGAGGCGGTGGGAAGGCGTGGAGGTGGCGGCGACCGGGCAGCGCGGAGGTGGTGGCGGGGAAGAGGAGAAGTGGTGACGGGGGATGCGGAAAAACCTAGGGTTAAAAGAAGGCGTGGGCTGGGAAAAAGAAGGTGCGTTGCTAGAAACATAACTTCCGTCGGCCACATCTAAAGCCGACGAAAGTTAATTTTAACTTCCGTCGGCTTTAATATTGGTCGACGGAAGTTACGGCGTTTATCCCGAGCGTGGGTTGAAGCCTTTTAACTTCCGTCGGCCACAGTCAAAAGTCGACGGAAGTTAAATTAACTTCCGTCGGGTCCTGTAGGCCGACGGAAGTTAGCTAACTTATGTCGGCTTTTCCAAAAACCGACGAAAGTTAAAATTGCCGATGAAAATTTACTGTTTTCTTGTAGTGTCTGTACCCTCGTGACTGCTAGAGGCAGTAAAGTTGTAAACCCTAGGGGTATAGTAGTCTCTTCATAGGTCTGAGTTGTGCCTATAAATAGAGAGGCACGCTGAGGTCTAGGGCAATACTGTGCACTTCTCTTTGAGAACCTTCTGTGCTCACAGTAACCGACGGCCAGCCGCCATGAACTTGTTCACTGTTCTTTCAATGAAATTTCTATTCTGTTTCCATTGATTGCATGAACTTGTATATGTGATTTTTGCATTGTTTGAGTTGAGTTTTCTTCAGTCTATTTCGTTTTGTGCAAACCTGAGTTTTTGCTATGTGTTCTTGCTGACGAAGTGTCTTCTGCCTCACATGCATGCGAAATCAGTGACTGTAGTTTCAGATTATGTTCGCTCTAAGTATATCGGATGCTAGTCCTCACGAATTACTAGCGACGTACCATCTGTTGTGTGCGTGCGAAGCTGTTTTTCCTTAGCATAGCCGAAGCCTTCCTGACAGTCAGTTTTGCTAAGTCCTTTTCAGAGCACTTTGTAGTGTGAAGCCTAGTACCTGTTACTAGTGTGGTGCATCTGATCAGAGCTCTTTGAGGGAAACGCACTTGTGCAAAGTACTGTTGTGTGAAGCCTACTTGAAGGCACCTCTGTGTGTAGAGCCATCACAAACTTTGCTGAGTTGAGTGCGTTTTTGGGTTTCTGAGTGTGAGTGAAGTCTTCTGGACTTCGAACATTTACCCTGTGTGAAGCCTGTGTATGGAGTGTGTTCCATACCTCTGAAGCAGACTCTACAAAGGGTGTGTAGGAAGTCTATTTAGCATAAGAGAAAATTTATAAGCTCCCATTCACCCCCCTCTGGTCTCCTTTTTTGGTCCAATAGCCTGGCTTTGAAAGTTCACCTTTAGAATGTTGGTGGTCGAGAGGCACCCCCCCGATTGGTGGACTCGAGGACTTGAGGCCCCTGGTCGTCTTTCTTCTGGAGAAAGCCGACCATTCATTGGTCAACACAAAGTCCTTAGGAGGGAGTCCATGATCATATTCTCGACAGGGACTATTCTCGTACAAACAACTAGATGGACATGTTAGTCCCAAAATATTTATTCCTTTGCCTTGAGCAATGTCTGCTTTGAATTTTGGCTTGATGTTGATCAACATATGAAGTGTGGGTGCTTCCAAATTTTTAAACCACATGACATCCTTCAATACATGAAGCTCAAACTTGCTCTTCTCTTCATCAACTCTTACATTCCTTGAATAAGTGATGTGGATCACCCATAGTTTATTATGGACTTACATGGTTCATCGGCACAAAGCTTATACTCACTCTTCACCATCGCATTGGTCATTCGGCGCCAAGCCTCTACTTGCCCTTCACCTTTGCATGGTCCTTCATAGTCGAGTATCACTTGCCCTTCACCATATTGCCATAGAAAACCACTTCTTATCCTACATCTTCAATATGTCTACTTTATCCTCCTGATTAATATTCTTCGTGATCCTCAACATATAATCAATGGTATAATTCAATTGTTCTTCATGATTCTTAGCTTCTTATTAGTCATCAACTTTGATCAAAGATTTTATATCTGTGGAAGTTGAATATGACCTTTCATCAAAATTCTACTTGTTGATTCTCAACTCATAAGCAATCAACATTTTTGCTTAATACTGGAACTTAACCTAACACACAAACTCATTAAACTAGTTAGTCCAAACATTCATTGTCATTAATAACCGAAACTCAGTAGAACTCAAGGACTGAGATCTTTCACATATAATCGTGTCTCAGAGAATAAACCTAGTGAGATATCTTGTAGGAGAGTCTTTTTTTCCTAAAATTACATCTGTTGGATTGCCAAAATAACATATGTACTTTAATTGGTTCATTTAGTCAGTGTTGACCACCCTGTCTACCTGCTTCCCATTTTTCTTGCAACATTGCTAGGACCCTCCCCTAACATTATAAAAAAAAATAAGTACATAAATAAAATATGCATGTTTAGTAAGTAATGTCAGTTTGCTATAGATACCACTATAGTTGTCCTCTACTTTTATCGTCGTCAGGGTCATCTCATAACCCCAATTAGTATAAAATTTAGCCATAACAGTCAATTGGACATGTCCAATTGTTATTATCACATAGTCTCCTTGTGTTAGATCAGCTCTTTTACTAAATTTGGGTCACCCTTTGTGGATACATACCCTGCATCCACATCTCACAACATCAACCTCACTAATGCACCCATGTCTTATTAATATATTAGGGTGTCACCAGCATAAATGTTGTTGATATCACAAAAGTTTTTTTGGTAGAAACTACAACAATTAGACAATATCTCATTAGTTTGTTAATTTTATTAGCACATAAATAGAATATGCAATGTACAATATATAAACTTGATGACATCCAACATTGACTTGATGATTGATCGTGGTGAAGCAAGTGTTGAGAATATAAGTTGGTATATGTTGGGGGAAAATATTTCATCCTCCAGAGATTAAGAAAACCTCAACATCAACACAATCAGAAAAACGAAGTTAGAAGCTTTGGTCTCCGAAGGTCTTAAAAGCATCAAGGCTTTGCTGTATTCGGAGCCTTCTACAATGAAAGCCTTTGCAAAGGCTTCGGCGTGACGGAGAATCTTGGAGCCTCTTTACCCGAAGGGGTACTGCCCAGCAAGGACAGAAGAATTACTTTTTCACTGTTAAATTAGTCTTTTACCCTTTTAACCCTACGAAGAATATTAAATAATATCTTCTAAGTCGGTTGTAATTAGAGGGCAAAGGAGTCTTTTCCTAATGTATTTTGTCTATAAATACCCCCTCTTCCTTCTGTAAGGGGTATCGAATACTCAGATATTCAATACACACTACGAACTAACTCAAGCTATTATCCAATTTAGAGGATTGGAATAGTCCTCATAAGCAAACACTTCGTTTGTCAGTCTTTCAAGTTCTCTAAACTTGTTAGCGTAATCTTTTACGCCAACAGTTGGCGCCATCAGTGGGGAACCTTTTACAAAAACTTCATTCTCTACCAATCCTTTCTTAGAGCCATGCCTCCTAAATGGAGTCTAGGCACTAGTCCCCTCCGAAGGTCTTCTTGGACCTCTGGGTTGGGATCTTTGAACACCACCGAGGTCAGAGGACCCTCCGTGGTCCCACCACCTCAAACTCCTGAAGTAAATACTCATCCTTGAGCATACGGAGCACCTTCTACAGCTCCGTCCGTGCTCCGAACCGACGAAGCCCCTCCTGCGACTCCGTCTGTGCTCCGAACTGACTTCGCCAGTTCTCAAGACTCAAAGGTCCCCTCTAGAGGAAATGAAGACCATCCTGGTGACATGGCGACCCAGATGGCTTGGCTTCAGGCCGAGGTAGAGAGATGGAGGCAGGAAGGTTCCGATAGGCTTCGTCCTCAGGCTAGCCCTGTCATTCTGGAGGTGCCTCAAGATGATGATCCTATTTACTATCCCAAAGCCTCTGAGATCCAGAGAAGCACCGAGAATGCTTCCTTCAACGATTAATCTCCGCTACACCCAGACTTGCAAAAGGTGCGCTTCGACACCAAGTTCAGGACTTTGAAGCTACGCAATTACTCCGGAGAGGAAGACCTCGGAAAATTCTCCCGCACTTATGCTCTATCAATTGAAGACAGTGGAGGGGTTTGAGACACGATGGCCAAGTGTTTCCCCCTTGCGCTCGAAGGGATTGCTCTGTGTTGGTTCTGGTCGTTAAAACCAGCATCAATTAAGTCCTAGGAGCAGTTGAGCAAAAAATTTGTGAGCAATTTTCAAGGCACCTTCGTGCCCCCTATGTCTACAGGGAGTATTTTTCAGGTGAAGCAACAACCTAGAGAAAATCTGCGACAATTCTTCAAATGCTTTGCTCATACAAAGTCATAGATAAAGGGGTTGTCTGCATCATCCATTGTTGATGCAGCACGCGAAGGTGTCCCGAACGTGGGCCTCCTCGACAAGCTTCACCAAAAGCATATTTCCCTAGTAGCACAGTTAATGGCCTACTTCGAGGAATATGCTAAGTCGAAAGAAGGATGGCTCTGAAGGACTGCTTTGTCTTCATCAACCGTCCTCCAAGAAGTCAAGCTTGAACTGAAGACTTCAAGTCCACCACAAGTGTTCTCCTTCGACAATAATCAACACGATGGACGAAGAGAACGAAAGCATCCTCGCTCCGAAGTTCTAAATATTGCCCCTTCTGCTTGGAATTTGCCACCTAAGTATATGTAGGTTTAGGGCAACAAGGTCAGCGGCTCAAGGCCGCCAGGGAAGCCGGCTGGCCGAGGCTAGGCCTTCTTCTTCTATGTGCATGGCAAAAACCAATGCCATGCTACCGACACATGTAAGTCCATATTAGCTCTACGGAGCGAGTATCTCAGGAGGAGCTCTGGTCGAGGCACTATTGACCAGACCCTCCCGCGGCATGTCCAGAGCCAGTTCAGGCTATCAGATGTGTGGACAGCTTCGAAGCCCCAAGACAACCTTTGGTGGCTAGTGTTATGCCACCTCCAAAGCAAGAGGACAACCAATACCATGGCAAACGGGTAGTCCTGCCCATCTTCGGATGAGGGACCCTGGGCCACATGTCGAAGCATAAGCGGAGGGAATATGTCCGCGAAGTAGGTTATATTCGGACCTCCTCATAGTCCACTAAAATGCCCGAGTTGTCTCATGTGCCCATATCCTTCTCCGCAGTTGATGCATTTGGAATTAAATTCCCTCATGCAGACCCTCTTGTTATTACAGCTGATATTGGAGGAAGAGAGGTCCGGCGAGTGTTGGTTGATGGTGGAAGCTCCACAGACATTATCTTCGTCTAGGCCTTTGATCAATTGTGCATCCTGCGGAAGCATTTACTTCCAGTAGCTTGTCTGCTTCAAGGCTTCGCAGGCCCTCCTCTCGATGCCCTCGGCCAAATAGGCCTCGAGGTCTCCTTCGGAGAGGGGCACCTAGCTAGATCGAAGGAGGTGATTTTTGACATCGTCGACACCCCTTATGCTTATAATGTTATCTTTGGAAGGAGAATGCTAAACCAATTCGGAGTTGTGCAACATCACAATTATTTATGCCTGAAAATGACTACGCGAGGAGTACTTGCTGTCCTCGGTGACCAAGCTATAGCGCGGAGGGCGGAGTACGGCCATGGCCCACCTCTTCATTCCAGGCAAGTAAATAATGTGCAGGATCATTCGGAGGATAATTCTGTGTCAAGAGACCCCTCGAAGATATCCTCCCTCAAGACAAGATCCGAGGGTGAAGTTATAAGAAATATCATTGTCAAGGACAACAAAGACTATCCCATCCAGTTTGGCAAGGAATTGCCTCAGGAAATTGCCACTTCGCTAAAAGTAGTTAAATACAATTTGGATGTCTTTGCCTGGTCAGATGAAGATATTCCCGGAGTCGACCGAAGCATTATCGAGTACATCCTACTCGTCAACCCAAGGGTTCAACCTGTTCACCAGGGGCTCCACAAGTTATCGATAGAAAGGGAAAATCTTGGCAAAGCGGAGGTTGAAAATATATTAATGGCTAGGATCATTAGGGAGGTGGCCCACACTGAGTGGTTAGCTAACCCCGTCTTTGTTAAGAAAAAGCCTCTGGCATGTGGCGCGTGTGCATTGACTTCACATCTTTGAATAAAGCATGCCCACGTGACCCCTACCCCATGCCCACATTGATCAACTCGTCGACTCTATAGCTGGCTCTGAACTTTTAAGCTTCCTCGACGCGTATTCTGGGTATCATCAAATATGGTTAAAACGCGAAGATGAAGCCAATACAAGCTTCATAACTCCTTCGAGAGTCTTTTGTTATGTCAAAATGCCCTTCGGCTTAAGAAATATCGGGGCAACTTTTTCAATATTAATTGCTAAGGCTTTAGGTCACCAGATAGGTCACAATGTTGAGGACTATATGGATGACATTGTTATAAAGAGTGCTTTGAAGCACCAACATAGTCTATACTTAGTAGAAACTTTTGAGAGCCTCCGAGCATGTGGAGTTCACCTCAACCCTGAGAAATGTATCTTTGGGGCTAAAGCAGGAAAGTTGTTAGGGTATTTAGTTTCGAGTAGAGGGATCAAAGCTAGCATTGATCCCTCCGCACCTTCGAACTAGAGCTTGATAATGAAAGACAGACTTCGCTGGACTTGACTGAAGAAACAAGGCTTCAAGCTGTTGCTAACCTAACGAAGTATCAACATCCACTACAACAAAACAGAAACTTTTCGTCGGCCATTTTAACTTCCGTCGGCTTTAAGTAGCCGACGGAAGTTAAACTAACTTCCGTCGGCTTTTACCTATGGCCGACGGAAGTTAACGTGTCTATGGTCCGGGCCGATACATATCACTTAACTTCCATCGGCCACCATTAAAGCCGACGGAAGTTAAGGGATATAATCCCCAACCCCGTGCGCGCGTACAGGGAGACCTAATCCCTGTACGCGCGCCCACTGCACGCCGCCGCCGCCCGCCTCCTGCCACCGCCGCCCATCGGTGCCCCGCCGCCGCCGTGCCCCTGGCCGCCGGCCACCGCCCACGCCGCCGCCCGCCTCGTGCCTGCGCCACCGCCCGCCCCTGGCGCCCCGTGCCACCGCGCCGGCCGCCGCCCCGTCGCGCCCCCTCCGGCCAGCGCGTGCCCACGCCACCCGCGCCCGCGCCCCGTCCCGGCTAGCGCCGCCCTCCGCCGCTCCCCTCCCGGCCAGCGGCCCGCCGGCAACCGCCCCGTGCCACCCACCGCCGCGCCCCCTCCTGGCCAGCAGCCCGCCGGCCACCGCCCTGTGCAGCCCGCCGCCACGCACCCTCCTGACCGTCACCGCCCCCTTCCGGCCGCCGCCCCCTGGTCGTCGCCGCCGCCGCCCGTCGTCGCCGCCCATCTCGTCATCCAACGAAGTAATTTTTTCGGCTTTTTTTCACTTTTTATTTGTGAATTATGTGTCACATAAATTGTTAATGTGTTATTAGAAGATATATATATATATATATGTCACCCAAGATAAATTGTTAATGTGTTATTTTTTCACTTTTTATTTGTGAATTGTGTGTCACATAAATTGTTAAGGTTAGAAGATATGTGTCACATACATATATATATAGTTGTTAAGGTTAGAAGATATGTGATTTTACGTATGTTTCACGCTTTTAAATATGTTTCATATATATGCGATGTTTTATTTTCATATGCAATATATGTTGTGATATTATGTATATATGATTCTAATTATATTATTCTACATATGCATATAGTTTTAATGATTTCATTGGGTGATTAGTATTATATATATACTTTATTATATATATTCCTTTTCGTATGCAATTTTTTATTTGACAACAACGTAGATAGTGTAACGAAACCTATGCGTCACCCGTTTCGGACCAACATGTCTCACACGTGTCATGCGTGTGAGATGTGTAGGTCCGGAATTGTCCCTTTTTGGACAGCCTCAGAGTGGGCGACAGAGCGTGGTTTTATGACGAGTCATGAGTCCGAATGGGATTTCAGTAACATAACCTTGTTGTTCTCCATTGCACCATTATCAGGCGTGCAATTGGAGAACAGCGGGGTTATGCTGCTGAAATTTCGTTCGGACTCATGGCTCGTCATAAATACCACGTTTTGTCAGTCACTCTTGGGTGGGTTTAGGACCTATCTTTTCCTATAGACCATGGTTGTCACGGCATCGCCTGCGCCGACTAGGCGTCCAGGAGGTCACCACCGGACACCATGGTGAATCGCGTCGCTGGTGGGCTCTGCTTCCCCTTGCGTCGCCGGCCGCCCGGCCGCCTCTGCTTCCCCTCCGTTGTCCGGAGGCGGAGGCAGGGGGTGGCCAGGGTGTGTGTATGTTGCGAGCCCCTTGATTGAATGAATGTTTTGCATATAGAATGGCCGAGGACAACCGACGGTGGATGTATAGTGGTTGGATGAAAAGTGGAGCTCACACGAGGGAGTGGGTAATCAACGCTGAGAAATTTGTTGATCGTGCATTCGCTTTGACAACAAACACTGGCGCGAGGTGCCCATGCATGAAGTGCAGAAATTCTCGTTGGCAAGACAAGAGGACGTTGTCATTGCATATTTGCAAATATGGTTTCGTGCTAGGTTATGAAGTTTGGTCTTTTCACGGCGAGACAGGCCGTGAAAAAACGGTATTAGAAGTGGAAGAAGAAGATGATAGCGTTGCTGACGATAGGATGGATGAGATGGTTGATGCTATACGACCGGAGTTTGAATCAAACCCCGAGGATCCTCCAACACCGGAGGTTCAAAAGTTTTTCGACATCCTTCGAGCTTCAGAAGAGCCATTGCATGATCACACCACCGTAAGCGTTCTCGCTTTCGTGACTCGTATTATGGCTATTAAGTCAAAGTTTGCATTTTCAAACAATTGTTATAAGGAGCTCTTGAATCTGATCAGCGATATCCTTCCTAAGAACCATAAGGTGCCGAAAGACATGTACCAGTCAAAGAAAATGCTTTCTACTCTCGGTATGAAGTATATATGAGAAGATTGATGTGTGCCGAGATAATTGTATGCTGTTCTGGAAAGAACGTAGTAATGAGGTGAAATGCTTAAAATGTGATAAACCAAGATTCGTAGAGGTCGTAAATGAAGACGGAGAGAAGGTGACAACAGAGGTTGCTCATAAGCAACTTCGTTACATGCCTCTTACACCTCGGGTGAAACGATTGTTTCTCTCAAAGAAAACCGCTAGACATATGCGATGGCATAAAGAAGGTGTACGTGAGAATAATCAAGTAATGGTGCACCCATCTGATGGTGCGGCATGGAAGGCTCTAGATGATTTTGATGCAGACTTTGCTAGTGATGCAAGGAATGTTCGCATCGGGTTGGCAACTGATGGATTCACGCCTTTCAATGTAACGACATCGTCGTACTCTTGTTGGCATGTGTTTGCTATTCCATACAACCATCCACCTTCGTTTTGTATGAAATATGAATTTATGTTCCTGTGTCTCATTATACCCGGTCCAGATCATTTGGAACACGACTAAACGTGATGCTGAAGCCCTTAATTGAAGAGTTGAAACAATTGTGGAAAGGAGTTGAAGCATATGACTATGACCAGAAACAAAAATTCAATCTTCGAGTTGCGTATCTGTGGTCGGTCCACGATTTTCCGGCATACGGTATTTTTTCTGGTTGGAGTTGTCATGGAAGGTTGACATGCCCGATATGTGCGAAGGACATAGATTGTTTCCGTCTGAACTTCGGGGGAAAGATTTATTACTTTGATTGCCATAGATGCTTTTTGCCCATGAATCACCCATTTAGGTTACAGAGGAACAATTTCAAGAAGGACAGCATTGTTGTAAAGGGACCACCAAGGCGTTTAAATGGTACAGAAATCGCTGATATGCTGAATGAGTTGGTCCTTAATGAAAATGAGGATGGATTTGTAGGATTCGGAACCGAACATAATTGGACCCACATATGTGGCTTATGGGAACTGCCGTATGTCAAATCACTAATTCTGATGCACAACATTGACGTTATGCATCAGGAACGTAATGTTGGTGAAAGCATTATAAGTACATGTATGGATTTTACTGACAGGACAAAAGATAATGTAAAGGCGAGAAGAGATTTAGCTGAGATTTGTAATCGACCAACCCTTGAGTTGACGAATAGTGGTGGCAAGCCACGTGCCCCATTTTGTTTAAAACCTAAAGAAAAAAACAAGTAATGAGGTGGTTGAAAAATTTGAAATTCCCAGATGGTTACGCCGTGGGATTTAGAAGAGCTGTGAACTTGAAGACAAGGAAATTAAATGGATTGAAAAGTCACGATTACCACATAATAATGGAAAGACTCCTTCTTGTAATGTTTCGTGGGTACCTGAATGATGATGTGTGGAAGGCGTTAGCTGAGCTGAGCCATTTTTATAGACAACTTTGTGCGAAAGAAATTAAGAAAGATATGATGGAGATGCTAGAGAAAGAGATCCCGGTGCTTTTATGTAAACTGGAAAAAATATTCCTTCCAAGGTTCTTCAATCCAATACAACATTTACTGGTTCATCTGCCATATGAAGCTAAGGTAGGTGGCCCTGTGCAATATAGGTGGATGTATCATATTGAAAGGTCCCTAAAGAAGCTTAGAGTGATTCGTTTTAGTTTTATATTTTACCTCACAATTTTATACCCGTTTGTTTACCTATTCATTACAATGACAGTATGTTTGATTCGAAATACTTGACGTCTGGTCGTCAACCAACGGAGAAGCAATTAGATAAATTGCGTCGAGAAGGAGTAAATGGCGGGCCTAGTTTCCTCACTTGGTTCAGAGAACATGTAAATCCTTACCTTTTGTGACACGTATTATTTTAGTCTACTAGGTTAATTATCTGATAATCTCCTATGATTTGCAGTGTGTGCTTGCTGACAATGTACATATAGACTTGCGACAGCTCTCTTATGGGAGTATTAGTGCCAAAAGTTATGGTCGCTATGATGTTAATGGTTTCCGCTTCCGTTCAACTATTTTTGAAGCATATCGACCTCTAGCGGCAACAACTAATACTGGAGTTGTTACAAGGGTCGTTGATGGACAAGGACACGAAACTATGTATTATGGAATCATCAAAAATATAATCGAGTACAATTTTGCCGGGAATAAGGAGATTAAAGTAGTCTTCTTCGATTGTGATTGGTTCGACCCTAAACATGGTACTCGTGAAAACCAATTTGGGATGGTTGAAGTCAAACACGCGGAACGATTATCTGGTTGCGACAATTTTGTCCTTGCTCACCAAGTCGAGCAGGTGTATTATATGCCCTACCCATGTGAAAAACTAAGTGCTTGGTGGGTAGTCTACAAAGTGAATCCTCGGGAACGTCTACACACCCCTAGTGATGGCGCTTATCAATTGGAGGTTGAAGAGGTCGATGAGATTTACCAAGATGATGAATTGCCGACTTCGTTTAATGTAGAGTCAGAATCGTCGACAGATTCTTTTCTCGGCGATTCTAATGATGTGGCAGTTCCCGAGAAAAGGAAACACCAACATAAGAAGAAAAAAGTAACATTGCGTGCTTTGGGGAGAAAAGGACAAATTGATCCTGATTTTGATGATAATTGACAAGTAATTGTTTTCATACATGGATATGCAATATACTTCATATTACATGTTTTTTTATATGTTCAAACCTTCTTTACTAATAAATGCTCGTTTGTGCTTGTTTTGAATAGGATGTCGAAAAAGATGAAGAGTGTCACGAGGAAGCTCTTACGCTTGGGGAGTTCATCGGCGAGTACTCCAGCGAGTACACCGACGAGCCAGGAGGACACCCTATTCCAGGGTAGTTCCTCTTCGTCAAACAGACGTCGTCAAGAGCAGCTCCTGAGATGCATAGATCCGACATTAATTGGTCGGCCTATTGCATTTCAACTAGAAGATGAGGTAACTTTCAGCTTGTTTTTTATGCCAGTTATAAACTATTCCTAATTGTTTCAATACTGTTTTGTAGGAGGAAGAACACTTGGAGAGTGCGGGTCACGAGGATCATCCGGTGGGTGGGGGCAGGAGGGGGATGTCCCAGAGTGTGCGGCACAGAGGGATGACCTAGAGGGTGTGGGGCAGGGGGATGACCCGGAGGGTGCGGGGCAGGGGGATCTCCCGGAGGGTGCGGGTCAGGAGGAAGGTGCTGAGGCTGCCGGCGGGTCCTCAGTATCTTTCAGGACGAGCCACCTGGTCGCCCCACCAGTAGTCTCTTCCGGTGGAGCCAAGATCGAGATTACGCCTGTAGGTGACGGGTAAGTGTAATACTCTTCTGTTGTTTTGCTTTTTTTTCAAAAAATTTCTTTCACTAAACTAATTAACTTTATTTATTATGTATTTGTAGATCTTGGATTGACTCTCGGTTTGACGGCACTTCGAGGGTCAGGCAGGTTAACCAGATATTGGGTAACCTGTGCCGTCTGCACTACCCAGGGGTGCCGACAATGCCGACCGGTGAGCGGGTTCTATGCCAGACATGGGACCAGTACCGGTTTGCTCCTGACGGGCGCCACGGAACTGCTCAGGGGGCGGTGTCTCATGACTTCTGGGTATGCAAGTGTTTTTCAATCTTCTTTTAGGCTTTTCGAGTTACAACACTTTACTAACCATTACTTTTGCAGTTACGTTTTTGCTTGCCAGAAGTCGGCAATCACCATAACCATGCCCTTCAAGTCTTCAACAACAATGCACATAAGGTGGTGAAGGATGCCATTTCGTATGCCCGCATTCAAGCGAACAATGCTTACTACAAGGAGAAGCTAGGGCAACGAATGAGCAAGGCGACGGGCTCATCGTCAATCTATTTGACTGAAGAAGAATACCGTTCGGTAAACAATACTAACTTTTTAAATCTTCGATTGTTGAGATTTGTTGTCATATAATACAAATAGCATCTCTGTTCAGGTGAGGATTCCGTGGTTTGCAAACCGCGAGGACGCCTATTTCGAATTCTGCAAGATTTGGTCTTCAGCCGCATTTAAGAAGACTTTCGAGCAGAAAAGACAATGCCGCGGGACGGATCCGAAGCACAGATATGGTGCCGACGGACATATTCGCCACGCTAAACGCTTGGTAAGACCTCCTTCTGTCACTCTCTAGCTATAGATACATTGTAATGCGACTAACTCATTTCTAATGTACAGGAAGCTAAATCTGGCAACGTGCCAAGTGACATAGAGGTGTATACCTCTAGTCACAAAGGAAGCGATCCGACACAGCCAGATGTCTTGTGTAGCCAGACAGCCACGGACCATTTGGTGAGATGTTATTAAGAGTTTACGTAATTTCTTTTTTCTGCGTCTAGCTAATCGGACACCATTTTTGCAGGTACAGTATGGTGAACACATGGTTCGACTCCATGGAGAGGACTATGATTGGCAGAGAGAACCTGTGGACCAAATGGCCGTGTACTCCAGCGGAGGTGGCAAAAGCCATGGACGGTGAGACAATGTTTTTATTAATGTTTTGTGTATGGTATTATGATGGTAACTAACTCATTCAATGTTGCAGGTACTCCATGTTCAATGGAGTTATTGACTCGAGAGCGGTGAGAGCTCAGAAGTTAGCTCAGTCGTCGCAGAGCTCCGTCGGAGTTGGCTCCAGCCGTCATCGCTCAGAAGAAAATCCGGAGATGGTTCGGATGAGGGAGGAAATGAGGCGGCGCGATGAGCACAACAGGAAACAACAAGAGTACTATACCGCCTGCTTAGCACAATAGCAGGCAATGATCCAAGTAAGCTTAGTTTAGAGTGTTGCAGTTCAAAAGTATTCAGAAATAGGTTTAGAACTAACTGATTACATTACAACATGTGTAGCAACAAGCCCAGCAAAATAGTGGATTTGACATGTCCATGTTCCAACCACTACCTCCCCCGCCACCACCACTATCTCCTACATCACCTGAGGTACCTCCTAAATACTTAAGTTAGCGTTTAGAAGGGTAGTTGAGTTCGTTTCTAATTTTGTCTATTTCTTCAGTGTTTCCGTACGCCTGGTCAGGATGGAGCCTCCGGGGCAAATGTGGACGAAGCGGGAGGCAGCGGCGGCGCCCACGACCCAAATGTGGGCGATCAGTGAGTATGGATGTGTATAATGAACCTGGATTGAATCTCGATATGTTATGTGACTTTGTATGTAAATTTTGATGGTATATGTGAATGCAGATGTGTATTGTGACTTTGAATGTGAATTAAGGTGTGTTATGTGATTTTGGATGTGATGTGTGAAGTTTTGGATGTGAGATGTGATTTTGGATGTTATATGTGAAGTTTGAATGTGATTTTGGATGTGAAATGTGAATTTGGATGTGTATTGTGAATGTGATTGAAATTGTGGTTGGATGTGAGTGTGAGTAGGGGAACCAGGAAAAAAAATACCAGCTAACTTCCGTCGGCTTTTACCATAGCCGACGGAAGTTAGCTGGTTTTGGCCACGTGGGTAGAAAGGCTAACTTCCGTCAGCTTTGGCCCTAGCCGACGGAAGTTAGCTGCCCCTATCTTCCGTCGGCCAGACAGGCCGACAGAAGTTAGCGCCCCCCTGCTGACGTGGCAGAGTTCGGGGCTAACTTTCGTCGGCCACGTCAAGCTGACGGAAGTTAGCTAACTTCCGTCGCCTCGCTTCCGTCGGCCAAAGGCCGACGGAAGTGAGCGTTTTGCCGACGGAAGTTGCCTTCTTCCGTCGGGAAAGGGCTAACTTTCGTCGGCTTTGGCCGACGGAAGTTGCCTGGATTGTTGTAGTGATCAGACGAAGACTTGGTATGACCCAAAAATAAAGCTTAACAAACTTAAGTCGGGCCATCTAGTATTGCGAAGCATAATTGCTCCGAAAAAACTAGGAAATAAATAGGAAGGACCATATATCATCTTGCATTCAGGACGCCCCATATCTTTTAAATTAGCTAATTTAGAAGGTGAGGAATTGACACATGCATGGCATGCGAAGCACCTTAAACGTTACTTCTCTTAAGGGCTCCTTATAACAGATTGTAAACACCTTTTCTAAATGAATAAAGCTTATGGTTCAAATAATGCATGCTTCTCAAGATGATTCCTACCCGTAGTGGACGTACTAGGGGAATAGATCTGATTCCGGAGGTAAGTATTATTCATTCGAACCCAATCAACAAACTTCAAGCCACCGGCTCAAAGCATCCATTAAGGTGGGAAAGTACCATGAAAAATGGATTCCGAGCCATCGGCTTGAAAGCATCCGTAAAAAGAGTCAAAGGCGACCAAAATACACGGATTCTGAGCTATCGGCTTGAAAGCATCCGTAAAAGTGTCGGAGGTGACCATGAAAAATGGATTCCGAGCCATCGGCTTGAAAGCATCCATAAAAAGAGTCGAAGGTGACCAAAATATACGGATTCTGAGCCATTGGCTTGAAAGCATATGTAAAAGAGTCCGAAGAGACCAAAATAATCAGATTCCAATCCATCCGAAAAAGAGTACTAAGCTACCATTTACGAAATCCAGACCTATAGGTTCGAAGAGCCCTACGAGGTCCAAAACGACCATTACTCAGGTTTCGAACCACTAGTTCCCAATTTTTATTCTATACAATAAGGGGCTTCGAGCATCCAAAATACACGGATTATGAGCCATCGGCTTGAAAGCATCCATAAAAAAATCGGAGGTGACCATGAAAAACAGATTCCGAGCCATCAGCTTGAAAGCATCCATAAAAAGAGTCGATGGTGACCAAAATACATGGATTCCTGGCCATTGGCTGGAAATCATCCATAAAAGAGATAGAAGCGACCAAAATAATCAGATTCCAATACATCCGAAAAAGAGTACTAAGCTACCATTTACGGACTCCGGACCTATAGGTTCGAAGAGCCCTACGAGGTCCATAACGACCATTACTCGGATTTCGAACCACTGGTTCCCAATTCTTATTCAATACAATAAGGGGCTTCGAGCCTCCAAAATCAAAAACCTTATTGAAATTTTACTCTTAGCAGGCATGACAATCATTGTGCACGACCGTCTTCGCTTGATAATTGAAGGCGCTCACCCTCAAAGAGGGGCTAGGAGGTAAAGGCACAATTTCGAAGCATTTTAATTTATATTACTCATTCAATTATATTACATTATGAAAAATCAGTGTCTAAGCCAAGAAGAAAACAAAGACCCCTTCGGTCCCCAAGAGTAGATTCGGAGTTAGCCCGACTTCGAGGGTGACTTGTTCCTGAGCCTGGAGTCTTCAGAACTTTACGTTTAATCCACTTCCCTTTCTTCGAAGCCCGGAAGTCCTTTTGTTCTTGCTGAAGCTCGTCCCAGGTCTGAAGTCGTTCGGGGCTAGTCTTCGCTTGATCTTCGTCAGACCACTCCTCTTCGGACCAGTCGACGTCCTCTGAAGATGAAGATGCTAAATTTACAACCTCTTTTCCCCCTTTTCCTCCTTAATATAATCTAATACTTCTTTACAAATTTCGGGTATAACCTCTCCATTGCTCCCTCGAGGAATTAAAAATCGAGGATGCCTGTGAGGCCTTAAGGCTTCGAAGGTAGCCCATTATTCGAAGGCCTTAAGACTTCTAGCACTCCAAGTTCATCATCCAAAAATGAGGGAAATCCTAAAAACATTTCCAAATAAGTCTTTTTCATTCAAAAAATACAGAAAAATAAGTTATTTTACATAATGGGACCCTAAGGAGACCTAGACCTTCGGGTCCGAAGGAGGCATGCTGGTCGAAGGCAGCGTCCATGCTTGCTTTTGACGGTGGCCTTCAACGATCGATGCCTTCACCGTCGTCTGGCCTTCAGCTTTCCAGGATGCTTGAAAAGCCTCCCAAGCCACGACCACGTTGGGTGAAGGGGTCAATAGCCAGTCATCGCCAAAGCTGGCAAGGGCTACTCAGCGGTCCGGGGAAACAAAAATCCTGATGTCCTCGAAGTGGCGAAGTACTCCGAGAGTGGCTACTTGTCCGGAGATCTCTTCGTACCGAGTACCCGAAGTCTTCATAGTCTTCACCACTACTTGGATCATCTTTAATTTCTGAATCAAAGTATCATTGGATGACGACGAAGAGGCGCAAGAAGTCCTAAAATATTCCAAGACGCCCTGAAGGACGTCCATGATCTCAAAGGCCATGATGTCGTACTTTGTCTTCTCTGCAATCAAGGCCTCAGTCGAGCGCTGCATGTCACGGATCAAAGTGGAGAGCTCGGCTATCTTTGTCATAAGGACAGTCTTCTGCCTAAGCAGCACCCTTACGTCATCAGCCAAACGTTGCTGCTCTTCCCGAAGCCTTACATCCTCATCTCCAGAGGCTGCTTGCTCCTCTCGAAGCCTTTAGACTTCAGTTCAGAGCACCACCCGCTCAGCCAAAAGATCTTCCTTCGTAGCCTCCAGCTTCGCTTTTGCACTCCACTCTGTGTGAGATATCTCCTCCAAGCACGAGGCCCGGTTCTCGGAGTTAGCAAGGCTCTCTTGGAGAGCCGTCACCTTCTCTTTGAGTGGGTTACATTCACGCTCATTGGAAACAGCAGCTGCATGAGCTAAAACAATGTGCTGACAAAAGGAAAAGATGAGCAAGGTGAGTATGTTATATATATACTTTAAATGAAACTCACTTTTGCAGGTGCTTCGTACCTAGTAAGCTGCCCATTCAAAGACGGCGTCAAGCTCTGACCCTTCGACCTCACCTATGATGGAGACCAATTCGGTCTCCCCCACTTCTCGACTAGCCCGAGCTAGAGGCTCTAGCAAAGTCTGAAGCCCTGTCCTCCTTTCAAGAAAAAGGGCAAGAAGGGAGAGCCTCGTTAAGGCACTCTGATCATCATCGGTGGGAGAAGGGCCAGAGCAAAGAGAAGCATCTTCCGAAACCTCTATCGACTAGCCTCTGTCAGTCGACTCCGACGGAGTACACCCCATTGCAGGAGCAGGCATCGGCCAAGATTTACCTTTGCCCTTTCCAAGACTTGTTGCCTCTTCGGAGCTGTCTCCTGTGCCGGAGTTGACTCCTACACCGGAGCCACTTCCAGTGTCGGAGCTATATCCTACGCCAAAGTCGTCAACGACGCTGAAGCTGTCTCAAACTCCGGGACCACCTCCTTAGCCGGGGCCACCTGCACCGGAGCTGATTCTATGAATCCAAAGGTATATGCTATTATTTAAAAGTTGTAGGTAAAAGAAAGTGAAACGAGCTTTTGTCGAGGTATACCTCCAACACCTTGTAGTCGGACGAGCAGAGGACTGCTCGGAGGCTCAAACATTTGATCGAAGTCTTCCTCAGACTCTAGAGATCGAACCAAAGCAACAACTGCTAGAGTTTCTTAAGCTACAACAACTACCACTTCGTCAAGAGCCGAGGCCTCCGCATCCAGGGTCTGAACCCTTTCGGCCTCAACTCCGCCTTGATCCAAAATTGGGGCGTCTGTCTAGCCTAATGGAGTAACTTCGGCATCCACCTGCCCAGGGTTGCCCCCTTCAACTGTTGGTGCCATCTCTGCGCCATCTTGGATGAAGGTCTCAGTTCCCATTCGAGACTCTTCATCGTCCCCTGCAAGAAGAGTTTCGAACTCCTCCGCCATCGACATGTTTGTGTCATCTTCCTCTTCGGGTTGCTCGGGTGACGAAACAGGCGATTTCGAAGGAGCTCGAGACTTCAGCTTGTGTGTCACTTTCTTCACTAGCGTCTTCACCGGGGCAGAAGTCCCGGCCTCGACCTTCCTCTTCCTCGGAGCCTGATCCGTTGTGGACCAGTCTGGAAGGGTCGGGGGCTCTACTCCGAGTACACTCCATACTTGGTTAAATCGCTCCCAGCTCCCTACCAGCTTCACCCTCCACTCTTTCTCCATGAGCGTAGGGGCTTTGAGGACCTTCTCCATAGCTCGGACAATTTTCTCTAGAGTCCAAGTCATTCACGGAGCTGAAAGATAGATATCATCTGATTAATTCAATAAAATTAAATCAATGTGTGTATGGAACATCTTGATGCAGGATATGTAGAAAGCCTACCTGTGGAGTTCGAAGGGATTTCTCGAAGCCCCCCTATGGGTTCTCTTCAAAGTGAATTGGCCTTGTGGCCATCAGCGGTGGGATTATAAGGCCAATGAATTCCTCTGCTAAGTACCTAAAGCTGGCTTGGATCCGGACTGATCTCCGCCTCCCTCCGGTACAATATCTCCTCTAGGGGCCCCGCCAAGGCGCAAGTCATCCCCACTTCAGCATAGAACCAATGGAGGATCCAATCGGAGTACCACCGATCATTGATGGCCTTAGCTAGAAATCGGTCTTGGAACTCATCACGAAGATGGAAGTTTATGCTTCCAAAGGCCACCACCATCTTCTCCCCTTTGGGTCCGGTGTATGTCTTCAGCTGACATGAAGCCTTGTGGAAAGCAGGTTAGATCTCTGCCGTCCTCGCGCACCCTTTGGCCCACATGGCCCATTCAAATATGGCCAAACGATCAATTGCATTAGGGGAAAGTTGGGGGAGATTTACATGGAATAAATCCAATACCTCCGCCAAGAAGTCCACCGCATGGAGCCCGAGTCTGGCTTCGAAGAAGGCTTCAAATATGACGAACTCACCCGCCTGCAGCACTATAATAACCTCTTTCCCGGTGGATCGCACCTTCACTCCGGGCCCCAGCTTCCCGTCCACCGCCGCTGCGATCGACTTCTTCGAGCAGGTCGATGCCCCCAAGCTATACGACTGGTCCGTATACTTGGCGGGCACCGGTCAGATATCGTGAGGACCAGTGGGTCGAGGATTCTCTAAAGGCCCTGCCGCCGTTGCCGCTGCCATCGCTTGCTGTCGGGCCAAAGTCGAAGCTGACGCAGGAACTTTGTTGCTAGTTTTCGCCATTGGAGAAATCTAGGAAACTAGAAATTTGCGCTCAGGTAGAAGAAAGCAACTCTGTAGAAGCAGTCGGTAAAGTGCCTAAAAACACTTTTCATCTTCCTTTTATAACCCCTGAAGTCTCATGTACTGTACATTACAGACCAACGTTTGGGTTGCTCTGTTTCGGTTTCGATGCCGTAATGACATGCAGGGTCATCTCAATGAATATTTGCAACTGTTGTGAGATCATGCGACCATTAGCCTTCTCAGAGAGTAACAACTCTAATTTGTGTCTAACGGCTCTAAGAACTAACAGCTAGTTTGGCTCCAAAAGAACTTCGATTCCAAAGCCACTTATTTGCACGTCTCCGAATAGGTTTCGGGTCCGGAGATCCTTTACCTCTGAAGATATCATTTCTAATGGTTGTAAGGACTTTCGGACTTCTTTTTTCCAAATTTTAGACATGAAAATATTTCTTGCATATACTGCCCTCTTCACTGCACAAGCAATTCAGACAGAAGTATTCGAGGGGCTACTGTTGGGGGAAATATTTCATCCTCCGGAGATTAAGAAAACCTCAACATCAACACAATCAGAAGAAATGAAGTTAGAAGCTTTGGTCTCTAAAGGTCTTAAAAGCATCAAGGCTTCGCTGTATTCAGAGCATTATACAATGAAAGCCTCCGCAAAGGCTTCGGCGTGACTGATAATACCAGAGCCTCTTTACCCGAAGGGGTACTGCCAGCAAGTATAGAAGAATTACTTTCTCACTATTAAATTAGTCTTTTACCGTTTTAACCCTATGAAGAACATTAAACAATATCTTCTAAGTCGGTTGTAATTAGAGGGTAAAGGAGTCTTTTCCTAATGTATTTCATCTATAAATACCCCTCTTTGCTCTGTAAGGGGTATCAAATACTCACCGCAAAGGCTTCGGCGTGACTGATAATACCAGAGCCTCTTTACCCGAAGGGGTACTGCTAGCAAGTATAGAAGAATTACTTTCTCACTATTAAATTAGTCTTTTACCGTTTTAACCCTATGAAGAACATTAAACAATATCTTCTAAGTCGGTTGTAATTAGAGGGTAAAGGAGTCTTTTCCTAATGTATTTCATCTATAAATACCCCTCTTTGCTCTGTAAGGGGTATCAAATACTCAGATATTCAATACACACTTTGAACTATCTCAAGCTATTATCTAATTTGGAGGTTTGGAATAGTCCTTATAAGCAAACACTTCGTTTGTCAGTCTTTCAAGTTATCTAAACCTATTAGCGTAATCTTTTACACCAACAGTATTATAGGATCCGCCTACTATTAGAAGCATGTTATCTAGTGGGAGTGCCTTGTTGATTACTTTGGAGGGTTTCCATATCCCTAATTCATATTATATTTGACAACGATGGACAAAATACAATAATACTTGTTTAAACCCTAGCAATATATATATATTCACAAAGTAACATATATATTCACAAAGCAAAAAACCCTAGCCTACATGAAGGAGGAGGAGGAGATTGAGGAGGACCATAGGAGGAAGAGGCACGAGATGAGGCGACATCGAGGAGGGTCAGGAATGGAAGAGAAGACTGGCGGAGGAGGTCCTGATGGGATGGAAACCAGCGGACAATGCCATGATAGGATGGACACCGATGAGGAGCCATGCTGAAGAGTATGGGCCTCATGGCTCCAGATGTGATGTGTCATTGTCAACGGAAGTCAAGAGGACACAAAGAGAGGAGAATACCTGTTGTGTCTGGGCCACATGTGACTCAGGTACACGAGCAGCGAGCGACTGTCGGGCAGAGGGGCCGCGAAGTCGGGCTGGCCCAATCCGGGTACATGGGCTAGGAGCAGCAGAGGATCCATTGGGCTGTTGACAAGGATTGACTCAGGTACACGGGCTGCGAGCGATTGCTGGGTTGAGAGAGCTGCGGAATCGGGCCGGCCCAATCCGGGTACCTGGTGCAAAGTCGGTGGACGCTTTGTCAGTTTCAGTGCAAAATTGACAACTGCTGATCTTGGATCTGACCGTTCTGAGGCGAAGCCGTAGTCGCTATGAAAGCTCCGCTTCAGGATAAGTCATCTGTAATGAGGAGTTTACTATTTTGTCCTTAGGCCCACAGTCAGTCAGTCGAGTCTATAAAAATATCCTAAGGGCAGTTTGGTCTTTTCCATTTTATTTCAGCGTCTGTAAAAACCCTAAGGGTCTTTTGGTATTTTCCTAGGTTATTGGGCTGCCTATAAATAGGGCCCCAATCCCTAGGGTTAGGGTTACCCTTTCTAAAATCACTTTACTAATCAAAAAGATTGGGTCACTTTTTGGTGTTCATCCTCCCGGTCTCTGTTCTTCTCCGCCGCCACTGCCTTCATCGTGCGCACGCCAGGAAATCGCCTCTTCAGGTTTATTCTCGGGTTCTCTGCCATCAGGCTTCGCTTTGTATTCATTTAATTGTTACATCATTTTTGCGTGCCTATTGCGATCATCTGTTTGCGATGGTTTAGACTCCGTCAGTTCGTATCTGTGCGCCTAAAGGGTTTCTTATTTTTCGTACGGTTTTTACTCGGTTGGACTGTTGGCTGGTTTTTTGCTAGTTGTTTCTCGGTTTTTGTGCACAGCAGCAGCACACTGGTTACCGTGCGGCAGGGAAGAAATTTTCAGAGTTGTACTCATGATGATTTGATGTTTGGTCACATAGCCTAGTAGCCATAGGCTGTTCTTTTCTTATAGCAACTGGCTGCAACTAGTATCCTTTGTTGTTTATTCAGTTTTTGCTGGAGCATGCGTGTGGCAGGGCTAGCTAGCTAAACCTGCAGCAGTCTTTGGCAGCAAGCTAAGTGGCCCTATAGACTACAGCTTAGCACAACTAGCTCTGTTGTCTTGCATTACAAAAGCAGGGTGCTGGGCTTGTTTATTTCTTGTGTGACTATTGTCTCATTGCTATCTTTGTCACATCTTTGCTACTGCACGTTTTCCTAGCAGCAGCCTGGTGCTTCATTCTGCAGTGTTTCTCGTGCGAAGGTAGTCGTTTTTCTTTAGGCCAAGCTATCGAGAGAATCTAGGTAGCGGGTGTTGTGCGAATAGCTCGGGGACAGGATCTGCGAAGTGTGTACGAAGCATACTTCAGCAAGCACATGCGAAGTCCTTCGAAGTTCCGGGCGTATCTGTTTTGGCCGAGCGAAGGTCCTAGCGTGTGCTGGTTTTAGTTTGTTTAGTACCTTCGGCATTTGTGGACTGGTTTGGAGCGGGGCTGTTTCGAAGGTTTCTTGCAGACTTCGGCACAGGGCATCACAGGCTTCGACATTTCGACGTATTCTCCCATAGCCTGCTCTGTATTCTTCACTTCCTAAGTGCACGGTTCGAAGTCTAGGTGCAGGCTTCGCTCATACACTTTGAACTTTGTGTTTACAGACATCGAACCAGAAAAGTTTAAAAGTGAAAATCACGCTCGTTTTGCGTACATTCATGCATACTGATTATGATGTTTATTTTTATGGTGATTAAATTGCTCATTTCTTAAATGATTCTATTCTGCCTTCAAACACTATGTTGGTGTCTTCTTGTTTAGGACACCGATTGTTTTTAGGCTAGATTAGTTTTCTTGTTTTAGATCTGTTAGTTTCAACTGGTTGTTAGTCGAGGTGCATTGGGTGTTGGGAAAAGGCCATTGATTCACAAGAATTTTTAAGGCGCCCATTCATCCCCTCTCTGGTCGCTACTTTCGGTCCTACAAGTGGTATTAGAGCCTGGTTAGGGTTTTTCCATACCTTAACCGGTTCTAAACCCAGGTAGTGATCATGACTTCTCCTGGAAAGGTCCCGTACTTGAAAGCTTATGGCTATAATTATTGGAAGACAAGCATGCGAGCCTATCTCATGAGACAACGCTCGGACATTTGGGACATTTGTGTTCACGCTACTTTCACCATATTGCCAGTTGCTGAGCGTAATTTTCCTGATATTATCGCCCAACATCTGAACAACAACAAAGCGGTGAACATTTTGTTTTCTGGTTTAGGTCCCACTGAATTTGAGCGTGTGAGCCATCTCACCACTGCTAGAGAGATCTGGGCTACCCTCCAGGCACACCATGAGCGGACAGCCTAGGTCAAGGCTCGGCTCTATCAGACCTACCGGCGTGAATATGAAAATTTCACACAAAAGTCGGGTAAATCTGTTGAAGCCTTGTTTGGTCGTTTTCAATCGATCATCAACAAGCTTCGGGCCAACAAGGCCGAGGGAGTTCAGCTGGTCTCAGATAATGAGCAGGCGCTCAAGGTTCTCCATACCTTGGACCCTAAGATCTGGGAGATCAAGGTATCCTCTATCATTGAGAGCACCTCTTATGATACCTTGACAATTTCTGAGTTGTTCAGCAAGCTGAAGGCCACTGAGGTTGATACCCAGCTGAGATCAAATCTCACTGTCTCTAGATCAAAAACCATGGCCCTTGCTATACCTTCTGCTGACCCCTCCTCTGTGAGCTGTGCTGGGTTCTCCTTGATGTCTATCACTGAGGACCAGCTTGAGTTGCTAGGAGATGATGACTTGTGTCTATTTAACAAACGGGTGTGTCGTGTCTATGATAAGAGAATGTTCAAAATACACGGCACAAAATCTGGATGCTTTGAGTGTGGTGATCCAGGTCACTTCATCGCCGACTGCCCCAAGCGCAATGGTCACAAGAAGGGTAACGGTGGTGGCTTCTATGACTCCGGCAAGCACGACAGCTCCTCCTTCACAAAGGGCAAGCCAAAGACCAGATTCTTCAAAAAGGCCCTGAAGGACTACCGGCGTGAGAACAAGAAGCGAGACAAGGCCTTCTTCGCCGAGATGGAGAAAAGCTACTCCAAGCGGTCTACGTCTTCTTCCTCTTCATCAAGCTCAAGCGATGAGGAGATCGTGATCAGGAAGGGGAAGGACAAGGATGATCCGGCGGGCCTCTGCTTCATGGCCTTCGGGGACAGGCCGAAGAGCCGCTCACATCACCGCCGAAGATCCCGCAAGAGCTTCTGCTCAATGGCTCTTAGGGATAAGGAAGAGAAGGGCTCCTCCAACGACTCCGACGACGATGACAATGAAAAGGTATCTTCTTATGAACGTGAAATCGTTGATTTACTTGAAGAGAATCGTTAGTAGTTGAGATATCGGGAAAAACTGCTTAGAGGGTCTAAGAAGAGGATAGATGAACTTGAGAGTGAGCTTATCGTGGCCAACGACAGAATTGAGAGTATTTCTTCTTCCCCTTGCTTGGGTGATAGCAGTGAGTGCCCAAAGTGTGAAGTGTTGCTGTGTGACCTGACGACTCTGAAGTCCAGGTACACAGAAAGGGTTGATGAGAGGGACGCTTTGGCCACTGAGCTTGAAAGCGCTCAGCTAGAGCTAAAAGATGCTCATGCCACTGTCGTCATGCCCTTTGTTGATTGCCCATCCCATCTAGCTAGTTTAGCTGAGATGAAAGCCAAGGGTGATGAGCAATTGGGCGATTTGGAGAGAGTTAGAGTTGAGCTAGAGCAGACTAGGCTAGAGCTTGAGACACTGTCAGTTCCACCCACTGTCTGTGAGAACTGCTTGTCTCTTAGATTAGAGTCGATCAAGCTAAAAGCCAAGATGTCTATCCAAGTTGATAGAGAGTGTGAGACCTGCTTGTCTCAAGTAGAGGTTCTAGCTTCCTTGAGAGAGGAGCTAGCTGATGTTCAGAATGAGAACTTTTACCTCCGTCAAATCCTAAGTTGGGTGAGTGCCAGAGAGCCATAGCTCGGCATGATGATCCAGTAGTTTAAGAGGTAGGATGGGTTTGCGGTAGGCTACACCTACATCAAGGCTAATTTTGAGAGTGCTATTAGCCGACCAGTGGAGTGGAGTAAAATGACTCCTGAACAGAGATACCCGAAGATTCACTCCATTGAGTCTTTCCAGGCTAGTCAGCCCAAGGATGGAGTGTTCCAAGAATAGCCTAAAGCTCCACCCAAGAAGCCCATCTGGGTTCCAAAGCCCAAACACATCCGCACCTCTCTAGACTCTCTACCTGGATCCTCTCACATCAAAGAGTCTACAACCAACACCACCAAGCCCAAGAACCCCAAGCCTCAATCACATCCCAAGAAGTCCACCTACCACTGTGAGTACTGTTAGAGAGACGGGCATCTTGAGGAGTTTTGCTTTAGGAGGAAGCGGGTTGAGAGAGCAGAGAGAGCTCGTGGTGGGCAGGAGCAGTTCTACCAGCAGGGTGGTAGACTGAGAGTTCCTCGACGCGGGGAGAGGATAGAGACTAGGCCGCGTCGTGTAGGTGGTGGTAGAGGAGACGACTTTCATGCCCGTGCTCCGGAGGGTGGTGTTCGCTCCGGCAGAGCTCTAGGTCATTTTGGATACGGTCCTAGACGTCGTGGCTGAGGTTTTAGGCAGAACCGTGGACCGCGCTTTGAGCCGTGTTTTGGTCCAGATTCTTATGATGATATCTGCTTTCCTTCTTTTGAGCAGATGGCTCGACACTGGTTTAGTTCTTTTGCTAAACCTGGTGCCGGACCATTTGCTCCCACTTACGACCACTGATTGTGCAGGATCGGGGACTGGAGGACGTATGGATCATTGACTCAGGATGCTCTTGCCAAATGACGAGACATCGCAGATGGTTCTCCAGTCTCTCTCCCCCCGAGCTCCAAGGAATACATCACCTTCGGGAACAGTGGTCAAGGGAAGGTACACGACATTGGCTCAATTCGCATCTCTGACCATTTCTCTTTGAAGAACGTTGCTTTGGTTGGAAATTTGAACTTCAATTTGATTTCTGATTCACAACTTCTTGAGGATGGTTTGGAGATTCGTTTTAAGAAGAGCAATTCTTATGTGGTTGATTCTAGAGGGTCTTTGATTTGCAAGATCTTACCCTTCGGTAAGGTTTTTCGGATTGACTTCTCTAGTTCTTTTGGCCCTTCTCGCTGTTTGATTGTTGGATCCTCCTCTGAGCTCTGGAAGTGGCATAGGAGGTTAGGTCATTTGAGTTTTGATCTGCTAGTCACATTGAGCTCTATGGACCTCATCCGAGGATTGCCCAAGCTTAAAATGGAGAAGGATCTAGTTTGCCATCCCTGTGGTCATGAGAAAATGGTTGCCGCTTCTCATTCACCTGTGACTCAGGTGATGACTTCGTATCCATTCGCATTCTTTTAGCTTTTGCCACTTCGAAGGGTTTTAAGCTTTTTCAAATGGATGTCAAGAGTGCTTTTCTGAATAGGTATATAGAAGAGGAAGTCTATGTTAGGCAGCCCCCCGGTTTTGAGAACCCTAAGTTTCCTCGACATGTTTTTAAGCTGCATAAAGCTTTATACGGTCTTAAGCAAGCCCACAGGGCTTGGTATGACCGATTGAAGCAGTTTTTGTTGGGGAGGGGCTTTGTGATGGGTTCTGTGGATAAAACTCTTTTCTTGCTCAGAGATGCCTCAGATTTCTTGGTTGCTCAGATATATGTGGATGATATCATTTTTCGTGGTACTACTGATGTGCTTGTATCCAAGTTTTCTAAGCAGATGCACAGCGAGTTTGAGATGAGCCTCATGGTGAGCTCAAGTATTTCTTAGGGCTCCAGATCAAGCAGACCAAGGATGGAATTTTCATCCACCAGAGTAAGTACACGCGGGATATGCTGAAAAAGTTCGACTTTGGTGGAAAGCTGAAGCCTCAGATGACCCCAATGAGTACATCTGGGGGCCTAGACAAGGACGAGAGTGGCGTGAAGGTCAACGAGAGAGAGTTTTGAGGGATGATCGGTTCGCTGCTATACTTGACGGTGACGAGGCCAGACATACAGTTCACCGTGGGACTGTGCGCGCGCTTCCAGTCTTCACCACACGCGTCTCATCGGAATGCTGTCAAGTGCATTTTCAGGTATCTCACCTATGCGCCCGATCTAGGTCTTTATTACGCAGCATCATCATCTCTTGATTTATATGTCTTTTCGGACGCTGACTTTGGTGGGTGCTGGTTGGATCGCAAGTCGACTTTCGGTACTTGCCAGTTTCTTTGTTCTTCTCTTATTTCTTGGTCTTCTCGGAAGCAGTCTGGAGTTGCACTTTCGACCACTGAGGCTGAGTATGTAGCTGCTGCTAGCTGCTGCTCACAGTTGGTTTGGATGATTTCCACTTTGCGAGATTTTGTGTTGTTCTTTCCTACCAGAGTTCCTCTGTTTTGTGACAGCGCTAGTGCGAATAGTGTAGGGAAAAACCCTTGTCTCCATTCAAAAACCAAACACATTGATGTGCGCTTTCACTTTCTGAGGGATCAATATGAGAAAGGTGTCATTGACCTTGTTCATGTTGATACTCATCATCAGTTGGCTGACATTTTCACCAAACCCCTAGATCAGTCCACTTTTGAGCGTTTACGAGGGGATTTGGGTGTTGTGTATCCTTTTTAGGATATTTTGAGTCAGTTTTCTTTCTTCTTTACTCTTTTCTTGAGTCTTTTTGTGTGTGTTCATATCATGCATATTCACTTATTCTAGATGGTACATGCTTTTGATTACTTATCGATGATCATGTTTTGCTTCAGTTCACTTGATATGTCTGATATCTGTCATATGCATGGCTTTTATGCTTTAAAATTGAAAAAATGATCACCATTGCTTCTGGTAACTAGCATGTGTAGGCTGAATGCTTTTGCTATCTGTTACATGCCTTGTAGCTAGTTCCTCACTTAGATGCAGATATGCAACTTGGACATCTATATGCTTTAACATGGAAAATGTGCTATAAAAATGATAAAAATCAAAAATGAATGAAAATTCCATGCCTTTTTATGATTGAGTTGAAAAGATCTAGGTGGGTTTGTTTTGTCGCATTGCATTGTTCTGGACTGCTTAGCATAGCACTTTGGTATGAACTAGGACAGTGTAGTGTATGCCAAGACCAATGTCTTAAGCTTCTGATGGTCCAGTTCTGGCCTAGGCTTGAGTTGGTCAGTCAGCATAAGGTTTGACATGCAAATAACCCCTGGCAAAAAATGAAAAAGGAAAAAGAAAAAGCCTGAAAATTAAAAAAAGATAACAAGTTTGCCGAAGCACTTTGTTTTGGACAATGCTTATCTTGGTAGATATCAGTTAGCTCTTGCATCTCATGCTTTACTTTGCTTGTCAACTGGAAAACGTGGTGATGCTTTTGTTTGCAAAAATTGAAAAATGTGTGCTAATGACTTTCTTTAGATATCATCTGTTGCACTGATCATGCCATGTGTTTTAGACAGTATGTCTTTTGCTATACCTGCTAGAAGCTGTAATTGCAGTTGATCATATCTGAGAAGCATGCTTTCTATACTCCACCTGCACCCCAGTTGCATTCATTGCATAGTTTGAGGGGAAGTTGCATTTCAGGGGGAGTCTGTGTCTCTTTAGAGTGCATTTAGTCTCGCTTGATGAGTCCAATTGTGAACAAGGGGGAGAAATATTGTGGAGAAGAGTTTGTGGAGAAATCTTGCTATACCTTCTCTGTATTCCTCACTTCCGGAGTGCACGGTTCGAAGTCTAGGTGCAGGCTTCGCTCGTACACTTCGAACTTTGTTTTTAGAGACTTCGAACCAGAAAAGTTTAAACATTGAAAATCATGCTCGTTTTGCGTACATTCATGCATACTGATTATGATGTTTATTTTGATGGTGATTAAATTGCTCATTTCTTGAATGATTCTATTCTGCCTTCAAAGACTCTGTTGGTGTCTTCTCATTTAGGACACCGGTTGTTTTTTAGGCTAGATTAGTTTTCTTGTTTTAGATCTGTTAGTTTCAACTAGTTGTTAGTCGAGGTGCGTTGGGTGTTGGGAAAAGGCCATTGATTCACAAGAATTTTTAAGGCGCCCATTCACCCCCCTCTGGTCGCTACTTTCGGTCCTACAATCGACGAAAAAGGCCACGACGGAACGGAGGTTGTGATGATGGAGGAGTATGATAGCGGAATGTGTGGAGCACAATGGCAGAACGGTGGAGGAGAAGGCATGGCCGCTAAGGTTTAGGGTTCTACGTGATATGGGAGTGTTTTGTTGGCGCCCGCCTATTTATGAACATCATTAGTGACGGATGATAGTTTCTGCCCATCACTAATGATCTAGCCAATACTAACGAGTAGAAACTACCCACTACCACAAAAACAGTCTTTAGTAACACAACTTTAGTGACGGGTAAAAGACACATGTCAATAATATACTTTTTGTGATGGTTTGTTTCACACGTGTCAGTAATGAAATATCATTAGTGATGGATCATAAATAGAACCGATCACTATAGATGAGGCTGGCAGGGTCGCCCATGTTAGTGATGGGTCATATAGTTACCCATCACTAAAGGTTGCCCTTATAGTGACGGTCTGTGTTGAGACCACGTCACTAAATATGGGGCACCACATTAGTGACGGTTGGTAGTACCACCCGTCACTAAAGAGCATTACGTCGGAAACCCTAATGCCACCTTTAGTAATGTCCTTATATGGATAATTGTCCCTGATGATATGTACATAAGTGCTTCACGCACAAATCTCAGCTCCGCACTTATTTCTCCCAAGTCCCAACTGCTGTCGTCTTCGCCATAACAGTCGACTAGCAGTGCAGTTCCTAGACTTGCAGATTATGACCCACACCATTATGTGCTCTGGTGGACAGGCCCACACCGCATGTAGCATCAACGTCGTCCAATCCAAGGTATATATTTTTATCCAAAATTATAAATCATATTTTTGTACGTGACACAATACGTGAAATAATTAGAGTTGTATCTTTATTGTTTTGTTATTTATATATTACAACAACACGGAGCTGGATGTATCTTGATTGTTGTACTTGCAATTAGTATTTGAGTGGGGTGATGTTTTTCATAAATAGTTCTAGAGATGACATGGAAGCTAGTGGAAAGACTGCAATGTGGTGTCCATGTTATGATTGTAGGAATGAGAAGAAGTTTACAAATTCAGATTGGTAGTAAAGATGAAGGTGGGGCCGTTGATACAGATTATATGAGCGACAATGACAATTTAGGAATTACAAAATATAACTATATTGATATTGTGGATAATATTTATCATATGGTGCGTGATGCGGAGGAACAAGTTGCATATTGTAAAGGGGAGTTTGCCCAATTCTAAAAACTTGTACAAGACTCAAAAAGACTGATATATCTTGGATGCAAAGACAAGTACACGGTCTTATACACTATCTTGACAATGCTACAAATGAAGCCGACATATGGATGGTCCGATGTGAGTTTCAAAGCATTACTAAATTTTCTAAAGGACCTAGTGCCAGAAGAGAATAAGATTCCTACCACCGTGTATGGTGCTAAGAAGATCGTATGTCCTCTAGGGTTGGATATAGAGAAAATACATGCATGTATGAATGATTGTGTTCTATTTCGTGGAGAGTATGCAGACCTTGAAAAATGTCCAACATGTGGGACACATCGATTCAAGAATAGAAAAACAATGGTGAATTGGATGATGGGTGTAATAGAAGGAAAGTTCTGAGGAAGGTGATATGGTATTTCCCTACAATCCCTCATCTAAAGCGCATGTTTGTAAATGCCAATGAGTCAAAATGATTGAGGTGGCACAAAGAGGGTCGTAAGAATGACTCTATTATGCGTCACTCAGCAGATTCTGCTCAATGGAGAACAATTAACGCGACATTTCCAAAGATTGCTAATGACTGCAGGAATATTAGATTTGCCATGAGTACCAATGGCATGAACCCTTTTGGTAACATGAGCAGTATGCACAGCACGTGGCCAGTGTTATTGTCTATATACAACCTTTCCCTTGGCTTTGTAAGAAGCGTAAATATATCATGTTGTTGATCTTGATCTTTGGTCCTAAACAACCCGGCAACGACATTGACATGCACCTTAGACCCTTGGTAGATGACCTAGAAATTATATGGCACGTAGGTGTTGAGGTTTGGGACGAATACATCTGAGAGAACTTCCAGCTACATGCCATATTGTTTGTAACAATAAATGATCTGACTGATCATCGTAACTTATCTGGTCAAAGCAAAAGGAAAAGTGAATCGTGCCCACAATGCTTGGAGGAAACATCAAGCACATGGTTGAACCATTCTAAGAAATTGGTGTACATGCGACATTGACGTTTTCTTCCAATGAAACACCCATACAGAAGAATGAAGCTATAGAGAAAGGATGATCTCCTAGGCATTTCAGAGGCACAGAGGTATATGACCAGGTAAAGGACATAAATGTTATACTCGGTAAGGGAAAACGTCTTTCACAAGTTGTGATGGAATGTGGAACAAGCAATCAATTTTGTGGGAGCTTGAATATTGGAAATATCTCGATGTTCGCCATTCCATCAATACAATGCATGTGGAGAAAAACGTGTGTGACAGTCTCCTTAGAACAATGCTAAATATTCTAGGCAAAATAAATGATCACGGGAATGCTAGAGCAAATCTTGAGGAGATGGGTTTATGACCGGAGCTACATAAACAACAAACAGATAGATGAAATTTCTTATCTCCATCTTGCATCAACCTTTCTTGGAAGGAGAGGAAGGAGTGTTGTAAATTTTTGCATAGCATTAAAGTTCCATCAGGTTACTCATCGATTATCAGCAAACTTATCAACATGAAAGAGCTTAAGATGGTTGGTGGAATGAAGACTCACGATTATCATGTGATGCTGACTCAAAAGATTGTTATCGAAATAAGAAATGGTTACCGGTGGGGGTAAGAGAGGCAATAATGAGTCTGTGTTTTTTCTTCAATGCAATTGGACAGAAAGTACTCGACCAAACAATGCTAGAAGAAATGGAGAAAAACAATACTTGATTCTCTCTCTCTTCTTGAGATGTACTTTCCTCCATCATTCTTTGATATTATGGTATATCTGACCCCACATCTCATCAAAGAAATATTATTTCTTGGAACTATTTTCTTACATCAGTTGTACCCGTACGAGAGATACATGGGTGTTCTAAAGAAATATGCCAGGAATCGGTATTCACCCGAGGGTTACATCACACAAGGTTACTCTAGCGAGGAGGTAGTAGTGTGTTGTGTCGAGTACACAGACTCGAATAACCCAATTGGTGTGCCTCACTCTCGCCATGAGGGTAGACTAGCAGGTCAAAGGATCTTGGGTAAGCAAACAGTTACTCTGGATCGAAAGGCATATGACCAAGTTCATTTCCTCATGTTGCAATAATCAAGCGAAGTCTCATCATACATCGTTGAGAACAAGAACATGCTCCGTGCAGAGAACCCATCTCATACCGAAGCTCGGATCGCAAAAAACATATGAAAATGTTCAAGACCTTGTTTCAAGATCAGATCGCACGATCGAAAACCCTAGTGAGTGAATCGACCAAGCAGCTAGCAATAGTACTATACACACTATTACAACATATAGAGGTTATCATATAAATGGTTATATATTCTACACATTTGATCAAGATAGCAAGAGCACAAACCAGAACAGTGTTGTTCTTATTGATGCCTACGACAAGAACAATGTAAATAGCACAAAATATGGTCAGATAGAGGAGATTTGGGAACTTGACTACCTAGGGTTCAAGGTACCTCTGTTTCGATGCCGCTGGGTCAATGGTGAAAAAGGAATTACGGTCGACAAGTATAGATTCACAAGTGTAAATCTAACTCAGGTCGGCTATAAAGATGAACCTTTCGTGCTCGCTAAAAAAGTTGCTCAAGTTTTATATGTGCAAGATACGACAAATAAGAAACTTCATGTTGTCCTAAGTGGAAAGAGATGGATTGTGGGTGTTGAAAATGTGGTTGATGAGGATGAGTACAATCAGTTTGATGAGATACCACCTTTCGCCACCTCAATTATGCCACAAGTTAAACCATATGAGCAAACTCCGTACCTGTGCTCTGACTTGGATTGTGCATTAAGAAAGTGAGAAAATAGATACGTACATGTGTTGAAAAGTTTAAAGTTTAAATTGTATATATACATATGCAAGTGTTGTACATGTGTTCAAATACTAAGATATGTGGTTGATTTGTACAATTTACACTGATTTTGGTATGTAATATATATTTGTAATCTGTGCCATAACTTGAAATATGAAAAACTACTAATTTAAGTATGTAATATATATGTGCAGTCTGTTGTGCTATGCCATAACTTGAATTCTAGAAATACTACTCATTAGTGAGGGGCAACAACTACTGCCCGTCACCAATAACCATTACTAACGAGGAAACAATACTACCCATCACTAAAGATTATTTTGTGAAAGTACAACTTTGATCTCATTACTGCTGGCAGTTAGTGGAGTTATGTAGCTGGCACATTAATTGCTATTGCCATCATTTAAATACACTGGTTGCTTGTATTTGGACTTCAAAACATCACATTTTTGCTTTTACTCTTCTTGCCTTCTTTCTTTTCCATGGTGGTTTGTTGTGGATGTTGCCTGGCTCGATGCATCCACAAGCCTGTGGAAGTGTCAGATTAGGCTTCATTCCTCACAAACTATGCCATGGCTTCATTTACTAGAAGCACAATACTTGTGTGGTGGCTTTAGTAATACTAGTATCAGAAACTTGTGCAGTTTCTATGTGACTGCACAAGTGTTGTGCTCACTTTGATCATCGGTGACGGGTACAGTTACCACCTGTCACTGATGACTCACTGCCATGATGGATCCAGTTACCACCCATCACTGATGACTCACAAAAGAGACGGGTGATAGTTAACACCCATCACTGATGACTTCCCGCAGTGACGGGTGGTAGTTACCACCCATCACAGATGACTCCCGCTAATAAATAGGTGGGCCCCAAAGTGAATCATTACACTTTCAATTAATGCAACCCTAACCCTAGTTCTATACTGCCATCATTATCACCTTCGTGCTCCTCGCCGCCCCCACCATTCTCCGTTCCGTCTCGGTCGTCCGTTCGATCGTGAGTGGCCATTCGTTACGTACCACGTGGCCTCTGTCTCACCATCCGTTCCGTCGCACGTGGCCTCCGCTCCACCGTCCATTCCGTCGCGTGTGGCCTCCGCTCCACCGTCCATTCCATCACGCGTGAATGACCCTACTCACCGCACGCTACTTCGGTTTCATCCTTCTCCTCCTAACGTTCTCCTTATTTTTGTGCTCAATACTTGCTCAATGAAAATAATGCTATTAATTTGTGAAATATGAGGATGTGTGTGACAATTTAGTTTAATTTTTTTGTTTTCACAAATTTATTCATGCAATGCAATCCTCTCTCATTAATTTGTGCTCTATGGTGCTTTGTTCATTTTTTTCGCAATATTTGCTCTATGATGGTTAATTAATTTGCTCAATATAGATAATGCTATTAATTTGTGTAGTTTGAGGATGTGTGTGACAATTTAGTTTAATTTTGTTGTTTACACAAATTTATTCGTGCAACGTAATGCGCTCTCATTAATTTGTGCTCTATGATGCTTTGTTCATTTTTGTGCTCAATATTTCCTCTGTGATTGTTAATTAATTTTCTCAATGAAGATAATGTTATTAATTTGTCCAATATGAGGATGTGTGTGACAATTTAGTTTAATTTTGTTGTTTTCACAAATTTATTCATGCAATGCAATGCAATGCTCTCTCATTAATTTGTGCTCTATGATGCTTTGTTCATTTTTGTGCTCAATATTTGCTCTATGATGGTTAATTAATTTGCTCAATATAGATAATGCTATTGATTTGTCACACACACTTATAGATAATGCATGTTCAACTTGGTTTTTCAAGAGTGCCTTGTTCGTTACCTTGTTGTAATTTTTTTGAAAAATGCATTAGAGTTGCGTAACCAACTACGTTGTCTCCTGTTCGGGAGTGTTGGATTATAAATATGACTAGGCAAGTGGTCATATTTATAGGAAGACACTATCGAATTGTCCACGATTGGACAGTCCGGGGATGTGTGGCCCGCGTAGCTGGACCACGTGGTCTCGTACAGTTCTAGAGAGAGTTTCAATGGGGTCTCCCCACTGTTCTCCGGATACACAACCCTCTCAACCCTGAGTCAAGATGTGTATCTGGAGAACAGTGGGGAGATGCTTCCGAAATTCTCTCTAGATCCGTACAGGACCACGTGGTCCAGCTACGCGGGCCGCACATCCCTATATGAGATTTAGGACCTGTCCCAGCCTATTATTGCCTAGTATGTAGTGTCATACGTTCGTTTATTTTTTTTTAATGAAACAATAAGGTCTTTGTTCTCTTAATGTTTAGATGTCTATCCATTCCTCTGCCGGGTCTTCTAGCTTCACCGACGAGGTCGAGTTAGCAATCAAGAAGTCTAGGAAGCAAGCAAAGTGGCCAACGGACAAGATAACCGTCAAGGAGATTGATGGTAGTGGCTTGCCAAAAGATAAAGTGGCTTTGCAGCGCCTGAGGAATCTTGCAGGACTGATTTCGCAAGAGAGGGTCCAGTTGAACCTGAGGAACTTCAATGATCTCAGTCGAGAGCAGAAGATTGCACTCTACAATGATGAGATCAACAACTACCTCGAGTTTCCCGAGACCTCAAAGGCAGCAGTAGTAAAGACTGCCCTGAAGATGATATCCAAGCTACGGAGGACTTACAAAAGTAACCTTGTGGGGGCATTTGTTATAAAAAATTTTGAGACCTTCAGAAAGTACCGGTTCTTGAAAAATGAGGAATGGGACCAATTTGTCAGAACGAAGAGCTCAGATGATTTAAGGCAGAAAGTTCTGCCAAGAAAGAGCTTCGAGCTAGGAGTAAGCTACCCCACAACCATGGTTCAACTGGTTACGTGGGATGTGTTGACACCCAAATTTTGCATTAATGGTTAAAATTATCAAAATATCAAGCTTTGGTAATTTGGGCCAAAAATATGTGTTTCTCGACATAGGCCGGTCCAAACGGACATGGTAGGCTGGTCCGATTGGACATGTAGGCCCGGTCAGACTAGCCTAATGGGTCCGGTCAGACTGGACCAAGTCTAGGTTTGGAGAGAGTTTGATTCTAGGTTGTTTTTATCTATAAACAAATCCTAACCACTTTTGGCCAAATCTGACTCAGTTTAGGAGTCGAGGAACTTGAGACCGGCCCCTATAAATAAAGGGGTGAGGCTGATTCAAGAGGACCCCCGCTTTCATATCAACACTAAGCTCTCACTTTGAATTGTTCTTTTAACTTTCAATCTACTTCCTTGCCCTAGGATTAGCTAAGTAACGTCCAACTTCGTGGGTTTTCGCTGAAAGCCCTCCGTTCGCCTCGTCGAAATCACGGTAACCCTTGTCGATTCGCTCGTGAATCTCCCGTTTAATCCACGAAATGGAGTTTTATCGTCTTTATCGGTTTTCTTCTACTACCATTGGAAGTTCGCCCTCTAGGCCGGATTGCACTTGATCTCTTACTATTTTGCAAGGGAAACATCTTCAAAATCATCGCCAAGAAGTTTGGGGGTGATTGCTATTCATCTTCAAGGTTGCCGGAGCCCTTAGGTGATCAGACTATAGCCTGTCGGTCTGACCGATAGGGCTTCACCAGTTTGACCCGACGTTGCCGTGCTGGGCCATGAGGATGTTGTCGGCACAGTATTCGCAGCCCTTCACAACGTGCCGTCCTTTGGTCTGATCGAGGGGCCTTCGCTGGTCTGACCGGACCTCTTCGTAGTGAACCACTCCACGCTAGAGCACCCTTCGCCATCACACCGAAGCCCTCTTCGGCGAGAACCCCTCCTAAGTAGACTCCGCACCGGACTCCGTGATGCCAGAGCCCTTGGTCCAACTGAGGTCTTTCATCGGTCTGACTGGGTACCCTCGTCGGTCCGACCACTTGGAGCCCTCTTCACACTAGTACGCCAAAGGCATCTCCGGCGACCCCTTCGCAACAGAACGCCGAGCCCCCCGCCCCCCTTCGGCGATACTTCGCATCACCGGTCCGAGCGGGAGTATACCTCTAGTCTGACCGCCATTTTATTGCAGATCAGAATTGGCCCTGTTCTAGCCGGTTTGATCAGGTTTTATTATTTTTAGTTATTTTCTCATACATCGGCTAATCGAACTTTATTTCTCAATATTTGTTTGATTACCTAGCAACACTGTTACCCTTACAACCGCTAAGGATTTGTCGGAACACGACGTCAGCGGCGTGTCACACTTAGGTTTATCCCAATGTATCCACGCATTTTTGGATCATCGAACTGGCCCAAGTGTGTGGCCGTGTTTTCGTGTCAACACACTTTTTGGCAACTCCACTGGGACGACATCAACATGACGAGCATGTCTACATCGGCTACGACTACATCGGCCACAGCTACTACGACTACGACAATAGTACCCCTATCGTCGATGGACCCGGGGGCATGAACACGGAAATCGACAACCGCAACATCATCCTCCCCACACTCGCAGACATCCCCGAAGAGGATCGGACTGAGATCGAAGCCAAGACGAAGGAATTCCATGCCCTCATGCTCGGGCGCTACATGAAAACTCGCACATGCTTCGTCAAGCATGACATCAACATCCCAGACCCCTTCAGAAACAAGGTACCACCACCATCCCTTCCGTATTTAACCCCCTTAGAGATTAGATAGGAGATAGCCGCTACAGTGGATCAGGCCGTTAGTGCTACATTTTAAAATTGACTAGGGCCTGAAATGGAAGCGATGTTTAGGAGATTCGGCTTTTCCGAGGCCGTTTCTCACACCCCGATTGCTAGCCTACCCGCCACACACCAAGTACACATGAGAACCGATGGGAGCACCAGAAAGGCCGTTACATATACACCTCCAATTTCTGGGGCTGAGGCTGCACACACCAATGTCGGTCAGGTCAGCCCTTGGGCCAGCCAAACCAGCATGTACCAAGCACTGTCACCGACGATAGTCGGTCTAACTAGCCACCAAGCTGGTCCGAGTGACCAATATACCTACGGTCGGACCGGCTACCAGGCCGGTCCGACCGGCCAGTGTGCCTACGGTCAAACTAGCCCTATGACCGGTCAGACCGCCCCATTTTATTACACACCGCCTTGACCCACGCTGCCCTTTCATGCGCTGCCCGCACCTCTTGCTCCCGCATACCCGCGTAGGCCTGAGCATCCCATTTATCATGAGCCAGAATGAGAGGAGGGAACGCATAACTGACATCCCGACATACCACCACGTGTCGTGCCCCCGCACGAGAGACGCACACAGGCCGGAAGCATAGAGGATATTGATGAGTGAATTCACGCGCTTGTTAGGGAATGCACTGGTTACACGCCTCGGGATCGGATTAGGGTTTACCGTAATCCATACCCAGACTATTTCGATGCCATCCCATATCCTCGCAGCTTTAGGGTTCTTGAGTTCACCAAGTTTGATTGGCAGAGTAGCAAGACTACCCTAGAGCATATAGGCCAATTTCTAGCACAGTGTGGTGAAGCAAGCGGGTCGGATGCGCTTAAACTCGGATTATTTTCCTTATCGTTGTTCGGCACTGCTTTCACTTGGTTTTCGGCGCTACCGCCGAACTCCGTCCAGACATGGGCCCAGTTAGAACAGAAATTCCATGATTATTTTTACACTGGGGAAACCGAACTTAGGCTCTCACATTTGACATCGGTTAAATAGAAGACCAATGAGAGTGTCTTCGACTATATTAGGCGCTTCTGAGACACTAGGAACCGATGTTTTAGTTTGAACATCTCTGAGAGGGATCTAGCTGACTTGGATTTCAATGGTTTGCATTCTGAAATTAAGGAAAAGCTAGATGGATGAAACTTCCTTGAGGTTAGCCAGGTTTTACAGTAGGATCTGGACCAGGAAGGTCGAGGTAGGGGCAAAAGGTCCGTCAAAGTTTTTAGTGGGCCTAAGGCCGAGCTACACATCGTGGAGCACTCCGAAGAAGAATCATCAGGAGAAGAAGATTTGGCTGACATGTACACGGCCGAATGGACCTGGCCCACTGGATCTAAAACAATCGCGTGCTTCGAATTACGGCCGTCTCCCGCTAAGAGTCAGCCCAACTAAGTTAAGTACTCATTTGATGTGACCAAGTGCGATAAAATATTTGATTTCCTATTGAAAAGCAAGCTCCTTGGGTTTCCCATTCTACTAATGAATGCAATGTGTTTCATCAGCAAGTTCAATCGTCCATAGATGAAGGACGATTAAAGATATATTCTAGCACTAGAATGAAGCTAGATCATGATCACTTTCCCGTAAACAACATTGATCTTGACGGGAAGAAGGTATTGATTTGGCTCGAGTAGGCCGAGTCATCTAAAGTAAAGGCAGTAGTCATTGGGAAACCTCACACATGCATGCTCATACCAAAGAACCCTAAGGTAGTAGTGTGGAAAGTATATGTCAAGAAGCCATCTTCGGCTAAATCCCACAAAAAGCCAAAGGTATCTTTTGGGATGCTCTTCTAGAGGCATAGGAGAAGGGCCGAGGACAAACGCTCTCGGCCACCCCCGCCAAGGAGGTCGAACCCTCAACAGGAGCGTGAGTTCGGCCCACAGGTTGCTAAGGCCATTCCGGGTACACCCCATTTGGCCGAAGTTTCTGGGAGAAAATTTGTGACACCCAAAACCAAGCCGCAAGCTTCATGGGCGCCTCCCGGGATGACTAAGTCCCAAAAGAGGTGATTGAAACGTCTTCGTGCTGAGTATCTTAGAGAAAAAGAGGCTGAAGAATACAAACGTAGACCACACGGCGAGTCCACAGCTGTAGCTAAGACATGCTAGGTGCGGAGACTGAAGTTGGCTAGCAAGCCAGCTTCTACCCTCGTTGAGTAAGGACTGCATCCTCGTGATGGACCCGAGGGGCAAGACAAGTAAAATTACTAAAGGTCGGTTTTGTGGAAAATCCAGAGCTGAAGTCCCCTCGTTTTATTAGTAGTTTGTGCAAATCATCCTCATCAAATTCACACGCCTTGAGTTATGAAATGGACGATATGGTAGGCGAATTTGTTTTAGGTACTTTTAGGAACTCACAAAAGAACACCTGGGAAACATAAGGCTGATATGGACTATATCGTCCTTAGCCCATTGTGCTTTTAGCTCCGACTGGCCATGTAGGCCCGGTCAGACCGGCCCAAGTCTAGGTTTAGAGATGGAGTTTGATTTCTGGTTGTTTTTATCTATAAACAAATCTGAACCACTTTTGGACGAATCCGACTTAGTTTAGGACTAAGTGAATATGAGACTAGCACCTATAAATAAAGGGGGAGGCCGATTCAAGAGGACCCCGCTTTCATATCAACACAAAGCCCTCACTTTGAATCGTTCTTTTACCTTTCAATATACTTCCTTGCCCTAGGATTAGCTAAGTAACATCCATCTTCGTGGGTTTGCGATAAAAGCCCTCCGTTCGCCCCATCGAAATCACGGTAAGCCTTGTTGATTCGCTCGTGAATCTCCCGTTTAATCCATGAAATGGATTTTTATCGTCTTGGTCGGTTTTCTCCTACTACCTTTGGAAGTTCGGCATCTAGGCCAGATTGCACTTGATCTCTTACTGTTTTGCAGGGGAAACACCTTCAAAATCATCGCCAAGGAGTTTGGGTTGATTGCTATTCATCTTCAAGGTCGCCGGAGCCCTTAGGCGATTAGACTGGAGCCTGTCGGTCCGACCGACAGGGTTTCACCAGTTTGACTAGACGTTGCCATGCCGGGCTATCAGGCTATTGCCGACACGGTCTTCACAGCACTTCGCAACGCACGCACCGAGGCTGCACGCCCAAAGCCATCCTTTGGTTCGACCGAGGGACCTTCGTCGGTCTAACTGGACCTCTTCGTAGTGAACCACTCCACGCCGGAGCACCCTTCGCCATCACGCTGAAGCCCTCTTCGGCGAGAACCCCTCCGAAGTAGACTCCGCACTAGACTCCATGAAGCAAGAGCCCTCGGTCCAATCGTTGGTCCGACCGCTTCGCACTAGAACACTGAAGCCATCTTCGGCGACCCCTTCGCAACAGAACACCAAGGCCCTCCCCCTTCGGTGATACTTTGCATCATCGATCCGACCGTGAGTATACCTCTGGTATGACCGCCATTTTATTGCAGATCATAATCGGCCCTGTTCTGGCCGGTTTGATTAGGTTTTATTATTTTTAGTTATTTTCTCATACATCGGCTAATCGAACTTTATTTCTCAATAGTTGTTTGATTACCTGGTGACTACGTTACCCTTATAACTGTTAAGGATCCATCGGAACGGGACATCGGTGCCACGTCATGCTTAGGTTTATCCCTAAGTATCTGCGTGTTTTTGGATCATCGCACTGACCCAAGTGTGTGGGCACATTTTCGTGTCAAAAGAAGGAAAGATAGGTGGTTCGCCGAAGATGCCAAGATGGCTAGTGAGGGCAAAGAAAATCAGTGGCAACAGTTTCCCGATAGAGCACAACCATTTCTAACGGCCCGGGAGAGACTGACAAAGAGTGGAGAAGTGATGTGGACCTCGAGAGAGGCAGTGATAGTGGCTGAGATGGTCAAAGATCTGGCAACGCAGTCATTGGAAGGATCATTCAATGCCGTGTGGGAGCACGATGAGCTAACAACTGCTCTTGGAAACTTGGATCACCTTGGTCGCGTGCGGGGCGTCTCTAGCTCACAAGGCTGGAAGCATGGTTTCCCGGACAATGTTGACATGTACAAGAAACAAAGAAGATCCGTAGGAATCGATGTGGAGGCACTCTCTGTGAAGATCAAGAGGGATCTATACGCAGATATTGTGAGTAGCTTAGCTCGATAGGGTATTATCCTTCCAGACCAAGATACAGTTGATAGCCCTCGGGCAAGAAAGAGCAGTTGTGCATCAAGAGAGGTTGAGAAGCAATTGATGTGCAGTGGTTTTGTTGACACCATCGATAGGCTAACTAAACCAAACACGTGCAAGCTTATCATAAAGCGCGGGAGGGTTCAGATTGAGGTGGCAAGGGGTGTTGTCTATCCATATCAACGGGAGATACACAATTTGCCAATAAATGAGGGATTTGCAGTGGTGTCTATTGATTTTATGCACCCCAACGTGGAATGCATCCCATTGCCTATTCCTCCGAATGACGAAATCACCACCCTTCGTGCTAGCCATCTCACAAGGGTACAGTGGAAACGGGTGGATATTTTGATTGATGCCGAGAACCTCCAGCTGCTCAGCCACCTATTGTTGTTGATTCTATTGCAACTGCACCTATTCAGCCAACTACTATTGTTGAGTCTGTTACAACTGCACCTATTCAGCAACCTACTATTGTTGCGCCCATCGAGCAAGGTGAAAATGCCATCATTGTGCCACCGTCAAATAAGCCAACAATTCAACCCCAAAAAACAAAGAAGGCCAAAAAGACTAAAAAAGAGGTAAAGCCTAAGGTCATGTCAGCCTGGACAAAACCACATGCTAAGTACGAACAAAGCAATAACATGCTTCCTCAAGATCAGCTAAGAAGAGGAGGGAAATCCTTAATCAACCTTCATCAATTATACCTCAATGGCTGCAAATAAAACAGAAGTTCAGTCATTGTAATATACCAGAAAAAACATTTTTGGACCAATAATGACGGCTATTTGTTGGTATGCTTCAATGATCTCTACGATCTTTTTAACTTGGACGCTCTCGATGTCATCTTGATGCGGTGTTGGACATTGTACATTATTTAACCTATATTTTATATTAAAGTCAACACGTCATTATGTGGTATTAACTACTCTTTTATATGTGCAGGATAATGTGGCAACAATCCAAGAGTCAACATTTCAAATTTTGGATCCATAGATATTTGCAATGTCGACAATCAAGGTTGATAGGAAGTCATGTGTCGACTACCTATATAGTTTACTCACCTCATGCGTCTCAAGAAACCGATATACAATGGGCATACAACACGTTGATGGACATTATGTCCTAGTACTCATAGCCCCCAAGTGGAAGACCATGTGGTACATTGACTCGGCAAGACCAAAGGGACCGAATGGCGAGTGCACTGGGAGGGACTTCTCGGTACTCAAAAATTTAATAGACAAGTAAGATTTTCTTCACTTCATTACAACTTCAACCTTCAACCTATTCTTGTTTAACTCAATCTCGTTCTACCTCGTTACAGAGGTTTTGTAGGTGTCGATGATATGAACAAACTAAAAGAACCGCAACACCTTGTTCACAAAACCGCAGTGCATGTAAGTCTCTAAATGTTTACCTTTTCAAATTTAATGTGGTGACCAAACTAATCGTGTATTTCCATCACGGTGCTACAGTCAACCTCCTAGAAACCAGTGTGGGTTTTATGCTACACACCATATGAGGTTGGCCATGAAGATAGCAGATCTTAAATCACCAAACGTAAGATATTATCGTGACATTTGTTCTTTTGTTTCATTTACTTTTCACTTATGCAAACATTGCTCGATGTCAAAAACACAATTTACATGAATTCAACCTACCTAAAGGTAGTCTTACCAAAGCTGATTTGTCGGACATCCGTTCACAACTAGCACTATTCCTCATGGACCAAGTCTTCGCAAAGAATGGCCCTTTCCATTATAAGGGCTAGAATTAATGATTCAATTTGTCATGTAACAGTTGCAAACATTTGGTGAAACATATGGAATACATTTTTTTATCAATGCTTTTTTGGTGCAATGCAATCGGTGATGGTTGTATTCTATGATGAATTATACGTTGTTTGCAATTTAAAAAATTGGCTGCCAAATCCTGGCTTTGATTCAAGATGCAGCCTAAAAATAAATATTTTTTTAATATGACTAAAACATTAGTGATGGGTGACATTGGTGACTCGTCCCTAAAGGTCACGATAGTGACGGGTTTTGTAAAGTACTGTCGTCACTAAAGATTTACCTATTCAGGATGCAGTCTAAAAATATTTTTTTTAAATATAAGCATCACATTAGTGACGGGTGACATTGGTGACCCGTCCCTCAAAGTCACATTAGTGACGGGTGTAAAGTACTCCCCGTCACTAACGATAACCTTTAGTGATGAGTGAGAAATGTTAACCGTCACTAAAAGGGGGCATGTCGGACGCGGAGGGAACGTAGAGAACCTGTTTAGTGATGGGTATTTACCCATCATTAATGATAGGGCTTTACTAACGCAATAAGGGTGACGGGGGACATGTCCGACACTACTGTACCTTATGACCCGTCACTAATGTACGTTTCTGTGGTAGTGTACCATTGATCACTGGATAAGTAGTGACTTGTGATAATTACTGCATGTTACGTATTATTTGACCAATTAGTGACGAGTGGTAATTCCACCCGTGACTAATTGGGGTGTCCCCCTTTTGTGACGGAACACATTGTGATCCATCACTAGTAAGGCAACATCACCGATGCATCTAAAATGGTTCGTCACTAAAAGTTTATTAGTTACGTGCATCATTTATTCATCAGAAAAACTATATCACTAGAGATTGTTTTTGTGGCAGTGTCTAGACGATGTCACTCCGACACTAAAATAAAATTGCTTGATAAGACAAGCTCCTTAGTACAGATTTATGAAACCATGGTAAACCATCAGCACCAGTTAAAACTACAAGCTTGCACTAGTACTGTATAATTGGTCACAAAAATCATAAAATTATTAGTACCACCAATCATCAGCAACAACACCATCGATTGTGACTGCCACGACCGCCATCACAGTCATCATCACTGCTACCAGCACTACCACCACAACGGTGGCAACGACATTGGCTAGTGGGACAGGCATGGATTCCCGTCGCATGGAGTCCCGTCCCGTCGCACGAAGAACACTACCATAGAAACGTACATTAGTGATGGGTAAAAACGTACATTAGTGATGGGCATGTCCCCTATCACCCTTACCGCGTCAGTAAAGCCCTATCATTAATGAGGGGTAAGTACCCATCACTAAAGGGTTTCTACAGTTCCCCTATGCGGCCGGCATGCCCCCTTTAGTTATGGGTAACGAAAGTTACCCATCACTAAATGTCATTTTTAGTGATGGGAAGGACTTTACACCCATCACTAATGTGCTCGTTACTGACGTGTGATTATTATCACCTGTCACTAATAATATGGTCATTTTCAAAAAGAAATAATAAATTTTTAGGCTACATCCTAAATCACAGCTAGGATTTGGAAAGCCAACATATGCAACATCCAAAGCACATCACAGAAAATTCATCACAGATAATTCATTACCAAATCAATATCACATTCATTAACTATATACTCATTATCTCGAAGAAAATGGCTACAAACAAAATTGTTTCATGGCTTCTAAATAGCTAATAGCTAACCTATAGCTTATCCAATGCTTGGATAGTATCTTATCACTATCCAAGCTTTCACCACCACCATGGATAGCTTGAACAGAAGCACAGTGGGTAGTAGGAGGAGCACCATGTGGCAGCGTCCGGTAAGGAGCACCACCATGAATAGTCATGCCAACTTCGAGTGCGTTATCTCGAATAAAATGGCTAAGACCATCAATTATCTCGGAAAAATTTGCTAAAAGAAGTAGATCAGTTACCTTGTAACAATAAAATGAAAACAAAGTTAGCAATGACCAACGGTGCATTCGGACGGGGAATCAGAGGAAGATGACGACCTTAGGAGGAGGATGAGGAGGATGCAACCAAGGTCGTGCGAGTAGGGTGGTCATGCGCACCTACGGTACATGTGGCCAGGAGCGGTGAAGAGCTCAACGAAGGTGACGGCGGCAGCGGGAGTTAAGGTTAGGGTTGGGGGAAATAAAAGAATGATGATTCATTTTTGTTACCCACCTATTTATAGGCGGGAGAAGTCATCAGTGATGGGTGGTAGTTACCATCCATCACTAATGATGTAGGGGACTCATGGGTATAGATCAACCTTTAGTGACAGGGTTATTATTATTACCCGTCACTAAATGACCCTTTATTGACGGTTTATTATTATAACCCGTCACTAATGCTTTTTGAAAAAATAGTAGTTTTTAGACTGCAACCTGAATCAAAGCTAGGGGCCTTTAGTGATAACTATAGCTAAAACTCGTAACTGATGATGTAGGGAGTCTCATTGGTATAGATCAACCTTTTGTGACAGGTAACATTGTTACCCGTCACTAAACAACCCTTTAGTGACAGTTTATTATTATAACCCGTCTCTAATGCTATGGTCATTTTGAAGGAAATAATAGTTTTTAGGCTGCAACCTGAGTCAAAGCTAGGATTTGACAGCCAACATATCCAAAACACATCACAGACAATTTTTAGGCCGCGGCCTTAATTAAAGCAAGACAATTCATATCACAGATAATTTATCACAAAATAAAAATAATTCATCACAAAATATTTATAACCTATTATTGCTTCATACCGTAGGTTTACAGTACATACATCACAACCTCAATGCCATTAGTAATAATATTGATATGGAAGGCGCACATAGTGCCAACTTCTAAAGAGTTGTCGCTAAGAAATTGCCCAAAACCTTTATTTAGATATCACCATCCATCTGTCGTTTTGTACACCGCAATTGGGACTACGTTAGATCCTGTTGCTGCCACCTGAATCTCGGTGGTCTAGTGGTGTAGGTGAGATGTGATATACTTTTCATAGGACTGCCTTGAAAAGTACTATAAAAAATAAACAAAGCTATTAGAGAAGGCTATTTGTATAAACCAACTACATGTGCAAATAACTTACCAGTGACTTCTTGTTGATGATCTTGTTATTTATTGTGCAGACATATAACCAACTCTCTAAAGATAAACCTGTCGAGATGTCTTGTAAGAGAGTCTTTCTTACTGAAATTACATCTGTTGGATTGCCAAAATAACATATGTGCTTCAATTGGTGCATTAGGTTGGTGTAGACCTCTCTGACTATCCCCTTCCCCTTCTTGTCTGCAACATTACTAGGACCCTCCTCTAACATTATAAGAAACCATGATAAGAATATAAACAAAAGATGTGTATGTGTAGTAATGTCGCTTCTCTATGTATACCACTATCGTCGTTGTCTATTTTGATGGTCGTTGGGGTCTTCTCATCACCAAAGTTAGTGTAGAATTTTGCCATAACAGTCAATGGGCTTGTCCCATTGTTATTACCAAATATTCCCCTTGTGTTAGGCCACCTCTTCGGCTAAATTCAGCCCACCCTTTGTGGAGGCATATCGTACTGCCGCCCACATAACTCACAACCTTAACCTCAGTGGTGCACCCATCTCTTGTCATTATTTTGAGGGTGTCACCAGCACGAATGTTATTGACCTCACAAATGTTTTTTATAATTACTACAACATCAATAACATATGTGCTTTACTTTGTTAACACATGAATAAAAGGACATGCAATGTACAAAAAACTATAACTAAACCTGGTGACACCCGTCGTGAACTAGATGATTGATCTTTATTAAGCAACTATCAAGAACATAGGTTGGTACTTGTACATCATTTGGAATCCTTGCCATACCCTAATTCACAAATTTTGGATAAATGATTTTATAAACTGAAATTTAATAGTAAGAATGAAGTAACTTACGAGAATATTGAGAATGCAACCAACGAAGGCGACGGAGGGCACGGGCAACGGAGCGGCGAGAACACGACGAAGGCGATGGTGGCGGCGTCGGGAATATAGGGTTAGGGTTGCGTGAAATGAAAGTGTGACGATTCAACTTCGGTGCCCTGCCTATTTATTAGTTAGAGTCATCAGTGACGGGTGATAAACTTCTTTAGTGACGGGTGGAAATATAACCCGTTACTATAGGAGAGATCTTTAGTGACGGGTCATACTATGACCCTTCACTAAAGAGGGGGTACTATCACTAATAATGCAGCATTACTGACGCATATGAAATAGACCGTTACTCAAAGTGTATTACTAACGCGTGTTTTTTACCCGTCACGAAAAACCGTTTTTGTGGTAGTGGCAGAGGCTGGTCCCAACAGGTGCCAACCCCCTGCACCATTGATTTCGGTCTAATAATTGTTTGTACGGGCCAGAGTTTGCTCAAAGATATTAGCGATAAGTAATACGGCATATGTATATGTTTGTGACAAATGATCAGAACATATAGACAAATTATCTTAACATGGAAAATATAAGGCATGCGCGCGCGCAGTTGCGGGTGTACCACAAAACAAAACGAATAGATTGAATGTGTAAGCTGTAGCCACATCCTAAATTATGAAAACACAGCGAAAATATTTCGTTCGTTTCCAAAAAAATAAAAATAGAGAGAATTACGTGGAAACAGATACAGCAATAGTTTGAACATTCATAGGTTGCCAAGCAATAAAAATGAATTGCAAGTATCGTAGCTTTATGGAACCAACAACAAGGTGGAAGCTCAATTCCACCATTTTATGGCATTGACCTTGTCATATGCTCGACTAATATATTGAAATTCCTAGCGGACTCACCATCTGCACCCATGTTCATTTCCGCCAACTCCTTCAACTTTTGCACCCTTTGCTTGACACCATCATCCGATAGTAACCTTTCCAACAGATCCAAGATGATCTCCTTGCTCACGATGCCACTAACATAGTTAGGCACCATCGATATCCTTAGACCGATCTGCCAAATGTCACAGATGTATGTTTGGTTTGTGAACTGGTCGGTGAAGTACGGCCAGCACAGCATGGGCACGCCATTGCGGACGGCTTCCAGCGTCGAGTTCCAGCCACAGTGCGTCACGAAGCACCCCACCGCCGGGTGCGCCAACACCCGTTGCTGCGGCGCCCACTCCACCACCATACCCCTGCAATTGCCGTGACCGGCGGCGGGATGCAACAGTGGGGCTGGGAGCTTACCGGCAAGTCCAGGCCTGACAACCCACAGAAACGGCCGAGCAGATGCCTCCAGTCCCAGCGCGATCTCCTGCAGCTGCTCCGTGCTCATGACAGTGATGCTGCCGAACGCCACATACACGACGGAGCCATGGGACTGTGCGTCGAGGAAGGAGAGGCAGGCGTCGTCGGCGGTTTGCCAGAAGTTACCGACCAGATGCTGATGACTAGGGGAGCGCCGCTCGGACCCGGTGTGAAGCGGACCCACGGGGAGGATGGCCGCCGCCGGCGACTCACCAGTGGTGAAGACGGCAGGCTCCAGCTCAGCAAACGTGTTGCACAAGATGATGTCTGCCTTCGCTACGGCAGCCCGAGCGGTGGACGTGAGGTAGTGGAACACCATGCGTTCTGCGTCACGGTTGCCCATGAAGTTCCAGGCCATGAATGTCCCGTCCATGGGTGGCATGGACTCGGTAAGGCGGAATAAGTTGTCTTCTAGGTTTAGTGGCCTTCCTGCAGTGTAACGATAAGAATAGATCAGCTGAGCCATTATTGTGCAAAAACTGTGCCACGTACATTTTTAATGAAATTACTCAAATTAGACTAGAGTAGTTACTCTTTTAAATGGATATATCTTTAGTATTGGTTGATATATATATATATATAGTTGATACTAAATGTATGATAATTAGTATGCTTCTGGTAACTAGCATGTGTAGGCTGAATGCTTTCGCTATCTTTTACATGCCTTGTAGCTAGATCCTTACTTAGATACAGATATGCAACTTGGACATTTATATGCTTTAAATATGCAAAATGTGCTATAAAAATGATAAAAATTCAGAAAAATGAGAAATTTATGCATTTTTATGATTATCAGAAAAGATCCACGTGGGTTTGCTTTGTCGCATTGCATTGTTCTGGACTGCTTACCATAGCACTTTGGTATGAACTAGGACGGTGAAATGTATGCCAAGACCAATGTCTTAAGCTTCTAATGGTCCAGTTCTGACCTAGGCTTGACTTGGTCGGTTAGCATAAGGTTTGACATGCAAATAACCCCTGGCAGAAATGAAAAATATAAAGAAAAAGTCTGAAAAATTTAAAAAGATGACAAGTTTGCTGAAGCACTTTGATTTGGACAATGCTTATCTTGGTAGATATCAGTTAGCTTTTGCATCTCATGCTTTACTTTGCTTGTCAACTAGAAAATGTGGTGATGCTTTTGTTTTGCAAAAATCGAAAAATGCGTGCTAATGACTTTCTTAAGATATCATCTATTGCACTGATCATGTCATGTATCTTAGACAGTATATCTTTTGCTATACCTGTTAGACGTTGTAATAGCAGTCAATCATATCTAAGAAGCATGCTTTTCACACTCCACCTGCACCCTATCTGCATTCATGGCATATTTTGAGGGGGAGCTGCATTTTAGGGGGAGTTTGTCTCTATGTCTCTTTAAAGTGCATTTAGTTTCACTTAATGAGTCCAATTGTCAACAAGGGGGAGAAATTTTGGAGTTTTTTAGCTTTCTCTGGGATTTATTTCAGGGGGAGCTCCGTGTTGATAATTCTGAGATTTGCACTTGTTTTTGAGACATTATTTTTTGGTTAACCATAATGACCGTTTTTCTTGCTTCTGTTTGGCTTTTGGTCATTAGGATTAAACTTTTATTTTATTTCTTCTATTTCCTTCTGTTTTTTTGTTTTCTTGTTTCTACATGTTTTGCAGGTTCTGGAGATGAGATGAAAAGGGTGTTGACAATGCACTCATCAAGGGGGAGATTGAGAAACCATGTTGAAGAATATGGTTTTGATATTCCAGATGTGATGAGTGATTGTCAACAGAAGTCAAAGGAATGGAGAGATGAAGACCTGCCGTGTCTGAGGCGCGTGTGACTCAGGTACACGGGCAGCGAGCGACGGCCGAGCAGAGGAGCTGTGGAGTCGGGCTGGCCCAATCCGGGTACATGGCTAGGAGCAGCAGATGATCCACTGGTCTGTTGACTGGGTTTGACTCAGGTACACGGGCGGCGAGCGATTGCCGGGCTGAGGAAGCTGCGGGGTTGGGTCGGCCCAATCCGGGTACCCGGTGCGAAGACGGTGGACGCTTTGTCAGTTTCGGCGTAAAACTGACAATCTATATTTAATTCGTTTTTAGGATATTAATATTTAGTTTTTAAGTTTAGAATATGTTTATTTGAGTCAGGTAATTTTTCTAAGATTAGTTTAGTAATTTTCGGAATTTATTTTAGAGTCAGTTTAATTTTTACCCGAGGGTAAAGTAGTCTTTTCATGTATTAGGATTTGCCTATAAATAAGCCCCTATCCTCCTTTGGGGATAGATGACTGTTTTGTTTTGAGATTATTTTCAGTCCACCGAAGATCTTTCATCTGCTATTTTTTTCTCCGGATCCAATCTGCATCGCTTACCCGCTGGAACAGTGTCTTCGCTCACGCCGGCAAATTAAGGGCTCGCCGGTCAAAGGGCACACCGTGCGTCACGCCTAGCAGCAGCATACAGTGGGTCCCGCCGGACTGTGGGTCCCGCCGGCCATATAAAGTGTGCAGCTTTTTCCGTCGGCATCAGGAACCGTGCGGCAGCAGCACAACAGTGTTCGGCGGGAGTTCTTTTTCCTCCGCTCCACACGCCGGCTGAAAGTTTTTTTTTGGAAAGCAACAGCTCCTAGGCATAGCCATCGTGGCAAATTTCTAGGGTCCTGTAGCCACATCAAGATCCACGGCGGTGCAATCTCTTGGTGGCAGCTTTTCAACGTGTGGGCCCCACGGCATGTTCTTTGCTTCTTTCTTTGAATCGCGACGGCGTGCACTCTTCATGGAGGGCGGCGCGGACCCACGACGTGCTGCGACGCTAGCTGACGGGCCAGCAGTAGCTTCTTCCTCGGTTTCCATGGCGACGCCCTGTTTTTTCTTGGACGCAGGTAAGTTTCAATCTCCTATTTTTTAGATCAGTTAATTAAATCAATAGTTATCAAGTTTTATTTTTGAACAACACAAAACAAATTAAATCACGTAGTTAATTTTAATCTGTTAAAGTTTTTTACCACATATTATTTATTTAAGTTTTTTTATCTGCTCATATAAAAATAAAACCAGAAAAATCTATTAGCCGAAGTAATATTTTTAGTTTCTACTTGCAATATTTTCTAGATATTACTGAATTAATTTTTATTGATCTATATCTTATTGAGTTGATTAGTATTCTATTTCTAGACTGATATATAAATATCTCGTGAGTTATTTAGTTGTTTTTATTTACTGTAGTATTTTTGTTTAGTTTATCTGCAATATCATACCAATTATTTCTAGTCTAGACAACTTTATTTCCAATAATTTTGCTTGGTTAAAATTATCTGTCTAGTTAAGTTCATCTGGGTGTTGGGATTAAATCATAGTTTAGCAATAAATTTTTAGGCGCCCATTCACCCCCCCTCTGGTCGCTACTTTCGGTCCTACACCCGATTATTTGAATGAAAACTCCAACTTCTATCTTATCCGTGAGTGTTTGCTTGTCATCTTGTTCTTGCTTGTTCTTCGATTGTTTGCAGGTTCAAGACTGTTCTTGGCACGGCAAGAGCAGCAACAACCGGAGTCGGTGTAACTATCGCTAAGGCGCAGCATCCTTGTGGTTGTTGTAGTCGGGTAGCACAACGTCGATCTCCACCCCCAAATTGTAGTTATCAGGAGACTGTGTACCTGTCGCCCAAGGCGCCACACTATCTTGGTTGTGGTAGTCGGGCAGCCAACGTCGGCTTCCACCAAATTCACCACATCCTCCATCTCTCATCGAAAGATCGGGCTCCCCCGTACCCGTCGGGTCCATTAGCATTTATTTACCTTTACTTTTCTGTACCTCTTCGTGATTTTTCCTGGAAGACCTAATGCTCGTCGACGGCGGTGCCACTGTTAACTTAATGCCTTATTCATTATTAAAAAAACTTGGCAGGGACGAGGATGACCTAAAGAAGACCAACTTGATGCTCAACGGCTTCAACGATGAGAGCTCTGAGGCCAAGGGCGTACTCTTCATGGAGTTGACAGTGGGCAACAAGACATTGCCAACTACATTTTTTGTCATCGACGTACAAGGTAACTACAGCGTACTACTCGGGCGCGACTGGATTCAGGGGAATTGCTGCATTCCTTCTACCCTACACCAGTGCCTGATACAGTGGGATGGTGATGAGGTAGAGGTCATTCCCGCGGATACTTTGGCCTAAGTAGCATTGGCCGAAGTGTCGGTGGACGCCGTCCATACCAAAGTAGAGTGTCTGTTAGGTAGAGATCTTTCGGAGTACAATTTTGTTAGCATATCCGGAGGACATTTTGTACCTGTGTCTGTGAATCCGGCTAGAGTAGCACGGCTGTTTTTGTATTAATAGTCATGTCTAGCAAGAGTAATCTAGAATGGCTAAAGTCTCGCGTGGAGCAATATCGGTCTAGTAAATACGGTATTGCCGAAGCCATCAAGGACTTTAGCGAAGTAGAGAAATTAGGACAAGGTTTTGCGTCGGCCAATCCTTTGGAGGAAGTTGACATAGGTAATGGTAGAGTCCCAAGGCCGACTTTTGTAAACCAACATTTGCAACCTGATGAAAAGGCTGAAGTAACAAAGTTACTTTGGTCGTATGTCGATTGTTTCGCATGGGAGTATAGCGAGATGCCAGGACTAAGTCGTGAGCTCGTGGAGCATCGGCTGCCCATCAAGTCCTGATTTAGGCCTTATAAGCAGCCTTCCCACCGCTTTAACTCCGTCGTCTATGACCGAGTTAAAGAAGAAGTAGAGCGACTACTCAAGGCTGAATTTATTAGTCCATGCAGGTACGCGGAATGGGTCGCTAACATTGTGCCTATAGAGAAGAAAGGGAGCGGCAAGATACGGGTATGCATTGATTTCAGAGATATGAACAGAGCCACTCCGAAGGACGAGTATCCAATGCCGATAGCCGACATGCTGATCAACGATGCTTCAGGACACAAGGTACTGTATTTTCTTGATTGCAATGCTGGTTATAATCAAATCTTTATGGCCAAAGAGGACGTCTACAAGACTGCCTTTCGATGGCCTGGTTTTGTCGGTTTATTCGAGTGGGTCGTCATGACTTTTGGTTTGAAAAATGTTGGCGCCACGTATCAGCACATTATGAACTTAATCTTTCATGACTTGCTAGGGGTTATGTTAGAAGTGTACATCGATGATGTTGTAGTCAAGTCAGACGCTGTGGGAAACCATTTAGCCGATATGAAGGTTGCTTTTGATAGAATGCGACAGTATGGTTTGAAAATGAACCCACTCAAGTGTGCTTTTGGTGCGTCGGTGGGTAAGTTCTTAGGTTTCATGATTCACGAGAGAGGCATAGAAATTGATCTTAAGAGGTTGGAGAAGATTAGAAACATTGCAGCGCCGACATGCAAAAGGGATGTACAAAAATTGCTAGGCAAGATGAACTATTTGCGTCGCTTTATATCCAACTTGTCCGGCAAGATTGATGCCTTTGTCCCCATACTCCGGCTAAAAAACGAAGCTGAGTTCACTTGGGGGGCAAGCCAGCAAAGTTCTTTTGAGAAGATCAAGGAGTGCTTGTTATCACCACCTATGGTGAGAGCACCCAAAGTCGGGATTCCGTTTCGGCTATATATCGTTGCTGAAGATAACGTGATTGGGGCCGTGCTAAACCAGGAGGTAGAGGGAAGAGAGCACATCATCACATTCTTGAGCCATCGCCTGCTGGACACCGAAACCAGGTACGCATTTGTGGAACGATTATGTTTATCACTTTACTACGCATGTACCAAATTACGCCATTATCTTCTCCCTACTACATGTGTTGTCGTTTGCCAAACCGATGTTATAAAGCACGTGTTATAGAAGCCGATTCTAAGTGGAAGAATCGGAAAATGGGCTTACGCGTTGATTGAGTACGATTTGGCCTACGAACCCTTGAGAGCGATGAAAGGCCAAATCGTAGCCAACTATATAGTTGATCACCACATAGATGTCAGCTAGAGTGACAATATTGCTCTAGTTGAGGTAGTGCCATGGAAACTTTATTTTGATGGTTCGGCTTGCAAGAGTGGCCAAGGTATTGCAGTGGTTCTCATATCACCTAATGGAATGCACTTTGAAACTTCGGCCCGTCTAGAATTTTCTTCCACTAATAACCAAGCCGAATACAAAGCCTTATTGTTAGGTCTTGAATTACTAGAATCTGTAGGTGCTAGGCATGTCCACGCATATGGTGATTCTTTGTTAGTAGTGCAACAAGTAGCTAAAAGTGCTCAATGCTTTAACGGCTTGGTGAATAGTTACTTGGACAAATGTCTAGACATAGTTGCTGCTTTTGATGACTTCAAAATCTCTCACATGTCAAGAGAAGTCAATTCAGTCGCAAATGATTTGGCTGAGCAAGCATCTGGTTACCAAGTCAGCAGAGGAAAATTTTCTGTATTGGGGAAGCTGATGCTTGGTCTCATTGCCGAAGCTAGTAACGATGGGCAGGCGCACCCTCCGGGTCGAACCCCTCTGGCCGCTGAAGGCCACTGGGCGCCAAGGCCCCTGGACCGGAGTATGCTGCCAACCGAGAGATCTGTCACGCCGGAGCCCGTAGGCCGAAGCCTCCTGCACGGAGGAGGCTCTCCAAAGTCCGAACCCTGCGGAGGGCTTCGGCCCAGCACACTCCGAATGGCCAGCCCGACCAGGCCTCGACAGAAGCAGGAATGGCTGGGGGGCAACCCGGGGTCAGTAATTTAGAAATTTTTTCAGAAGGTGAGCCAGCGAGACCCTTTGAAACCTATAAGGGCGATTGGAGGATCCCAATCGTCCAGTATTTGAGAGACCCTAGCCAAAGGGTTGATCGGAAGGCTCGGCGACAAGCATTCAAATTCGTGTTGATAGACGACACATTGTACCGCTGAACCATCGATGGAGTACTATTGAATTGTTTAGACCACGAACAATCCCAGGTGGCTACGGGAGAAGTCCATGAAGGACTTTGTGGCACTCATCAGTCGGCCCAAACAATGAGTTGGATGCTCAAAAGAGCAGGGTTTTATTGGCCGACTATGACTGAGGATTTCTTTAAGTATTATAGAGGATGTGAAGCATGTCAGAAGTTTTGCAATATCTAGTTAGCTCCTGCCTCATTACTCAACCCTATTGTCAAGCCATGGCCATTTTGAGGATGGGGTTTAGACTTTATCGGCCAGATTCATCCTCCTTCCTGAAAAGGGCATCGGTTCGTGTTGATGGCGACAGATTACTTCACTAAGTGGACCGAGGCCGTACCTCTCAAGAACATGACTCACAATGAGATACTTGATTTTATCTTGATGCACATCATACATAGATTTGACATTCCTCAAACCCTTACTACCGATCAAGGTAGTTCATTTGTTTCAGTCCATATGAGTTGGTATATGGACAAGAAGCCGTTCTGCCTGTGGAGGTAGATCTTGGCTCCCTAAGAGTGTTAAAGCAAAATGGCTTATCGGTCAACGAGTATGAAACTCTTTTGAAGGATAATCTAGAGGAAGTGGCCGATAAGAGACTAAGGGCTTTAGAAGCCATAGAAGTAGACAAGAGGAGAGTAGCTAAAACCTACAATAAGAAGGTTAAACCAAAATCGTTTCAAGTAAGAGATTTGGTTTGGAAGACGATTTTACCCTTAGGCACGAAGAGTCCAAAATTTGGTAAATGGTCACCTAGTTGGGAAGGCCCTTTTAAGGTAACCGATATCGCTCCTGACAACACATACATATTATAATCTCTACAAGGAGAGCGGTTTTGAAGAGCTTTGAATGGTAGATACTTGACAAGGTATTTCCCAAGCGTGTGGCAAACAGCGTAAAAGGTGTCAAAAAGGCGATATGGGCAATATCGTCTTCAGCTCGTCATGCTTTTAGTTCACTCGGTTCGCCAAAAGGCAGGGTGGCATGTGTTGATAGCAAAGAATGGCCTTAATGGCTGAGATTATCAAAATATCAATTTTGGTGATTTGGGCCAAAAATACACATGTTCAGGGTCAGGCCGAAGCCCTACAGGGCCGAAGGTCCATTGGGCCATGGGCTCCAAAAGCCGTAGCCAGCCCATGGCCTTCGGCCAGGAAGCCATCGGAGGCCCATGCCACCGAAGCTTCGGCCCGAGGAGCATGCTTCGACGGGCCTAGGCAGAGCCCACTTCGGCAGAGATAGAGTTGGATGCAATTCTGGCTAAGTTTTTTATCTCTATCCTAGCTGAATTATAACAAATTAGATCTGAAGTTTGGCCCCTATAAATAGAGAGGCGAGGCCAGCTTAGAGGGCCCCCCAACACAAATCAAACACAAAGCTCTAGCTTTCGCATTTATTTACCTTTACTTTTCTATACCTCTTCTTGGGTTTGCCTGGAAGCCCTCCGCCGGCCACTTTGGAACAGTGGTAATCCTTGTTACTTCGCTTGTGAAGTATCCATTAATCTATGTAAAAGATTGCTATCGCCTTGTTACTTCGCCTCTGAAGTATCCGCTAATCTGTGTAACAGATTGCTACCTTTGCTACTAGTGCAACACTTAGTAGAATTCGGTCCTCAGGCCGAATTGGTACTTCGAACCCTCTCTGTTGCAGGTTCCCACGTTCAGAGCTATTTCTTCGGAGGTGTCCGGAGCTGAGAGATCAGTTTCGGAGGTCGTCAGGACACCCTTCGGCGAGACTACAGGCTTCGACGATAAGCTTCGCGACGATCGCACACCGCTCTGGATGAAGTTACGCCCGCGCGTGGCCCTTGCATCATTATTCTGTAATTTGCCGTATAAGAGACCTTACGCCGAACCCTGCCGTTCGGAGGTGATTGTCATGTCCAGATCCGTTTGGAGTTCATCTTCGGCTGGATCAGTCCGAACACCGAAGGCATCCTTTGGCGAGATACTTCGCACCGGACGTCGAATGTATACTTTGGTGACCCCTTCACACCAGACTTCGAAGCAAACAGGCTCCGACCAGTTTGCTCATTTGATTCTGTTTAAATATATTTCTTTCGGCTAATCGGATTATTTTGTGTGATCTGATTGCCTGGCGACTCCACCCCCTTATCACGACTAAGGGTAGTCATAACACGACGTCGGTGCTGCGTCACGCTTAGGCTTGTCCCTGAGTATCCGCGCACTTTTGGGTCGTCGAGCTGACCCAAGTGCGGGGGCATGTTTTCGTGTCAATCGATGGTTCGGCTTGCAAAAATGGCCAAGGTGTTGGAGTGGTGCTCATATCGCCTAGTGGTAAGAGTTTCGAGACCTCGGCCCGTTTAGAATTTCCTTATACTAATAATCAAGCCGAATATGAAGCTCTATTGCTAGAACTTGAACTTTTAGATTCCATAAGTGTTAAACATTTTGATGCATATGGTGATTCTCTATTAGTTGTTCAACAAATAGCTAGAGATGTTCAATGCTTTAAAGGTTTGTTAAATAGTTATTTGGACAAATGTCTAGACATAATTGGTACTTTTGATAACTTTGAAATAGCCCATGTGTCTAGAGAAGCCAACTCAATAGCATATGATTTGGCTCAGCAAACATCTAGTTATCATGTCAAAAGAGGTAATTTTTTTGCAGAAGAAAAACTGATCCTTGAAAAAACCGTGTCACCCGAGTTAGAAAGCTTTGGTCTGACCGGCCCTGTCAGGCCAGTCCAACTGCAAGTGTCTGGTCAATCTAACCGGCTACGCTAGAATTGTCTGACTGTCCTATGCCATCCATCCGGCAACGACCAGTCTGACCGCCCTAGGTCAGGAAGGTTTGAGGCATGGGGGGCAAGTTGGAATTTTTGATTTGAACACTAATTCAAGTAAGGATTTGGCGAATACTTCTGAAAATCACACAAATGATTGAAGAACTCCAATTATTCAATACTTGAGAGATCCTAGCAAGTGGATTGATCGGAAAGTTCAGCGACATGCGTTTAAATTTGTGTTGCTCGATGATGAGTTGTATTGCTGAACAATTGATGAAGTGTTGTTAAAAAGTTTGAATGCCAAACAATCTAAAGTTGCTATGGGTGAAGTACATGAAAGACTTTGTGGTACTCATCAGTCGGCCCAAAAGATGAGTTGGATAGTCAAAAGAGCGGGTTTTTATTGGTCAATTATGACTAAGGATTGTTTTAGGTATTAAAGAGGATGTGAGTCATGTCAGCTTGCTCATGTGTCTTTGTTTAATCCTATTATCAAACAATGGCCGTTCCAAGAATGGGGCTTCGACTTCATTGGCCAAATTCATCCTTCCTCTTTAAAAGGGCATCGGTTCGTGTTGATGTCTACATATTACTTCATCAAGTAGACCGAGGTCGTGCCACTCAAGAATATGACGCATAACGAGGTAATCGATTTTATCTTGAAGCATATTATACATAGATTAGGTATTCCCCAAACTCTTACTACAGATCAGGGTGCTTCGTTTGTCTCTAAAGAAGTGTGTGATTTTGCCGAATCTTATGGTATAAAGTTGATAAACTCTTCATCATACTATGCTCAGGCCAATGGTTAGGCCGAGTCTAGTAATAAAACTGTGATTAAGATTATTAAGAAAAGACTGAAGAGTTTCTTAGAAGGTGGCATGAAGTGCTTTCTAAGGCATTATGGGCATGCAGAATAGCGAAGCACGGTGCTACCAAGGTAAGTCCATATGAGTTGGTGTATGGACACGAAGTTGTTTTATCCGTAGAGGTGAATCTTGTCTCTTTGAGGTTGCTTAAGCAAGATGGTTTATCGGTCGGTGATTATAAAGTTCTCTTGAAGGACAATTTGGAAGAAGTAACCGATAAGAGGTTAAGGACTCTAGAGGCTATAGAAAGAGACAAGAGGAGAGTAGCTAGATATTATAACAAGGAGGTGAAAGAAATTATTTTAGGTTGGTGATTTAGTTTGGAAGATAATTTTGCCTTTAGCCACTAAAAGCCCAAAGTTTGGTAAATGGTCGCCTAGTTGGAAAGGTCCTTTTAAAGTTGTTGAAATCACTTCGGGTAATGCATATACGCTAGAATCTTTCCAAGGAGAGTGGTTTTGTAGAGCTCTAAATGGTAGGTATTTGAAAAAATACTTTCCAAGTGTGTGGCAAAATGCTTGAGGTGTCATAAGGTCGATATGGAGCATATCACCCTTCACTCATTGTGCTTTTGGCTCACTAAGTTTGCTAAAAGGCAGGGGCATGTATTGATAGTGAAAAATGACATTAATGGTCGAAATTGTCAAAATATCCAATTTGGTAATTTTGGCCCGAAAATATGCATCCTAGCACAGGCCGGTCCGACCAGCCATGTAGGCCCAGTTTGACCGGCCATGTGGGTCCGGTCAGACTGACCTAGTCCAAGTCCGAACCAATTTGATCTGTTTCGGGTTATTTTGATCTCTAATTAAATCCTAATGACTTGGACGTGTAATTTAATCAATTTAGATTAGAATTGAAGTCTAGGAACATCAAGACCACCCCCTATATATAGGGCAAGACCGATTCAAAGGGACTCTCTTCGAAACCCTAATAGATCCAATCTATCCCTTGAATCATTTTTTTCAATCTACTATTTTTCCTTGCCCTAGGATTAGCCATAACGTCCATATTTGTTGGTTTGCGCTGAAAACCATCTGTCCATCACATCGAAATCGTGGTAATCCTTATAGATTCGCTTGTGAATCGTCCGTTTAATCCTTGTAATGGATTTTTATCGTTTTTATCGATTTTAATCGGTAATTCTGTCTCTAGAGCTAATTGCTTTTGATTTCTTGGTATTTTTGCAGAGTTTTCATCTCCATCTTATTCGCCAAGAGTTTCTGCAACCATCCCTTACCATCAGCACATCCACCGGTGATCCGAGGTGGTTGCCGGTCTCCTATCGGTCCGACTAGCTAACACCCGCCGGTCCTACCAGGCTGTGCTGGCAATAGCCGGTCTGACTGACTATGTGCAGGCGACCTGTTCACCCTTCCAGCCGGTCCGTGCACCGTCCCCCGCATCCCTGGTCTGACCGCCGCCTTTAGGCCGGTCAGCCCAACCCCTTCACCACGGTCCAACTGGCCCTATTTGGCCAGTTAGATCTATTCCTTTCACACTTCGGTTAGTTGAGCTGTTTTCTCCTGATTCAATTTGATTGCCTGGCAATTTCACCCATACTCCTTGTCACGGTCAAGGGTCGTCAGAACGCTGTGTCAGCGTCACGTAACGTTTAGCGGGCCACCCTAGGCGTCTGCGCGCTTTTGGATTGCCGAACTGACATAAGTCTTTGTTGGTGCTTTGTTGACAGATTTTAGCGTCAACATCATGGACATTTTTAAAATTACTCAAATAAGACTAGAATAATCGATCTTTTAAATAGATATATGTTTTATAATTTAAATGGTACTAAATAAGTGTATTAGTACTAGTTGAATATGTAGTACTAATGTGTCACTTCTTTAGTCTCTGATTGATGATACCGATTCAAAAACTAGGACATAAGATTGATTTTTAATCAATACTAATGGTGTGTTCACTACTGATTTTATGACTTACCCTAACAAAATATCTTAAATATCTTAAATGATACTACCTTTTCAATTTTATATTAAGGCCTGTTTTTATTCTCAAATAGTCAAACCTCGATGATATTCACTAACAATTAGGAAAGGGATAAGCATGTTTGGTGTGTACTAAAAATTACATAACATATTTATGCTTCATATGGTCTCACAATATATTAATTATGTACTTCCTTAAAAATATATTTAAAAGAAATAATGATTAGAATGTAATCTTAAATACATTTAAAATGAAAATATGGTTCATTAAAGTGAATGATTTAGATGAGACGTCTCCTTTTATCTGCTTCGTGTGTTGCTTTTATGGGGTTTGCAGAAGTTTCTTCTACGTACTCATTATTTTTTCCTTCAAAAAAAATAAAAAATTTGACCGGTAGAACATCTTCTTAATTCTTTGGTAAGGTTGAAAGAATACCTGAGTGTCCCACCCACTAAGCTGGAGGCATCTACCAACTCAATTATGTGTAAGACAAGAAAGAACACGTGCATGCACAGGTAATGGTAGGCACGTAATTTTGGAGGCAAATAAATAAATATAATAAATGATTATGTATTTAATATTTCAGATACAAATCAAAAAAGTTAATATAATAAACGGAGGGCGTATCATCAAATTTTTATTTAACAATTGTCATACCGTCGTCGTCGATGACGCCATCGCGTATCAGCTTCTGCGCTCCCAGTAACACGGCGAGCACCGCCGCCGACGCCGCCCAGAGCGCGGCAGACGGGAGGCCCCTCCGCTTCGCCGCGTCGAGCGCCCACGCCATGCCCACGTCTACCACCACGCACGTCACCTTGCCCAGCCCCACCTCGCCTTGGCCTTCGCCGCCGCTACCATCAAGCAGCGCCTCCAGATGCGGCGGGATGGCTTCTTTCATGGTGGCGTTGAGGCGGACAAAGTTGTCTCGGTCCTCGGTATCGTCCATCCCGTCAGCCACCCCCACGAGCCGCAGCTGGGATCGGTTCCCCGCGGACGTCGCCGCAGCGCCAACGGCTGCGGCCAGGACGCGGCGGTGGTTGTGCTCGGTGTTAACGAAGGTGACGGCGAAGCCGCGGTCGAGGAGACAGTGGGCGACCTCCATGAATGGGATGACGTGGCCCTGCGCCGGGAAAGGGAGCAGAAGAGCGTGGAACCGCGGCGCAACGTGGGAGGCCTCGGTGCTCGAGGCTGCGGCGGCGGCCATATCTTTGCGTGGCGGAGCTAGCGGCGTCCGTCTGCGGTCTGCCACCGTGAGGAATATAATGCGAGAGCGATCTGGTCAGCTATAAATCGCGTGAGCTCCTGAGATTATGTGGCGGCGACTGTGCTTAGGTCAACGGACGCAGCCAGCTTTTGTAGAGTAGCGGAGTTTTACGCTGACGTAAATGCCAATGAAAAAAATCAGTCATCGTCAAAGTTATTGGAAAATATGTTTTTTAGCAAATTTGCATGTTCCTAGAAGCCGGGACTTGCCGCCTACAGAGCTTATGTTTCCTTTAAAATGGTGTATTTTTAAATTAATTTTAATTTAGAGGATTTAGTTTAATTTATATAAAATCCTATAAATTTCTTATGTTAAAGGAGGCATTAGTTTTTTAATTGATTATATAATTGTATTATACTCCCTTCATCCAAAAATCTCCTACATTTTACATTTTCCATTTTTTCAGAAAAGTTACACATATTTAGTTACATGTATACAAATCTTGAGTAAGCAATAATATTATTTTGTTTAACCGTTAGATTAAATTGACGTCATTTAACCCGAACAATTAAAACTTAATTAGTCTTATATGCGTGGCATTAATATTACATACATATAAGTTTTGAATGAACGGTAATACACGAATATCAGGATAAAAATAACGATTTAATATAACTAACATAGTTTATTTTTTGTTTTCGATGAAAAAATAATACAAAAATCTCTAAAGTAGCTACTTAATTGTAGCTTATTGAAGCAGATGTCCTACTAATTACTAAACAAATTAAAGCCCCCATCGGCCATTAAATAGATTCAATGTTCCTGACCCATCCTCGAGTATCGTCGTCGCTCTAATCCATGTCCCCGTTGCGTCGTTCTTCTCATCTCTTTCCCCGTCGTTTCCATATTCTCCTCTCGCGCGGAGTCGCGGTGAGCAGGAAAGAGAAGAAGCTTATTGCCATTTGCCAGCCGTCGGCATCAGTAAACACTGGTGACCAGTAGACCGCCGCGGCCGGTCAGCCATGGCGACCGCCGCGGCCGGTCAGCCATGGCGACCGCCGAAAGTCGCGACGAATCCACGATGACAACAACAATCAGAGGGTTGCGTGAAGTGAAGCGAACAAAAATGGAGAGGGTTTTGGCAGGGTTGCACAAATGCAATAGCTCGCAGATTAGTTGCAGCGTTGGACATGTTAGAAATACGCGTAATATTTTAATTCTAAATTTTATTGGAAGAAAAAATTGTAGATGAACAACGATGCATAAAAGAATACTAATAAGTATTTTATGTACTTCAAGAAACACATACTATATATGGCTAACAGCAGTGGCGAACAGAGGACGTCAGTGTGCCCGCCACTACTGTGTTTTCCTCATTACACAAAATGTTATAAATCTTAATTCACACAGTCCCACAAACAAAAACACAGAAATATACAGTTCACACAGTCATCCACATCCACAGCAGCAACACAACCACATAAATTCTCAGCTCCCACAACCATCCACAGCACCAACACAACATCAACACAATAACAACCCATCTCATCAATTTACAAAGTTTACATTTCATCACACATCAAGTTTACAAAGTTTACATCTATCAAAACTTCAAAATTAACAATTGTTTACAAATACATGCTCATTTTGTTTAATGTTTCTTCTCGGAAGGCCAACTCTTATCTTGGACATCTTCTTTTTGCTTCTGAGCTTCAAAATTCTTGGAAATTTATTGTTCAAGCATTTTAGTTCTTTCGTCCCAACGTCTCAGAGTTGGATGCTTGGCCACTATACCCTGAGGATCGAAAAGTTTTACATGCTCGTGAATAATTTCATGCATCGTGAAGCGGCATATCCTTAATACGATTCCATATATTTTTGCGTCAGAGAGTTGGCTCCTCCCGACAATGGTTGATGGACCTGACGTCTGCATACGTAACATATAAGTACATACGTTGCAGGTTATATTAGATTAACACACAATAAATCAACTTACTTCTTTAGTATCCTCAGATACTGTCTGCGCATACTTTCCTAAGTCATTGTTCATGAAATTACAAGTATAATACCCGCAATGCACCGAACTAGGAAGTTGTTTGTGACACTTCAAAATGGACAAAATTAGAACGATATATGGTTTGGCTTTATTATTTGAATTAAGAAATTTGAAAATATAATCTTATCAGATAGTTGGTTCTGATAAGCATTTCTTTCGGCCTTTGTGGATCATGTGGGCCATGTAAATTTTCCATGTAATATTTATATGCACTCTGAAGAACATTTATTATATCTTGATATTCTTTTTTGGGTTTGTCGGGAGAGTCGAGCACCCAAACCCTAGAGTTCTTCGGGTATATCAGAAGTGCAATCCAATGATCACTATCGAAAGAAGTAATATGTGATTATGTTAGTTTCATAATCGATAAAACGTGATTAAGTGGATATAGTGGGTATACTTACTTAGAGTTATATGCTCCGCTTATCATTTTTCTGTCCCTCCATTGAAACATGCACCGCGCAATATACAACGCGACACAATTCCTTTTATTCTTCTTAAGTCGTCTTGGTCTTTATTGAAAATCTTCCTTTAAAACTTTTTTCAACCCGCACTCTAGTACTTTGCATCGTTCTGGTTTAGTACTGGGTTCAGTGTACTTTGACTTATTAATGATGGGTTCAAGTACCCATATTTTTTAGAGTTATCAGAACATGAATTTAAACTGCATATGTTATGAAACACTAGTCAATATAAGACATGATTGATTTTTGCTTTGTATTGACAAATTAAAACTACTTATAGGCACTAGAGTATCATGCTTGTGATGTCGGTTCGCTTCAGACAGAATATCCGGTGGAAGTCGTCGAAAAATAGTACACGATTAAACTCCGGGCATTTGAATACTTCTTTTGGAACCTTCACTTCTATTTGCATAACTCATAACGAAGACGCTTCAAGATACCAGTCATGAAATGATTTCAGCAGAATGGTTTGCCCGGTTCGTACTCGATAAAATCATCGTCTCCGTAGGTCCATTGATCCGCAGAAAGTGAGCCATGTTTTTGTACTGGAGCCTTTAAGTGAGCCTCTACGGTCATAGAACGTGTTTTCCCCACAATACTAAAGAATTTAAGCATTTTAGACATTGGCTCAGAACACTACCTAACTTGAACAATTGTCTTGTGGATTTTGGGCTTTGGGCGTGCCTCTTGATTCTCGGGCTCGAGCTCGGCCGCTTGAACTGACTCTTTCAGTTGACCAGGCTCGTCCACTAGCTCTATCACTTGAGGCTCGGCCGTTGGAACTGACTGTTTGACTTGATCAGGCTCGGCCGCTAGAACTGACTCTTCCACTTGATCAGGCTTGGCCACTTTAGGATCCGTCACTTCCTCCGGCAAGTGTTGTTGAGCCATTTGTGGATCTGCCACTTTTTCGGGCATGTGTTCCTCGAGTTCTTGAGCCATTTGATGATCAGCCACTTTATCGGGCAATGGCTCCTTCTCTGCCTCTTCCTCCATCTCACGCTCAACAACAGGTGATAAAGATCCTATATTTTGCATATCATGAGATGAAGGATATGTGGGGGATTGCGACGAGAAAACAGGCGATCTACTCTGAGAACTTGTCGGAGACTGCCTCTGGAGTAATTTGATATCTCGGCTGGCCCATAAGACAAAGTTATTCAGTGCATATCCAATTGTCTCAATCCCCTCGTTAGGCATTGGAAGATCCAAAGGGTCATTGATAAATCTATCATTGATGATCTCTTTGACCTGAACCTTGGTATACTCTGCAGAAATAGGCCGATTGTGAAATAAATCCCTAGGCATAGCAATGCCTCGTGCAGCCTCTTGGGAATGCCCTTTGCACCCAATCGGTACATGCACACTGCATGGTGTGTCCGCTTTGATATAATTTACAAGAAATTTTTCTTGTACTGATCCAACACTGCTTGGTACGTCAAGTCATACCTCTAGCACAATTATCTATCCCGCTGCAACCTGCATTATGTTTGGATTCTCACTAATAAATTCAAAAAAGTGCCTCTCCCGCTCTGCACGATGCTCTGCGGCGTCGGCTGTGTGTGTTTAACGCTTCTTGTATGTGGCACCATCCTGTTTCTTGAAAGTATTTTTCTAGTGTGCTATAGAAGAGACACCTCGGGTGCGCCCTCGATGTTCCTCGTTTCCGAGAGCAGATGTAAGTTGGTCATTACATCCCTTGGGCTTGAACTTTCCAGCCTTCTCCAACTCATCAATTTCCTGTGCTTTCTGAAATACTTCACTAGTCCATGAATCGGAGAGGATATATTGGCCCTCGAGTGTTTTTTTAGCTCGACCTAGGAGCCATCTCTTAGTGCGCTGATCAGCACTTGAAAAATGTTCAGGTAACCCAACCGCACGGACCTCCTCTTTTCTACTCCACTCATCCTCCTTAGCCTTATATCCACCTGGGCCAAGTTTATGTGGGAACTTATTCTTTTTATTAAGCCCTTTGAACATAATGCTCTCTTGTTTGACTTCTTCAGAGCAATGCTACAATTTGAATTCGTTCCATTCATTTGGCATGATAAAGCCATAGTCATTGAGCGGTGACTCTCCTTTCTGAAGTTACTGGGTGTTCAATTTAGTACTGAATGTACGAAGAGATTTCTTGATAGTCTTCACTGTGGCAGCTTTAGCATCTTCTAAGCGATCTTCTGGGAATTTATTATATGCTTTTATATGCTGCCACAATTTGTTCTTTGTAACTTCATGGACACTCTTCTAGTTTTTCTAAACTATTTTACATCGCTCTCTAGCGAGACATCCACAGTCGTTGCACCACTTAGCTATGATTTCTTTCGGCTTCTTTGGAGCCCCATCAACATACACTTCTTCAACCTCATAGATAGCTGTATGCAACTTGTTCATCTCCCGTTATCCTCTCTTCTTCGCATTTGTAGAGGATGTAGTGGCAGCGGGCTCAACAGTTGTTGGCTCAGATGACTCAATAGCTGGGACAATAGCTGTTCTTTTCTCGACTTGGAATAATCAACGCTTGCTTCCTCGCTTTGGATGATCCTACGACGATAGACAATGTGAGCTTCAGGAATGTAATCCTCGGTTAGAAGCTGATCTGAGTAGTTACTAACGCAATAATTACGTCCGCTTGAGCTTTAGGAATGTAATCCTCATCGGCGTCTTCTCTCATTCGCTTCTTCCAAGGCTCCACTAGATGTTCATTCTTTGTAGATGAGCTCCTCGACGGAACGTCCTGTTGATAACAAAAAATGGCATTAATGGCCGAGATTGTCAAAATATCAATTTTAGTAATTTGGGCCAAAAATACACATGTCTAGGGTCAGGCCGAAGCCCTATAGGGCCGAAGGTCCATTGGGCTGTGGGCTCCAAAAGCCTCTGGCTAGCCCACAGCTTTGGCCAGGAAGCCTTCGGAGGCCCATGCCACCGAAGCTTCGGCCCGAGGAGCAGGCCTCGATGGGCCTGGCTGAAGCCCACTTCGGCAGAGATAGAGTTAGATGCAATTCCGGCTAAGTTTTTATCTCTATCCAAGCTGAATTATACTAGATTAGATCTGAAGTTTGGCCCCTATAAATAGAGAGGCGAGGCCAGCTTAGAGAGCCCCCAACACAAATCAAACACAAATCCCTAGCTTTGATCGCATTTATTTACCTTTACTTTTTTGTACCTTTTCATGGTTTGCCTGGAAGCCCTCCACCGGCCACTTCGGAACAGTGGTAACCCTTGTTACTTCACTTGTGAAGTATCTGTTAATCTACGTAATAGATTGCTATCGCCTTGTTACTTTGCGTGTGAAGTATCCGCTAATCTGCGTAACAAATGGCTACCTTCGCTACTAGTGCAACACTTAGCATAATTCGGTCCTCAAGCCGAATTGGTACTTCGAACCCTCTTTGTTGCAGGTCCCCACGTTTGGAGCTACTTCGTCGGAGGTGTCCGGAGTTGAGAGATCGGTTTCGGAGGTCGTCAGGACACCCTTCGGCGAGACTACAGGTTTTGACGACAGGCTTCGCCAGCACACTTCATCACAACAGGCTTCACCACGATCGTACTCCGCTTTGGACGAAGTGACACCCACGCACGGCCCTCGCATCATTATTTTTTAATTTTCCATATCGGATATCTCACGCCGAACTCCGCTGTTCGGAGGTGATCGTCGCGTCCAGATCCATTCGAGGTTCATCTTCGGTCGGATCAGTCTGAACGCCGAAGGCACCCTTCGCGGGATACTTCGCACCAGACGCTGAAGGTATACTTCGGTGACCTCTTCGCACTACACTCCGAAGCAGACAGGCTCCGACCGGTTTGCTGATTTTATTCTGTTTAATATATTTCTTTCGGCTAATTGGATTATTTTGTGTGATCTGATTGCTTGACGACTCCACCCCCCTTATCATAGCTAAGGGTAGTCAGAACGCGACGTCGGTGCTGCATCACGCTTAGGCTTGTCCCTAAGTATCCGCACACTTTTGGATCGTCGAACTGACCCAAGTGTGGGGGCATGTTTTCGTGTCAACACACTTTTTGGTTACTCCGCTGGGGAAAGCTACGACAACATGACAAGTACGTCTAAATCGGCTACCGGTACATCTACATCGACTACCACGTCTACACCACCGATGGACGCAATAGGAGGCGCGGATATCGACAACCGCAACATCTTGACACCTACACTTGAAGATATCCCCGCAGAAGACCGAGCAGAGATCGAGGCAAAGTTAAAGGCACTCCAAGACATGATGCTTGGGGCTACGTTAAGACACGCGCAGGCTTCATCAAGCGTGACATCATCACCCCCAACCTCGCTCAGGTCCAGGTAACACCTTTATTTCCTTGTTTATCTTCTTTAGAGATTGAGCAAAAAATAGCCGCAGTAGTAGATCAAGCCGTTAGCGCTTCGCTAGCCAACCGTTTAGATTCAACAGTCAGCTCCTAAGTAGAGGCAACTCATAGGAGGTTCGGCTTTACTAAGGCCGTACCCGCGGTTCCTATTGCTAGTGCACCTCCGGCAAACCACATGTACGGCAGAAGTAACGACGGCACTGGCACAACCATGTCTCCGGCCTCGACACTTATGGCCGAGACTAATCATTACACTTAAGGTCAACCTAGCGCTGCGTACCATGCACCACCACCTGTGCCGGTACCCGCACTGCCCGCACCACATGCGCAGGCACCCAGACATGAGCACGTCATGCAGATAGCACGCAGGGAAGAGGCCCATGGCCGACACGCCAATATCCCGCCACGTGTCGCGCCCCCGCATGAGAGGCGCGCGCAGGCAACATGCCAAGATGACATAGAAGAGCGGGTTCGCACACTATTTAGGGAGTGTGCCGGCTTCATGCCCAAGGGACGGGTTAGGGTTTACCGTAAGCCATACCCCGATCATCTTGATACAATACCCTACCCCCGCGGTTATAGAATCCCTGAATTCACTAAGTTCAATGGCGAGGGTAGCAAAACTACACTAGAGCACGTTAGTCAATTTTTGGCACAATGCGGAGAAGTTAGCAGGATAGATGCCCTAAAAGTTAGGCTATTTTCTCTCTCACAACCCGGCACCGCTTTCACTTGGTTTTCGGCGCTCCTGTCGAACTCCATTCAGATGCGGGACGATTTAGAACGGAAATTCCATGATTACTTCTACACGGGTGAGACAGAACTTAGGCTTTCACATTTGACATCGGTTAAGCGGAAATCTAACGAGAACGCCTCTGAGTACATCAAGCGTTTTAGGAATACTAGAAACCGATGTTTTAGCCTTAATATTTCGGAAAGGGACTTGGCGGAACTAGCTTTTAATGTTTTGCGTTCCGAGATTAAAGAGAGGTTAGATAACCAAAACTTTTTAGAAGATAGCCAAGTTAATTTTACAGCAGGCTCTGGTCCAAGAAGGCTAAACCAAAGATAAAAAGTTCATTAAAACGTTTAACAAGCCTAGGGCTGAAATCCACATCATGGAACGCTTTGACGATGAGGAATCAGAAGAAGAGGATTCAGCCAACATGTACGCGGCCGAATGGGTTTGGAACGCCAAGAATAACCCCATCACCTGCTCCGAGTTACGGCCATCTCCAACAAAGAATCGACCTAGTGAGGTCAAGTACTCATTCGATATAACCAAGTGTGATAAAATATTTGATTTTCTCTTAAAAAAATAGCTTCTCAGGTTGCCTAAAGGTCAAGTCATTCCATCTACTGATTAGTTAAATAAGCATCCGTATTGTAAATGGCATGATTCACACTCACATAATACTAACGACTGCAATGTTTTTCGACGGCAGATCCAATCGGCCATAAAGGAAGGATGATTGAAGATAGACCATAATCCAAAGATGAAGCTGGATAAAGATCTGTTGGGGGAAAATATCTTATCTTCAGGGTTATTGCCAAAGCAACATAAAGGCAGTCAGCTGGTTCGAAGGTTCCCCGAAGATCATCTTCGAAGACACCCGGAACCCCGTTCGAAGCACAAAGATAGGCATTGGTTCGGAGTATGTCTTCGAACTAAAGCCCTTCAAGATCTTTTCTGCCAGCTAAGATGGAAGACTTATCTTCTTTCTTATTAGATTAGTCTTTTACCATTTTAGCGCTATTAAGGAAACCGAATAGTTTCCTTAATGTCGGTTGTAATAGAGGGGTAAATAGGTCTTTTCCTTAATGTTTGGACCTATAAATACCCCCCATTTCACCCTGTAATAGGGACCGAATACAAGTTATTCAATACATACTTTCAAACTATTCTAAGTTATTATCCTTTCGGAGGCTTAGAACAGTTTGCTTCACAAACACTTCGTTTGTTAGTTTCTTTTCTACAGAAACCTGTTAGCGTAATCTTTTACGCCAACAAGATCCTTTTCCCGTCAACGCCGTCGACCTCGGCGAAAAGAAGGTGTTGATTCGGCCGGAACAGGCCGAGTCGGCTAAGGGGAAGGATGTAATTGTTGGGGGGCCGCGCACTCGCACGCTCATACCAAAGAACCCCGAGGTAGAAGTGTGGAAACAAAACATTAACACACCGTCGGCTAAGGTTCACAAAAGGCCGAAGGGTGCGAGCATGGTTCCTCTGCGTCGGTCAGCCCGCACCGTCGGAGTCGAGCCCAACCCAGTCGCCGTTCCTGACCAGCCAGTCGTTGCGCCCATCGGGGCACTTGCCGTGGAGCCGACCCAGGCTCCGGAGGGGACGCCCGAGGTTCGGGGCCCCGTGGGCGTGCCTGAGCCAGCTTCCGTCAACCTCGCGGGGCTCCGGGAGGGGCCACCGGAGGTGCATCCTCCGAGCGGGCCCCCGGTGGTGGCCCTCCAAACTGACTACATCCGTTCACAGGACCCTGAGACCGCCTCGGGAGGAAGCGGGAGTCAGGCCGATGCTTTGGCCGCCGAGAACGCCCGGCTGAAGGCGGAACTGGCTAAGTGGCGCCAGGAGGCGTCGCTCCGCCTTCCTGAGCCCTCCCGCGCTACGAGGGTTGCGGCCGTAGCCTTGAGCGATGATGAAGATCAAGCGGAGAAAGAAAACGCGTCATACGACGAGGAGTCCCCCCTGCACCCAGACCTTCAGAGGGTGCGCTTCGGCTTGAAGTTTCGCGCCGCCAAGCTTCCCAAGTACTCGAGGGATTCTGACCCCGGAGAGTTCTCCCGCTCGTACGCTCTGGCGATAGAAGCGTCCGAGGGGAGCCGAGACACCATGGCTAAATTCTTCCCTCTGGCGCTCGAAGGGATCGCTCTCCGGTGGTTCTGGTCGCTCCGGCCTAGGACCATCCGTTCGTGGGACCAACTGAGAAAAAAATTCGTCAACAACTTTCAGGGAACCTTCGTGGCCCCTATGTCCACCGGGAGTCTCTTCCAAGTGAAGCAGCAACCCGAAGAGACTTTGCGGCAATACTCCCAGCGCTTCGCGCACACTAAGGCCCAGATCAAGGGGCTCTCGGCTTCCTCCGTCATCGACGCTGCCTGGGAAGGCGTCACCCACCCAGGCCTCCTCGACAAGCTCCATCGGAAGCCCATCTCCTCGGTTATTGCCGAAGCAACATAAAGGCAGTCAGCTGGTTCGAAGGTTCCCCGAAGATCATCTTCGAAGACACCCGGAACCCCGTTCGAAGCACAAAGATAGGCATTGGTTCGGAGTATGTCTTCGAACTAAAGCCCTTCAAGATCTTTTCTGCCAGCTAAGATGGAAGACTTATCTTCTTTCTTATTAGATTAGTCTTTTACCATTTTAGCCCTATTAAGGAAACCAAATAGTTTCCTTAATGTCGGTTGTAATAGAGGGGTAAATAGGTCTTTTCCTTAATGTTTGGACCTATAAATACCCCCCATTTCACCCTGTAATAGGGACCGAATACAAGTTATTCAATACATACTTTCAAACTATTCTAAGTTATTATCCTTTCGGAGGCTTAGAACAGTTTGCTTCACAAACACTTCGTTTGTTAGTTTCTTTTCTACAGAAACCTGTTAGCGTAATCTTTTACGCCAACAGTTGGCGCCGTCCGTGGGGATCCTAGTCCGAAAAACTTCGTTCTCTACCAATTTCTTACATCATGCCTCCTAAGCGGAGCGCACCTCGCAATCCCACTCGGAGGTCCTCTCGAATCTCCGGAGAGATACCCTTTGACACAGTTGAAGTCGGAGGGTCTTCGGCTTTCCCTCCGCAAACTCCGGAAGGGGCTTCTATTCCTCGGACATACGAAGCCTCTCCGCCAACCCCTTCCATACTTCGACAGCCCAGAGTCATTTCTCCACCCTCTATCCCGATTCGAACTAATCCTACCAGTTCTCAAGACCCGGAAGGTCCTTCCGGAGGAGATGAAGATAGCCTTGGAGATATGGCCACTCAAATGGCCAACCTTCAAGCCGAGGTAGCAAGATGGCGACAAGAAGCTGCGGACAGGCTTCGCTCTCAAGCCATCCCAACTATCCCAGAAGTGCCCGAAGACGACGATCTTGATTATCCCGAAGCCCCAGAGAACGCCTCTTACGACAATGAATCTCCGTTGCATCCTGAGCTGCAGAAGGTTCGCTTTGATCCAAAGTTTAAAACTTTGAAGCTCTGCAAGTATGCCGGAGATGAAGATCCCGGAGAGTTCGCGCGTTCTTATGCCCTAGCGATTGAGGCTAGCGGCGGAGTCAGAGACACTATGGCGAAGTGCTTCCCGTTAGCTCTTCAAGGAGTGGCGTTGAGATGGTTCTGGTCTTTAAAGCCAGGATCAATCAATTCGTGGTCGCAGTTGAAGAGGAAGTTTATAAGTAACTTTCAGGGCACCTTCGTGCCTCCTATGTCAACAGGAAGCCTTTTCCAGGTGAAACAGCTCCCCGGAGAAACATTGAGGCAGTACTTCAAGCGCTTCACTCATACGAAGTCGCAAATTCGGGGGCTGTCCACATCTTCAGTGGTGGATGCGGCTCGGGAAGGCGTCAGTCATCAAGGCCTTCTGGATAAACTGCATCGGAAGAGCATCTCCTCAGTCTCACAGTTGATGTCATATTTCGAGGAGTATGCGAGGTCAGAAGAGGGTTGGCTTCGGAGGACTGCTGCTACTTCGACAGTATTGCAAGAAGTTAAAGCAGAAGTGAAGACTTCAGCACAGCCGCAGGAACCAACTTCGAAGTGCAACATGATCGAAGAAGAGGGCAAAAGCACCCTCGCTCTGAAGTCTTGAATATTGCACCCCCACAGAAGTTTGCATCAAGAGCTCCACAGTCTACGGGGAACAAGGCCAGCGGCTGGAGGCCGCCAGGGAAAACGGCTAGCAAGGGCCAGACCCTTTTTTGCTGTATTCATGGAGAAAATCGAAGCCATGCAACTGACACTTGCAAGGCTATCCTTACCCTAAGGGGAGAGTACTTGGAGAGAACTTCGGGTCGAGGCAGTACCGACCGAAGTCCAGCAGCAACGCGCCCTGAGCCGGTCCAGGCTGTGGCGCGAATAGAAAATTTCGATGCTGCAAGGCACCCTCCGGTGGCCAATGTTATGCCACCTCCGAAGCAAGAGGAAGGGCAAGATAGAGGAAAAAGAGTAGTTCTCCCTATCTCCGGAGGAGGTACCCTCGGAAGCATGTCCAAGAGACAGCGAAGAGAGTACGTTCGGGAAGTAGGTCATATTGGGACTTCGTCATCTGCAGCTGCAATGCCAGAGTGGTCTCATGTTCCGATATCTTTCTCTGCGGAGGATGCAGCTGGTATTAAGTTCCCGCACGCAGATCCATTGGTTATCACTGCTGATATTGCAGGGACTGAAATCCGAAGGGTGCTAATTGACGGAGGTAGTTCGGCAGATATCATTTTTGTGCAAGCCTTCGATCAGTTATGCATTTCCAGGAAGCATCTCCTCCCAGCGGCTCGTCCTCTGCAAGGCTTCGCAGGACCTCCGCTTGATGCACTTGGCCAGATAGGCCTGGAAGTTACCTTCGGAGAAGGTTTATTAGCCCGAACTGAAGAAGTTATCTTTGATGTGGTAGATGCCCCGTATGCTTATAATGTCATTTTCGGACGGGGCATGTTGAATCAGTTCGGAGCTGTGGCGCATCACAACTACTTGTGCATGAAGATGCCCACACAAGCAGGAGTCCTAACAATCTTCGGAGATCAAGCCATTGCTCGGAGGGCAGAATATGGTCACGGTCCCCCTCTTGATCCGAGGCAAGTAAACAGTGTGCAGGATAATGAAGAAATTTTTTCAGCCTCCTCCGAAGCTTCGAAGAAGTCTTTTCTGAGACCAAGTCTCGAAGGAGAGATTGCAACGAAGGTCATTGTTAAAGATGGTAAAGAATACACTTTTCAATTTGGTAAAGATTTACCTTCTGAAGTTGCAACCTCCTTGGAAAAGGTTGTGGAAGAAAATTTGGATGTCTTCGCTTGGTCTGACGAAGATATCACCGGAGTCGATCGGGATATCATTGAGCACAGTTTACTTGTAAACCCGAAGGCCCGGCCTGTTCGACAAGGACTCCGGAAGATGTCCGCAGAGAGAGCTGCTCTAGCTAAGGACGAAGTTGAAAAACTGTTGAAGGCTGGGATTATCAGAGAAGTGGCTCACACAGAATGGTTAGCCAACCCAGTCTTCGTCAGGAAGAAGTCTTCCGGGAAGTGGCGCATGTGCATTGATTTCACATCCTTGAATAAAGCATGCCCACATGACCCCTACCCCATGCCCCGAATTGATCAGCTAGTTGACTCCACTGCAGGTTCGGAGTTATTAAGCTTCCTTGACGCGTATTCTGGTTATCATCAAATATGGTTGAAGCGCGAAGATGAAATCAAGACAAGCTTTGTAACTCCTTCGGGAGTCTTCTGCTATGTAAGAATGCCCTTCGGCCTAAGAAATGCCGGGGCTACTTTTTCAAGATTAGTTGCTAAGGCTCTAGGTCATCAACTAGGTCGCAATGTGGAGGCCTATATGGATGATATTGTAATAAAGAGTGCTTTAAAGCACCAACATAGCCTAGACTTAGCAGAAACATTCAATAGCCTTCGGGCATGTGGGATCCGTCTTAACCCCGAAAAATGTATATTCGGAGCTAAGGCTGGAAAGTTGTTAGGGTATTTAGTTTCAAGCAGGGGAATTGAAGCTAGCCCTACTCAAATAACTGCGCTGCAGAAGATGGCTCCTCCGGAGAATTTAAAGCAAGTGCAAAAGCTGACTGGACGTCTGGCCGCACTTAGCAGGTTTTTATCAAGGTCTGCGGAGAGGAGCTTGCCAATATTCAAAGCTTTGAAAGGGTCCAAAGATTTTGCATGGACACCGGAGTGTCAGAAAAGCTTCGAAGATATTAAAGATTATCTCAGCAATCTTGCTACACTCACGGTGCCTATTGCGGACGAAACCCTACTCTTGTACCTTGCAGCTACAGGTTCAGCTGTCAGCGCAGTCCTTGTCAGAGAAGTGGATTTCAATGGGAAGTTGGTCCAAAATCCTGTCTATTTTGTATCCGAAGCATTGTCAGGAGCGAAGACAAGATACTCCGAACTTGAGAAGTTCGTTTATGCTCTGATAATGGCTTCGAGGAAGCTAAGACATTATTTTTTGGCTCACAATGTAATTGTACCAACTTCGTATCCCTTAGGAGATATGCTCCGAAGCAAAGATTCCACTGGAAGGATTGGAAAGTGGGCAGTCGAGCTAGCACCTTTCGGCATATCTTTCTTGGCAAGGACAGCTATCAAATCCCAAGTCCTAGCAGACTTCGTAGCAGAGTGGACTCCACCTGCGAATTTGACTCCGGAGAAATCAAATGATGGAGTTTGGACTGTTTACTCCGATGGGGCTTTCCAAGCATCCGGAGCAGGCATTGGGGCAGTGTTGATTTCACCGTCAGGGCAAAGAGCAATGTACTCCGCAAGACTCAACTTTAAGTCTACCAATAATGTAGCGGAGTATGAAGGGATTTTATTGGGACTCCGGAAAGCACGTGCTCTAGGGGCTACAAGAATAATTATAAAAACAGATTCTCAGATAGTAGCAGGGCACGTAGACAAAAGTTTTCAAGTTCGACATCCACAGCTTGCAAAGTACTTAGAAGAAATCCGCAAAATCGAAGCACACTTCAAGGGTATTTCCATTCGGAGTATACCAAGAGTGGAAAACGTGCAAGCGGACATTTTAGCGAAGGCTGCAGCCGGAGCTGTGGATGTGCCTGAAGAAGCTTTCTATGAGGAGCTCAATATACCTTCGGTGCCACAAATTGCCTCTGCAGAGATTCTTTGCATTCCTAGTGCAGATTGGAAAGATTCGATCATAGAACTCTTGCAAGGAGGAACAAATTTGCCCGAAGAAACCCAGTTGTCAAGATTAAAGCTCAGAGCAAGAAACTATCAGTTAATCAACGGTATATTATACAAGGCCGGAGTATGTTCCCCGCTACTCCGATGTATATCTCAAGTCGAAGGCCAAGAAATTCTTCGAGAAATTCACGAAGGCCTTTGTGGAAGCCATTTAGCCCCTAGAGCTCTGGCAGGAAAAACACTTCGCCAGGGGCTTTATTGGCCCACAATAACAGCTGATGCGGAGAGCTTGGTCCGCACTTGTCAAGGATGCCAGTGGATGGGTCGACGGAGTCATCGCCCACCAACAACTCTTCAAGTCATTGCTCCGGTATGGCCCATGGCCAGATGGGGTATGGATCTAATTGGTCCCTTTCCGTTAGCAAAGGGAAATCTGAAGTTCGCAGTGGTAGCTATTGAATATTTTTCTAAGTGGGTAGAAGCAGAGCCCTTAACAGCTATCACTTCGAATAATGTACAAAAATTCTTCTGGAAGAACATTATTTGCCGGTTCGGAGTGCCTAGATATCTCACAGTTGATAATGGAACACAGTTCGACGCAGAACCCTTCAGGAAGTTTTGCGAAGACCTAGGCATTCAGCTATGTTTTGCTGCAGTGAGACATCCTCAGTTGAATGGAGCCGTAGAGCGAGCCAATGGAAATATTTTATCAGGGCTAAATCGAAGAATAGTAGGATTATCAAAGGGACTGTGGACTGAAGAGCTTCCGAAGATTCTGTGGTCCATTCGGACTACGCAAACAAGGTCCACAGGTTTTACTCCGTTCAGACTACTATTCGGAGATGAAGCTATGACTCCAACGGAGCTCAAAGGGGGATCATTTCGCAGCACCGAACCAGGCATTGAAGAAGAAAGACAAGCTTCGTTAGATTTGTCAGAAGAAACAAGACTTCGAGTTGTAGCTAATTTGTCAAAGTATCATCAGCAGACGAAGACTTGGTATGACCCGAAGGTTAAGCTCAGCGAGTTAAGGCCGGGTCATCTTGTTCTACGAAGCATTATAGCACCAGGGAAGTTAGGCAATAAATGGGAAGGTCCATATCTAATTGTCCGCTCAGGGCACCCTGGTTCATTTAAATTAGCTAATTTAGAAGGTGAAGAGTTAGCACATACTTGGCATGCGGAGCACCTAAAGCGATACTTCGCATAAGGGCTCCTTGTAATTCGCTTGTAATCACCTCTAAATTAATAAAGCATATGACCCTGATAGTTGCCTTCCCCTCATAGACTTCCAGCTTCCGAGTGGACGCACTGGAACCGCGGGGTCGACCGAGAGGGAAGTGTCATTAAGCTGGGTTGTATTTTCGGACTTCGAACCCATAAAGTTCGAAGCCTCCGACGTGGGGGCTGACATAATCCGGAGCCCAGGCCACTGGCTTGTAGGCATCCGTAAAAGAGCCCAAAACCACACTTTACGGAGTCCAAGCCATTGGCTGGTAGACTTCCGTAAAAAGAGCCGAAGGTGGCCAAAATCTACGGAGTCCAAGCTGCAGCTTGCAGACTTCCGTAAAAAGAGCCGAAGGTGGCCAAAATCTGCGAAGTCCAAGCCATTGGCTGGTAGACTTCTGCAAAAACAGCAGAAGGTGGCTAAATTATACGGAGTCCAAGCCATTGGCTGGTAGACATCCGTAAAAAGAGTCCAAAGAGACCATTGCAAAACTCCGAACCATTGGTTCGTCAGAGATCGCAAAGACAAGCCGAAGGTGGCTAAAGCAAAACAGCATTTGAGCCATGAGCTTCGAATGTCTCTTAACATAAGTCCAAAGTGACAAATTTCTTAAGACACTAAAGTGTCCTGAAAGTTATCTCAATTGATTTCTTTCGTAAAACAAAGGTACTAAGTTACCATTCTTCTGACTGCAAAAAGTCGAAGACATTTCATAAGATTTCAAAAGATTTTTAAATGATAGAGGGGCTCCGAACCCCCAAAAAATTGTACTCCGAAGTTTTTTCTTTGCGCATAACCATCTTTGAATACATTTCGAAGTTGCTTATACCCAAAGAGGGGCTAGTAAATATGGAGACAATTTTAAATCGGCATTCACTATTAAAACAAACGTGTTTACAGATTACACTATGAAAAATTGGTATCTATACCAAGAAGGAATCGGAGACCTCTTCGGTCCCGAGAGCTAGGGGTGGAATGACTAGTTCCAACATCAGAAGTTTTAAGAACTTTACGTTTAACTCTCTTCCTCCCCTTCGAAGCTCTAAAATCCTTCTGCTCTTGTTGAAGCTCGGCCCAAGTTCGAAGTCGCTCGGGGCTTCTTTCCCAGCTTCTAAGATCTTCAGATCTTTTATTTCAAGCTTCACCTTCGTCTTCAGACCATTTAGTGTCTTCAGAAGACGAGGTGTTTGCGTCAACCTCTTTATCTTCCTCTTTAATATAAGACAATACGTCTTTGATTACGTACTTCGGGCGCAATTACGCCGGAGTCATCTCGAGGAATAAGAAATCGAGGACGTTTATAACTCTTTAGAAGTTCGAAGGTTTTCCACAATGAGCGAAGTTCATTGTTAAGCTCTAACACTTCGATATCTTCCATAAGAGGCAAAGCCTAAAAATATGACAAACAAGATTTTCATTGATAAATGTTTACAAGCATGAGCTTTACATAATAAAAAAATCCTAAATGATTCCTAAACCTGTGGGTTCGGAGGAGGCTGACTGCTCGAAGCTTGGCTCCGAACTTGCTTCTGACGTTGGCCTTCATCGATCCAAGCCTTGATCGCAGAACGACCTTCGGCTCTCCATGAGGTTTGAAAGGCTCGCCAGGCGGCAGTCACGCCTTCGGAAGGATTCAAAAGCCGCTCGTCGTCGAAGGTAATGGAACCCTCTGCGCTCGGAGTGATTGTTCGGCCCAAATCCTCGTAGTAACGAAGTAATCCGAGGGCAGACACTTGTCCGGAGAGTTCTCCATAACGCATGCCTGCCGTCTTCATTTGCTTCGCTGCTCCTTGGATCCTCTTTAACCGGCGCAGCAGAGTCACATTGTCATCCGAAGGAAGTGATCCAGTAGTACCGAAGTACTCCAGAACACCTAGCATCTGTTCGATGACCTCCGTAGCCACCTTCTCCGACTTGAGCTTTTCTTCAATTAGTGCATCCTTGCTCGAAGTCGTTTCTGCCAAAACTCCAGAAATCCTAGCATTCTCCGTAATTAGATCTTTCTTCTGGTTTAGGAGTTGGCTAGTTTCCTCTTGGAGCCTTACAAGTTCGGACCCAGCACTAGCATGCTCCAGCCGCATCTTTTCAATTTCAGCCCGAAGCACAATTCTTTCTGCTTCGAACTCTTTATTAACAGCCTCCAAGCCCTGTCTGGCCCTACGCTCCGCCGAAATCACATTATCCATTTGAAGTACTCTAGCTTCGGAGAAAGATAAGTTGCGTTTAATAGCTTCATTTTCTTCCCGAAGCTGAGCAATTTCATTTTCGTTCGATAAAGCTGCAGCGCGGGCCAAGACCGCTTGCTAAGAAGAGAAAAAACTGAAGTAAGAAATTATTCATTTATAATTTGCTGCTGGTTCGAAGATGTACTTCGAACCCAATATAATTCGCTAAAAGATATCAGTTCGAAGGTGCTCCGTACCTGGTAGGCTGCTCGTTCTAAAGCAACGTTGAGCTCCGAATTCTTCGCCTTGCTTAATTTTGCTACCAGCTCTGTCTCCCCAACTTCCCGACTCACTCGACCTAAAGGTTTGAGCAAAGTCCGAAGTCCTCTTCTTTGCTCCAAAAAAGGAGTTAAAAGAGGGAGCAGAGCCGAAGCCTTTTGGTCTTCCCTGTTTGGCGAAGCTCCGGAGTGTTCTCCTGAGGTCCTTGGAACTTCTGAAGATGGCCCCCCCTCAGTTGATTCACTTTCATCTTTTGATTCAGACGAAGTTGATCCTTGAGTAGGGAGAGGCTCTATGTGCCTTTTACCCCTTCCAGGCCCCTGTTGAGTAACCTCCGGGTGTGGCTCCGAAGTTGTCGAAGGCCTTTGAATTGTATCTTCGTGATGTACTTCTACAGCAGGAGGCTCTGCAAAAACAAAAATATTATACATTGTATAATTTTGCAGAAAATGATAAAGAATTATGCGAAATTTACCTTCGACATTCTGCGGGAGATCGAGCACTGGACTGCTCGGAGGATCGAAGGTGAAGTCATCATCTGAATCCACAGTTAAATTTTCTGCTGTCGGAGCATCTCCGTGAGCAGTCCTTTCCTCCACAACTGAAGTTGCAGGAACTTCAACTTCATCTTCACCAATAGGGGCTTCGATTTGCTCCTCTTGAGTATCCAGAGCTCTTACTTCTTCAATGTTAGCTTGAGGCTCCGGTATACCTGCAGTATCTTCAATGTGAATATTTCGTTGAGCTGCATCTTCATCAATCAATCTCACTAATAATATACCTTCATCTTCTTTAGAACCAGAGATTGAGGTTCTTGAGCTCGAAGGCGCAGGATTCAAAGGTGCGAGATTTTTTGGCTTCCGAGCCACCTTCTTCACCGGAGTTCTTGCGGAGCTCGAAGCTCCGGCTTCAGCCATTCTTTTCTTGGGTCCTTTCTCCAGAGGCACCCAGTCCATCAGAGGGGGTGGAGTCAACTCCAACATTCCCCATACTCTATTAAACCTTTCCCAACTCCCGACCAATTTAATTCGCCATTCTTTTTCAGTCGGAGTTGGGGCACCCAAAATCTTCTTCGAAGCCCTTACAATTTGCTCTGAAGTAATAGGGGCTGAAGAAACTAAAAAATAATTCAAGTTTGTCTTTCTTCGAAGTAAATATGTACAATGCATGTTGGTTTCGAAGTTACCTGCAGGGCTCGAAGTAAAGTTGATCTTGCGAAGACCGCCTTCCGAGTCATCCTCGAAGACGATAGGCCAGTTGGCCATCAGCGGAGGAATTTGCAGTCCGAGGAATTCTTCGGCTAAGTCCCGCATGCTTAACCTTCGGCTAATTTTCTGAAGCAGGTTAAGGCGAGCTTCGAGCTGGCCTTCGTCAGGCTGCACTAAGGCTTCTTTCCGGAATTGAATTTCTTTGAGGGGCCCAGCCAGAGGACTGCTCGCTCCAACTTCGGCATAGAACCACCTCAGGACCCAATCAGTGTACCATCTAGCATTGATGGCCTTGGCAGGAAACTGAAGAGAATATTCGTCCCGAAGCCTAAAGTTGATAGAGTCGAAGGATACTACCACTTTTTCACCTCCGGAGCCTACGAAGGTCTTCGGCTGGCAAGTTGCTCTATGAAGTGCAGCGAATATTTCTGCCCTCCCCTCACAACCTTCGGCTCTCAGCGCCCATTCAAAGATAGCTAACCTAGCTACTGCATTCGGAGATAATTGAGGGAGGGTTACATGAAACAGATCCAATACCTCCGCCAGGAAGTCTACAGCAGGAAGGCCTAAGCCAGCTTCGAAGAAAGTTTCGAATACTACTACTTCTCCGGGTCTTGGTGATGGAATCGATTCTTTGCCCGGCTTCCGAATCATAACTCCATTACTAATTTTTCCCCCTGCTGTGATTGCCAAAGACTCTCTCTTGCAGGTAGAAGGCCCCAACTCAAAAGATTGATCCAAATACTTGGTCGATGGCGGGCACAGACCTTGGTCGTCGGTGATTTGGGGATTTCTCCCCCCTGCCGCCATGGATGTCGCCACCCGCATCGGAGGTGCCGCCGCCAACGCTGCCGCCGCTGCCGCCGCGGCTGCCTGTTGCCGAGCCAAGGCCGAAGGAGGTGCAGATCCCTTGGTCTTCACCATCACGATCGCCAGATTGCTCTGAGGAAATGGAGGCTAGGGCTCAAGAACTCAAAGGGCTCAAAAGTTTTTGATTGCTAGAATGCGGTGAAAAGGTAACCGGGTAACTTCTAGGCCCTCTATTTATAGCCTAGACTTCACTTTCTTACCGTTAATCCATGTCGTTTCGCATTCCTGCCGTTACTTCTTTTACGAAATTAACGCCCGCTACAGTTTCCGTTGGAAACAGAAACTAACGGCTATTTCTTCTAAGTCTGAAAAGACTTTCGAACTTCCTAAGTCAGTTCTAAGATAGTTCGAAAAACAATTACCTTAAGACTGACTCGGAGTTCATATCTTCATGCATTTCGGAGATAAAATAAAAACCAATAACCCCTATGATTGGTTATCTTTTCCTTTCGTATACTGCTCTCCTAACGTTACAGGTCAACGGAGAAGCGTATTCGAGGGGCTACTGTTGGGGGAAAATATCTCATCTTCAGGGTTATTGCCGAAGCAACATAAAGGCAGTCAGCTGGTTCGAAGGTTCCCCGAAGATCATCTTCGAAGACACCCGGAACCCCGTTCGAAGCACAAAGATAGGCATTGGTTCGGAGTATGTCTTCGAACTAAAGCCCTTCAAGATCTTTTCTGCCAGCTAAGATGGAAGACTTATCTTCTTTCTTATTAGATTAGTCTTTTACCATTTTAGCCCTATTAAGGAAACCGAATAGTTTCCTTAATGTCGGTTGTAATAGAGGGGTAAATAGGTCTTTTCCTTAATGTTTGGACCTATAAATACCCCCCATTTCACCCTGTAATAGGGACCGAATACAAGTTATTCAATACATACTTTCAAACTATTCTAAGTTATTATCCTTTCGGAGGCTTAGAACAGTTTGCTTCACAAACACTTCGTTTGTTAGTTTCTTTTCTACAGAAACCTGTTAGCGTAATCTTTTACGCCAACAAGATCCTTTTCCCGTCAACACCGTCGACCTCGACGAAAAGAAGGTGTTGATTCGGCCGGAACAGGCCGAGTCGGCTAAGGGGAAGGATGTAATTGTTGGGGGGCCGCGCACTCGCACGCTCATACCAAAGAACCCCGAGGTAGAAGTGTGGAAACAAAACATTAACACACCGTCGGCTAAGGTTCACAAAAGGCCGAAGGGTGCGAGCATGGTTCCTCTGTGTCGGTCAGCCCGCACCATCGGAGTCGAGCCCACCCCAGTCGCCGTTCCTAACCAGCCAGTCGTTGCGCCCATCGGGGCACCTGCCGTGGAGCCGACCCAAGCTCCGGAGGGGACGCCCGAGGTTCGGGGCCCCGTGGGCGTGCCTGAGCCAGCTTCCGTCAACCTCGCGGGGCTCCGGGAGGGGCCACCGGAGGTGCATCCTCCGAGCGGGCCCCCGGTGGTGGCCCTCCAAACTGACTACATCCGTTCACAGGACCCTGAGACCGCCTCGGGAGGAAGCGGGAGTCAGGCCGATGCTTTGGCCGCCGAGAACGCCCGGCTGAAGGCGGAACTGGCTAAGTGGCGCCAGGAGGCGTCGCTCCGCCTTCCTGAGCCCTCTCGCGCTACGAGGGTTGCGGCTTATCCTTGAGCGATGATGAAGATCAAGCGGAGGAAGAAAACGCGTCATACGACGAGGAGTCCCCCCTGCACCCAGACCTTCAGAGGGTGCGCTTCGGCTTGAAGTTTCGCGCCGCCAAGCTTCCCAAGTACTCGAGGGATTCTGACCCCGGAGAGTTCTCCCGCTCGTACGCTCTGGCGATAGAAGCGTCCGGGGGGAGCCGAGACACCATGGCTAAATTCTTCCCTCTGGCGCTCGAAGGGATCGCTCTCCGGTGGTTCTGGTCACTCCGGCCTAGGACCATCCGTTCGTGGGACCAACTAAGAAAAAAATTCGTCAACAACTTTCAGGGAACCTTCGTGGCCCCTATGTCCACCGGGAGTCTCTTCCAAGTGAAGCAGCAACCCGAAGAGACTTTGCGGCAATACTCCCAGCGCTTCGCGCACACTAAGGCCCAGATCAAGGGGCTCTCGGCTTCCTCCATCATCGACGCTGCCTGGGAAGGCGTCACCCACCCGGGCCTCCTCGACAAGCTCCATCGGAAGCCCATCTCCTCGGTGGCACAGCTCATGACATACTTCGAAGAGTACGCCCGGTCCGAAGAAGGCCAGATGTGCCGGCAGGCGATGATAGTCCCTGTCCGGGCGACGAGCGCCAAGGCATATGAAGTATCGCCGGATCTCGACCGGGGAACCCGCCACGCCCCTGACTTCCACCGCCAAGACTCCGGCCGGCAGAACTCCGTCCACCCGCACTACAACAATCCAGGAAACTTCTGTCGGCCAAAGCCGACGGAAGTTAGCCCTTTCCCAACGGAAGAAGCTAACTTCCGTCGGCAAAAGGCTAACTTCCGTCGGCATTTGGCCGATGGAAGCGGGTAGACGGAATTTAGTTAACTTCCGTCGGTCGCCGATGGAAGTTAGCTAACTTTCGTCGGCCAAACCTAGCCGACGGAAGTTACCAGGAAATCGGTAACTTTCGTCGGCCAAATCCTAGCCGACGAAAATTATTTTTTTCTTTTTTCTTTTTTTCTGTCGACGGGCCAATAACTTCCGTCGGCTAATGTTGGCCGACGGAAGTTAACTAAAAAATCCAAAAAAATAAAATTTGAAAAATGACTACCGAGCAAAAGTTTCAGAAAAATATGCTGCATGTACAAGTGTATGGTACAATCAAATCATTAAGCCAAAAGCATAAAAACTAACATCCATATGAAAACTTCTTAGAATCTCGATACTCCCTCCAAACCAAACTATACAAGTTGTGACCAGCATCCAAATATTCAAGAAGACCAAATCTTCAAAGCAACCTTATAGAAGCTTCAGCTGAACCATAAGCAAGCATGTAGTTGATCTACATAAAAACAAAGAAACTTTGAATGTCAAACAATATACTCTAACAGTACTGCAATCAGACTACCTTCTGAATATTACCCAGCAGAAAATTCAGATGAGTTTCAGTAACAATTGACTTCAGTTCTCGATTTTTAGATGAATCATGGCACAAACTAGATAACCAGTGTAAAAATTTATCTGAACTGAAACTCTATTCAAGACAGATTCTGAACCAGATTTAAGATCATAGATAAAAAGGTTTCAGACTGACATTGTGCACTAAATCAGAACACACACTTCTGTTGATATTCACAAACAGTATTGATCAGTTCAGAAGTTAAATGAAAGTGTAATTGAATCAGAATCTATTGACATCAACTTGTTTACAAGGTCAGTGGATCAATTGGCACAAGAGCATCTGGTACACCTAATATAGGCACCAAACGTCGCAAAGTTATAGATTGACCAACCACTAACCTGGTACAACACTGTTATAATCATCCAATGTAGAAGTGTACAAATGAAGGTGCCTATCAAAGAATGAACTAAAAATTTAACAAACAGACAAACCTGTCCCCAGAGGAAGAGCAAAGATCAGTGCACTGAATCTTCACAAGTAAACACTAGAAGAAAAGACTGCATATCTGAATGAACAGAAAGGTGGCATGGCCCTGGAACATTCCAATAGGCAATAGGCTATCACAAGTAAACACTAGAAGAAGAAAACACTGCATATCTGAATGAACAGAAAGGTGGCATGGCCCTAGAACATTCCAATAGGATATAACAAGTAAACACTAGAAGAAGAAAAAAGTGCATATCTGAATGAACAGACCAGTCGTGCTCACTCGATCTACACTCTACAGCTCTACACTTACCTGAACCAAAATCTCAGAAACCTATGCAAGTTCGATTCACCCATGGCAATCGCCTATTCCACCGACTAACTTGCTACAATCAAAGGGTAAAAGTCGAGAGACTCGCCACATTGGCACCGAGAACTGCACAACGCAAGCTCACCGACGACAGACAGACGCACCCATACCCGGAATCAACACGCACGACAGCTAAAGTGGAAAATGAGCAAGGGGATGATCCAGGAGCATCCGATTAGGCCCCAGTTTGGGCGATCGGGCTGCTCCGGACGGCAACCCACTTCGATCGCGTGGCGCGTGCGGGCCAGGGACGCGAGGAGCACGTACCTGCGGAGGCGGTGGAGGCGGTGGAGGCGGCGGAGGTGGGCGGAGGCGGCGGAGGCCGTGGAGGTGGGCGGAGGCGGCAGAGGCGGCGGAGGCGGCGAAGGTGGCGGGAGGTCGGGGAGGCAGGCGGAGGCGGCGGAGGCTGTGGAGGCGGCGGAGGTGGGCGGAGGCGGCGGGAGGCCGGGGAGGCGGGCGGAGGCGGCGGGCGTAGTCGCGCGGAGGCGGCGGCGGGGAAGAAGAGAGAAGGGAAAACCTAGGGTTAAAACAAGGCATGGGCTGAGAAAAAGAGGCGCGGCCTGTGAAAAAAAGCGCGTGTACTTAACTTCCGTCGGCCACATCTAAAGCCGACGAAAGTTAATTTTAACTTCCGTCGGCTTTTATGTTGGCCGACGAAAATTAAGGGATTTATACCGGGCGGGGAAAAATGCCTCTATCTTCCGTCGGCCACTGTGAAAAGCCGACGAAAGTTAGCTTAATTTCCGTCGGCTCCTTTAGGCCGACGAAAGTTAGCTAACTTTCGTCGGCTTTTCGAAAAGCCGACGGAAGATAAAATAGCCGGACTCTCGGTGGGGCAGGAAGCATCTTCGGGGGGAGGTCCTCAGCATTACCCCTCGAGTCCCCGCTAAGCACCAGCACACGTCCGGCGGGGCCGCTTCTCCGGAGCCAAGGCTCCGTCTCGGGCACTCCCAGGAGGGGCCACCTTCTACTGCAGCGTCCACGGCGAGAACCGGAGCCACGACACCGATTCCTGCCGGACCATCCTCGGCCTCCAGAATGACTACCTCGAGCGAAATGCCGGTCGCGGTGCCTCCGACAAGGGGAACCCTACACCTCTCCCAGACGCGGTCCAGGTGGTCAGACGCCGCGAGGAGTCGAAGGTCCTATGCCTAGCCCCAAAGCTCGGCCGGACCCAGGGTCCCAAGCTTGAAGGCACGCCGGATCGAGGGAAGCGGGTGGTCCTCCCCATCTCTGGAGGAGGGGCCCTGGGAGCCCTGTCCAAGCGCCAGTGGCGAGACTACGTTCGGGAGGTTGGGCATATCGGCATGTCCAGCAATTCCACGCTCCCCGAATGGTCCCACGTTCCCATCTCCTTCACCGCCGAAGATGCCGCCGGAGTCAAGTTCTCGCATGCCGACCCCCTCGTCATCTCCGCTGATATCGCCGGAGTCGAGGTGCGTCGCATCTTGGTCGATGGGGGAAGCTCTGCTGATATCATTTTTGTGCAGGCCTTCGACCAACTGTGTATCTCCCGGAAGCACTTGCTGCCAGCTTCCCGTCCACTCTAGGGCTTCGCGGGCCCCCCGCTCGATGCCCTGGGCCAAGTCACGCTGGAGGTGACCTTTGGAGTCTCCCCCTCCAGCATTGTGAGGAGATCCTCTTCGACGTGGTCGACGCTCCGTATGCCTACAACGCCATCTTCGAGAGAGGGATGCTGAACCGCTTCGGAGCCATCGCCCACCACAACTACTTGTGCCTCAAGATGCCGACCCCAGGAGGGGTGCTGTCGATCCTGGGCGACCAGGCCGTGGCCCGTCGGGTCGAGTACGGCCACTCAGAACCGCTGGAGCCGCGCCAAATTCATAGCGTTCGTGAGGGAGTGGATGGAGCCAACCTTCCCGGCCCCGGGGACTCCGGGTCGAAGGGGCGTCCAGTCAAGCCTCTCCCGGAGGGGGAGATCATCATGAAGATTTTGATCCAAGACAGGAAGGAGCGTCCGATCTAGTTCGGAGGGGGCCTAGAGCCGGAGGTGTCAAAGCAGCTCGAGGAAGTCATCCGCAACAACCTCGATATCTTCGCATGGTTCGACGAAGATATCCCGGGCGTCGACCGCTCGATCGCTGAGCATTCACTAGTGGTCGACCCGAAAGCTCGGCCGGTGCCCCAGGGGCTTCGGAAGCTCTCCATCGAGCGGGCCGAGCTTGCCAAGGCCGAGACTGAGAAGCTGCTCCGGGCGGGGGTCATTTGGGAAGTGAGTCACACTGAGTGGTTGTCTAACCCGGTGTTTGTCCAGAAGAAAACATCTGGAAAGTGGCGTATGTGTATTGACTTCACCTCTCTCAATAAAGCTTGCCCCCGTGACCCCTACCCCATGCCTCGCATTGAACAACTAGTCGATTCCACCGCCGGTGCAGAGCTCCTCAGCTTCCTCGATGCTTATTCAGGATACCACCAGATCTGGTTAAAGCCTAGGGATCAAGTCAAAACAAGCTTCGTTACTCCCGCGGGAGTATTTTGCTACGTTCGAATGCCTTTCGACCTCCGCAACGCTGGGGCCACCTTTTCGAGGCTAATATCCAAGGCTTTGGGCCATCAAATAGGCCGCAACATCGAAGCATACATGGACGATATTGTTATCGAGAGTACCATCAAGGATCGCCACAGTGCGGATATAGCTGAGACCTTTGATAGCCTTCAGCGGTGTGGGATCCCCCTCAATCCGGAGAGGTGTGTCTTCGGAGCGCGCGCGGGGAAGCTGCTCGGGTATCTGGTTTCCAGCCGAGGCATTGAAGCTAGCCCATCGCAAGTTGGCGCCTTACAGAACATGTCCCCCCTTAGAATTTGAAGCAAGCACAGAAGCTAGCTGCGCGCTTAGCCACCCTTGGCTGATTTCTGACAAAATCTGCTGAAAAAAGATTGCCCATCTTCAAGGCACTCTGGGGTTTTAAAAACTTCGAGTGGACCTCCGAGTGCTAGAGCTGCTTCGATCAAATAAAGGAGTACCTTGCTGGCCTCGTAGCCCTCGCCACGCCCCGAGCCAACAGCACTCTTCTGGTCTACCTCGCCGCCTCTAGTAGAGCGGCAAGCGCTGCCTTGGTCTAAGAAGAAGAACTCGACGGGAAGTTGGTGCAGCGCCCCGTCTACTTCGTGTCCGAAGCCCTCTCTGGAGCCAGGGTACGGTACTCCGAGCTCGAGAAGGTGGCGTACGCTCTTGTCATGGCATCCCGAAAGCTTCGACACTACTTCCTGGCTCACGATGTCATTATTCCAACTGCATACCCACTCGGTGACATGTTCCGAAACAAGGATGCCACCGGCCGCATCGGGAAGTGGGCGGTGGAATTGGCCCCATTCGGGATCTCCTTCGTTGCCCGAACTGCCATCAAGTCTCAGATCCTCGCCGACTTCGTTGCCGAATGGACATCCGCGGTCAATCACGCCAGTATCGAAGCAGGCGAGGAAGCTTGGACCGTCTATTCGGACGGTGCCTACCAGGCTTTGGGGGCTGGGGCCGGAGCAGTTATCGTCTCCCCCTCCGGCCTGCAGGCCTCGTACTCCGCTCGGTTGAATTTCAAGGCTACCAACAACATCGCCGAATACGAAGGAGTCCTACTGGGTCTCCGCAAGGCACATGCACTCGGAGCCGCCCGCGTCATAGTCAAGACCGACTCTCAGGTCGTCGCCGGGCATATCGACAAGAGTTTCCATGCTCGACACCCAGACCTCGCCTCCTACTTTGAAGCCATTCGGAGATTTGAAGCATCCTTCAAAGGGATATCCGTTCAAAGTATCCCGAGAAGTGAAAACTGCCAAGCCGATGCCCTCGCTAAAGCCGGAGTTGGCGGCCAAGCCATGCCATCGGGCGCCTTCTTCGAAGAGATTACCCGACCCTCGGCGCTCCTCCGCAACGAGGCATCAACCTCTGGGCCAGTCGAACCCCCGACGTCGCTTCAGCCCGCCCCAGTTCTCTGCACGGTCAGCAACGATTGGCGGGAGCCCATCTTGCGAGCACTCAGCGGTAACATGAAAGACTAGCCCGGCCCAGATCAAGCACGTCTCCAACTCCGCGCCCAGTCTTTCCAAGTCATTGATGGCATCCTCTACAAATCGGGGGTATGTTCCCCGCTACTCCGATGCATCTCTCACTCAGACGGTGTAGCCATGCTCCGAGAGATCCACGGGGGGCTGTGCGGCAGCCATTTACCACCTCAGGACCTCGCTGGGAAGGCCCTCCGGCAAGGCGTATACTGGCCCACAATCACCGCCGATGCTGAAGACCTAGTGCGTACCTGCCAAGGGTGCCAATGGATGGGGCGCCGGAGTCACAGGCCTCTGGTCAGCTTGTAGCTCATCCGACTTGTGTGGCCTGTAGCTCACTGGGGCATGGACCTCATTGGGCCGTTACCTAGGGCAAGAGGCAATCTGCGCTTTGCGGTCATCGCCGTTGAATATTTCTCCAAATGGGTCGAGGCCGAGCCGCTGACTTCCATCACCTCCCGAAGTGTCCAGAAATTCTTCTGGCAGAATATCGTCTGCCGCGTCGGCGTGCCCAAGCAGCTCACGCTGGACAATGGCACGTAGTTCGACGCAGGGCCTTTCAAAGCATTCTGCGAAGAATTGGGAGTCCAACTCTGCTTCGCAGCGGTTCGGCACCCGCAGTCAAATAGGGCGGTGGAGCGGGCTAACGGACATATACTCTCTGGCCTTAACAAGTGCATCGTCGGCTTAGCTAAGGGATTATGGCCTGACGAGCTCCCAAAGATCTTGTGGTCTATTCGGACCACAACCTCCCATGCCAGCGGGTTTACCCTGTTTCGGCTCCTCTTCGGCGACGAAGCTATGACCCCGATGGAGATCCGGGCTAGCTCGATGCGAGTCACGTCGCCCGAGAGTGATCAAGAACGTGCCATCTCCCTTGATCTCACGGAGGAGACACGGCTCCGAGCCGTCGCTAACCTCTCACAATACCAACAAGAAACAAAGGAGTGGTACGACCCCAAGGTCAATCGCAACGAGTTCCAGCCGGAGCACCTCGTCCTGCGCGCGGTGGCCGCCCCGACAAAGCTGGGCAACAAATGGGAAGGTCCGTACATCGTGACCGGCTCTGGGCGACCGGGCTCCTATCGACTCGCTACCTTGGAAGGCGAGGACTTGAAGCACACTTGGCATGCGGAGCACCTGAAGCGTTATTTCGCATAGGTACATAAGTGTATTCCGCTGATTGGCCGGCACCAGCTACTCTTGTATTCAATCTCCAATTCAATAAAACCATTAGGTGAACGTTTTTGACCAAGATGGATGCACCGCGGTACCAAAGCATAGTTTCACCAAGCAAATCGGGTTCCGAGCTCCGGCTCGACGCGCCCTAAATCGGGTTCCGAGCTCCGGCTCGACGCGCCCTAAATCGGGTTCGGAGCTCTGGCTCGACGCGTCCTAAATCAGGTTCTGAGCTCCGGCTCGACGCACCCTAAATTGGGTTCCGAGCTCCGGCTCGACGCGCCCTAAACTGGGTTCCGAGCTCCGGCTCGACGCACCCTCAAACCAGCTTCCGAGCTCTGGCTCGATGCGCCCTCAAACTAGGTTCCATGCTCCGGCTCGACGCACCCTCAAACTGGCTTCCGAGCTCTGGCTCGATGCACCCTAAATCGGCTTCTGAGCTACGGCTCGACGCACCCTAAATCGGCTTTCGAGCTCCGGCGACGTCGAAAGCAGCGCACCCGGTGCCGTAGCACGCCAGCGTCTTCCGGAGTGACACTGCGGTGTCGGCCGCCGTTTTCTCCCCCTGGGCGAGCGCCTCGGCCATCTCCTCGTTTCGGGTAAGGAGGTCCGCCTCGGTCTGCTCCAGTTGGAGCACTCGGGCTCCGAGGACTTCGACGCTAGCTGCTGCTTCTCGGAGGTCATCCATCTCCGAGACTTGAGCCCGAAGCACGGAGACCTCTCCTTCGAGTCGCTCCGCCTCCTCGGCCCAGGACCGGAGCCTCTCCACCTCGACGGCTCGGGCCCGAAGGGCGTCGACCTCCGCTTCGAGCTCGTCCGCTCGGGCAGCCCGAGCTCGGAGCCCTTCTAGTTCTGTGACTCGAGCCTTGAGGGAGTCAACCTCTGCCACCCGGGCCTCGAGTGCCCCGGCTCTAGCAGCCAAGAGTCGAAGGCTTTCGATCTCCGCCACCTGTTCACGGGCCAGCCTCTCGGCGGCGTCCGTTCGGGCGGAGAGGCCCAAAGCGCCGGTCTCACGGCGGTGGCTCTCGGAAAGCAGGGAGAGCAGCGAGCCTTGCACCAGCGCGACTACCTGCACACGAAGTGGTGAATCAGAAAAAAGGAAGTCCAGGGGCTCGCCGAGAGGTACTCCTAGAAAATACCTGGCTTGCGGTAGTCTCAATGGCCCGACTGAGCTCGAGACCATCCGTCAGCCCGAGCTCGTCGATCACCAGAGCCTCGCGCAAACGGAGGTAGTAGTCGTGGACCGGGGCCACCTTGGACGCGAAATCCTCGCCCTCTACTAAGTAGGGGCAAAGGAGGGGCACGCTAGAGCGCGCGCCCCGCGGGCTGGAGGGTGGTCGAGGTCGGGTCCCGTTGCCTTGGTCAGCCTTCGGAGAAGCCTCCTCGATGGCTCTGGACTCTGCCCCGCCTCGTGGTCCCGAGGCACCCATCGCATTAGCGGGAACTCCGGACCTCGCGTCTGCATCGTCCTCGGAGGGGTTCACGACTGGATCGACGGCTCGGACGGACGTACCTATGTGAAGTAAACAAAGTCTAAGAACGAGAAGGCCCGACACCTTGAGAAGGAATTGGAAAAATTTACGTACCTTCGTCCGTGGCCTCGACGAAGTCCCCTGAAGGCTGAACGTGCCCCGAAGCACTCGGCTGATAGAACAAGTTGTCTATCAAGTTCACCGGGGAACCCGCCGCCACCACAGCGAGTTCGGCCTCCACATTGGCGCTCCCCTCGACGGCACCGAGTGGGTCAGCCAGCCCCCCTCGGTCCAGACTGTCGGTCTCCCTGCTCCCCCGGGAGCTGGCGGAGAACCCCTCCGAAGCTGGGTCGCGCGGAGGAGCGGCCTTGGGGGGCTGCTCCATTTTGGTGGCTAGCGCCTCCTGCCAAGTCCTCGGGGCAGGCGTCAAAGGGTCCGGTGGAGCAAGAGCATCTCCGACTCTTTCGGTGCTCGGCCGGTCCGGCTGGTTTGGGCCCGGAACCATCGGAGGGTCCTCTCGCTCCGACCCGGCCCCCTCGCTGGAACACCCCCATTCTGAGTGGGAGGCGGAAGAGTGAGTCGGAGAAAGCCTCCTCGGGCCTTTCACCTTCTTCTTCTTCTTCGAGGGGCGTCGAGGGGAGAGCCCGCCGTCGGGGTTGGCCACTTTCCTCTTCGAAATGGCTCGGAGGACCTCCCCCTCCAGAAGAGGTGGGGGTGAGAGCTCGAGTACGTCCCACACCCAGTTGGATACCTCCAAAGACCCCACCAGTTCCAGCCGCCGAGTGTATTCGGCCGGAGTGGGGGCTCCAAGGATCCTCTCCGCCATGTGAGCCACCTCCTCGGGAGTCCTGGCGACGAGCGACCCTGCATTCGAGGGTCAGGGCCGGGCACCCTCCAAGCACAACAGAAGGAAGCGAAGCCAAAAAGTACGGATGCTTACCAAGCTGACGGGAGAGCTCCGTCGAAGCCGACTCATCCTGGCTGCTCCAAAGTGACGCCGGTCACTCCTCCTTCAGCGGCAGAATTTCAAGGGCCATGAACTCCTCCGTCAGGTCCCGCATGCTCATCCGGCGGGCGACTATTTGAAGGAGCTGGATCCTCGTAGAGACTGAGCCGGTGCTGGCCTCAACGCGCGCCTCCCTCTGGAACCAGATATGGCACGGAGGCCCGATGAGCCCGGAGTTGAGCCCCACGCGGACGTAGAACCAGCGGTTCACCCACTTGGAGTACCACCTCTCGTTGATGGCCTTAGCTGGGAAGGAGTCTGCATACCTCCTCCGGAGCTGGAAGTTGATGCTCCCGAAGGCCAGTATCTGGCCCCCTTTCTTCTTCGGTTGGCAGAGGGCTTCGTGCATTTGCGCGAAGACCTCCGCTCTCCCTTCACAGCCTTCGGTGCACATGGCCCATTCGAAGATGGTGAGGCGGGCCACGGCGTTCGGGGACAGCTGCGGGAGCTCCAAGTGGAAAGCGTCCAACACTCCAGCGAGGAGATCTGAAGCGGGGAACCCAAGCCCCGCATCGAAGAAGGCCTCGAAGACGACGACCTCTCCCTCTCGCGGCAGTGGGACCGATTCCCGGCCTGGCTTCCTCGCTGGCGACTCGAGGCCAAGGCGGCCCCTAGTCGCCTGCTCGATGGACACGTCGGTGCACGCAGACGGCCCAAGTTCTAGGGTTTGCTCCCGGAACCGCTCTGAAGTGGGACGGAGCTCTCGCGGGTCGTGTGCCTCAGCCGGACCCGAGGCAGTCGCCGCCGCCGCCACTGCCGCCGGCAACTGGCGCTACAAGAAGCGGCGGTCTACCGCCGCGGCAGGAGCACTCTCTTTCACCATGGCTAGAGGGAGCAAGAAGGCAGGGGCACAAGAGCAAGCGTTCGCCGTTGAAAGTGAAGTTGAGGATTGGAAGCAAGCAGGAAAGGGAATGGCTGGCCTAGTCGTGGCTATTTAAGCACGGGGGCGGTCGCCGGTCCGCCTTCCGCCATTCAAACGTGTGCACGCGACGGTCGCGCGACGCCCGCATTTAAGACTACTGGCGCCTTGCATGTGCCAGTCTATGACGGTCCACCTTCTTTGCGTAGCCCACGCGCCCGCCGCATTTATTGTATCCATAATGCGCTAACTCGTCTCCTCGGGTGACGGAACCCGACGGTCCCAGTCGCGCCGGCGTCCGGCGAATGGTCGGGCCTATTCCTCTGAAGGAGCGAAGAGTGAATAGCTAGTCGGGGGCGCTCCAGAGGTAGCCCTCGACCTCTGGACCCTAGGGCGCCTCGAAGCTCCCATGCATCTCCGAAGCGGCCAGACCAGGCCGCCTCGCAGCGGGATTCGGCATCGTCATGTAAGTCGATTTCTTATAAAGATTATCGGAATTATCATGTGCGCTTCCACCCTCTCTTACGCAGGACTCTCGAAGAGGAAAGAAGCGAGGGGCTACTGTTGGGGGAGATAATCCTGATGATAGCAGGGGAGCACGAAGGCCCGTACGACTCTGAAGGAAGACCGCAACCGGGAGGCCTAAAGCCTTGGGTCAGAGGTACTCGGACCTCCGAGCAAAGAAGCCGGAGGCCTCTGGAGGTGCCAAGGCGAGCCGGAGGGGTCTTCGGAGGGAGCTACCAGCCAGGCGCCAGAGGCCAACCTTCGGGCGGACCAGAGGCTCCGGGGGGAGCCGTACGTGGGAAAGACCTAGTCAAGGCCGCACGGGGACAAGATCATGATCGTCTGCGCCGTGTCGGGCGGCCTTTGCAGCGCCCGACACGGCCGATACGCTGTCAGGATCGAATCTTCCTGTCTGTACTACACGGAGTCCGTTTTGTCTATACTACCGGCCAGTGTCAGGCCATGTCTGTACTGCCGGCCAGTGTCAGGCCAAGTAGCGGTTGGCGGTTCAGAGGTGCCTGGCCCCTCAGGGAGGGTCACCCTATAAATACCCCTCAACTACAGTTGTAACGAACACACAATCCAAGAATACAGAGCATGCTGCTTTCCATTACTCTCATAACCTGCTGGTTCGATCCGTCGTCCCAACAACGCCCAAAGTCAACAGACAAATCATCTTTTTTGCTTGGTACGTATGAGATGGCAGACCATTGGGTTTTGGCAAAACCTTTTTTAGGAGTTGCAAAAGATCTGAAAAACTAGTGTCGAACCATCCATTGCTGGCCTTCAGTTTCATAAGCTCAAGAGTTGTGTAAAACATAGTATACTGCTAATCACAACCATGACGTTCCTCGTAAAGAAGATCTTTTGATGCTTTGTCAAGTGCTTCAAAGTTATCATAGCCTTTCGTTGTAGTTCTCTACAATAGCACCTCAGGCACAACATTTCACATCAGTTCCTCCACATCAAAGCTGTCATCATCATCATGTTGATCAACATCATGTGTTATGTCAGATGTATGATCACAACCTCTTCTATGTTGATGAGCATCTTGTGGCACATCAGAATCATCAGGAGGGTTTTCACCCATCTCATCGTGTTTCATCCATATATAGTAGTTCTTCACAAAACCATTTTTCAACAAGTGAAATCGTATGGTTTCACGATCTGAACATGGATACATCGCTTCATTCTTACAAACTTTACAAGAACAATATATTGCAGCTTCACTCTGACGGGAAGCATATTGTGCGGCAGCTTTAGTAAATTCAGTTACTCTGTTAAAATATGCCACCACATCTCCGTCGCTGGACGAGTAGATCCAAGACCTATGCTCCATCTAAAACATATTATTTTAATTTTTTTTAATAAATTCATTATTGTTAATTTTATTAATTTAAAAATTGAAAATATATTGATTTATCTCTCATAATAACATTAATTAAAAATTCTTTAATTCAAACTATGTATTAAGTAGAAAAAATTATTAAATAAATTAACTACATTGGTTTCTCTCTCCAAACAACATAACTCTAGATCTATAATCATAAATCAAATTAAAAAAGATATTAAAACAGCATGAAAATGTATACAAGTGATGAATAATTGTGAGGAGGGTCATATTTCTTCATTTGGGAGAAAGAAACACTATAAATGGAAGAATATTTGAAAATTTCTATTCACAAATCCTAAATTAGTAAAACGCTAATAACTCATTATATACATGATTAAATAGAAAATAAATGTGATATTCGGCATGGATTTACCTCGTAGAAAGAAATCCTTCAAAAGAAACAAAAACAAAGCCTCCCCTCTTTTTCTAGATTTTTGTTGCCATTGTACGGACCAAAATGCGAACTTCGGTAGCCTCAGGCTCAGGGAGGAAGAAGCTGTGTATTTATAGTCAGAATAGTAGTGGCGGTTGCAAGTGATGTCATCAAATCATTAGTGGCAGATAGCGTAGCAGCGGCGGGCAGTTTTCTGTCCGCCACTACTATTGACTATAGTAGTGACGGTCGGTGCTGACGTCATTAGCGACCACCACTACTAGTGGCTATACTAGTGGCTATCGGTGCTGATGTCAACACCGATCGCCATTAGTAGTGTCGGTTGCTGGCGCGGCAGCGCTTGGAACCACTGTCGTGGTGGACGTCTAATAGCCCGCCACTACAGTATTTTTGCCCAACGCCACTATAGTGGCAGTTTGTAGTAGTGAGATATCGCACAAAGGAAGTAGTCGATATCGAGGTTCACATGAGTGGTCACACAGAAGCAATGCATAGAAACCTGATTGCCGCTCCACACAAGTGTTCTCTATGGCAATGGTTCTGGAATCCCTCTTTTATTAATCCGATGCATGTCGGAAGGAATGTTTATAAAGTCTACACTACTACAAATCACAAGTGTAGTGGCATTGGGAAAAAATGCTGTAGTGGCGGGCTATTAAAGGACCGCCACTAGAGTGGTACCAGCTACTGCTGCGCCAGCACCCACCACTACTAGTGGCTACACTAGTGGCGGTCGGTGCTGACGCTAGCACCGACCGCCACGAGTATAGCCACTAGTAGTGGCGGGCCAGAAAATGGCCCGTCATTGCTATGCTGACCACTACTAATGTTATGATGACATCACATGCGACCGCCATTACTATTCTGGCTATAAACACGTACCTTCTTCCTCCCCAAGCCCGAGGATACATGAGTTCGCGATTTGGTCCGTACAATGGTGACAAAAATCTAGAAAGTGGAGGAGGAGGCTTTGTTTTCGTTTCTTTTCAAGGATTTTGTTCTAGGAGGTAATTCCATGCCGAATATCACATTTATTTTGTCTTTAATTAGGTATATAATGAGTTATTAGTGTTTTACTAATATAGGGTTTATGAATAGAAATTTTCAAATATTCTTCCATTTATAGTGTTTCTTTCTCCCAAATAAACAAATCTGACCCTCCTCACAATTATTCATCACTTGTATATATTTTTACGTCGTTTTAATCTCTCTTTTAATTTGATTTATGATTATAGATCTAGCTTTATGTTTGTTGGGGGAAAATACTTCATCCCCAGGATTTTCGGGGTTATAAGACAAAGACAATTTACCAGACCGAAGTGCAAGATTTGTTTCCGGACTAGCATATGATCAAGTCCTAAAGAGTTGTTTGTACTCCCGTTCGAAGATACACTTCAAACGTTCAATATCCGTAGTGGACAACTGCCAGAAAGGACAAAAGACTTATCTTCTTTCTGATTAGATTAGTATTTTACCATTTTATCCCTATTAGGGGTACCGAAATAGTTTCCACTATGTCGGTTGTAACTGAGGGGTAAAAAGGTCTTTTCCTTAAAGTTTTTGCCTATAAATACCCCCACTCTCACCCTATAATAGGCATCGAATACTCAGATATTCAATACACAACTTTGAACTAGTTCGAGCTATTATCCTATTCGGAGGCTTGAGATAGTTCGCTTCACAAACTCCTTGTTTGTTAGTTCTTAATCTTAGAAAACCTGTTAGCATAATCTTTTACGGCAACAGTTGGCGCCGTCCGTGGGGAACTTAGTTCTAAAAGCTAGTTCTCCGCCGCTGACTGAACTTCGAAGAGCACTTGCGAAGGGAGTTTCTGAGTCTAAAGATTCCGCGCACCCTTCAGTAAGGGGCTTCCTAGTGTAGTTCGAAGGCCTCTTCTCGCCTTCCCAAATAATTTGAAGTCTTCGGTCTTCGGACCTTAACTTCGTTAGACATGCCTCCCAAGCGGAGCCTAGCCACCGATCCAACCCGAAGGTCCCCTCGGACCAACGGTGAAGGACCCTCAGTCATTCCACAAACTCCCGAAGTGGTCCTTAAGCCTCGAGCACCCAGAGCTCCCCGAGCAGCTCCCTCAGTGCTTTGAACTGATTATCCCAGTTCCCATGACCCGGAGGTCCCCTCTGGAGGAGATGAAGACCTTCCTGAGGACGCGGCTACCTAGGTAGCACAACATTTGGAGGAAGTAGCAAGGTGGAGGCAAGAGGCTGTAGATAGGCTTCGCCGTCAAGCCTTCACTCTTGCTCCAGAGGTGCCTCAAGATGATGGTCCTGGTAATTATCCCGAAGCTCTCCGAGTCCCGGAGGAAGCCAAGAATGCATCGTTCGACGACGAGTCTCTACTTCATCTGGACTTGCAGAAAGTGCCCTTCGACCCCAGATTTAAAGCCTCGAAGTTGCACAAATACTCCGGTGGTTCCGACCCCGGAGAGTTCTCTCATTCATATGCCTTGGCAATAGAAGCCAGCGGAGGGGTGCAAAACACAATGGCGAAGTGCTTCCCCCTCGCGTTGGAAGGTGTGGCTCTCCGATGGTTCTGTTCTATAAAGCCAGGATCGATCAAGTCATGGCAGCAGCTGAAGAGGAAGTTCATGAGTAACTTCCAGGGTACGTTCATAGCCCCAATGTCCGCGGGAAGTTTGTTCCAGGTGAAGCAGCAAGCAGGGGAGACCCTTCGGGAGTATTTTACATGCTTCGCCCACACCAAGTCTCAGATTAAAGGCTTGTCTACCTCTTCGGTAGTGGATGCGGCACGTGAAGGAGTGTTAAACCCAGACCTCCTTAGCAAACTTCACCGGAAGCCGGTGTCGTCTATGGCACAGCTGATGGCATACTTCGAACAGTATGCCAAGGCAGAGGAAGGCTGCCTCCGAAGAATTGTGGTGCCTGCACCAGTCCTTCGAGAAGTGAAGATGGAGGAGCTAGAAGTCCTGACTCCTCCGCAAGCCCCCTTGATATCGCTTCAATGATCATAGATAGGGAAAGAAGCACTTCCGCTCTGTGGTATTAAATATTGCACCCTCTGCCTCGAAGATGCCTTTCAACTTTTAACAGGCGCAAGCTAACAAGGTGAGTACCTCGAAGCCCCAAGAGAAGATGGCTGGCAGGTGCTAGACCTTCTTCTGTTGTGTGCATGGCGAAAATAGAAGCCATGACACGAAAGATTCTATGTCTGTATTGACCCTTCGGGGCGAGTACTTAGGGCGAAGCTCAGAGCGAGGTACTTCGGATTGAGCCCCTCCAGCAGTGTGTTCTGAGCCTGTGCAGGCTGTGGTTCGAGCCAGCAACCCTGAAGCATCGATGCAACTCTTGGTGGCCAACATTATGCCACCACCGAAGTGGGAGGATCCCCAAGATCACGGCAAGCGAGTGGTCCTTCCCATCTCTGGAGGGGGGACCCTCGGTAACATGTCGAAGCGGCAGTGAAGAGACTATGTCCGCGAAGTAGGGCACATAGGGACCTCGAGTTCGACGACAGAAATGCCTGAGTGGTCCCATGTACCTATTTCTTTTACTGCCAATGATGTTGCAGGGGTGAAATTCCCCCATGCTGACCCCCTTGTTATTTCAGCCGATATAGCGGGAGTTGAAGTCTGAAGGATATTGGTGGACGGTGGAAGCTCCATAGATATACTCTTCATCCATGCCTTCGACCAGATGTGCATTCCCCGAAGACACTTACTTCCGGCGGCTCGCCCACTCCAAGGTTTCACAAGTCCTTCTTTCGATGCCCTCGTCTAGATAGGTCTCGAGGTTTCCTTCGAAGAGGGGCCCCTGGCTAGGGTTGAGGAGGTTATCTTCGACGTCATCGATGCCCCGTATGCCTACAATGCAATCTTCGGGAGGGGAATGCTAAACCAGTTCGGAGCTATAGCACATCATAACTATTTGTGTCTCAAGATTCCCATGCAAGGTGGAGTCCTCACTATTTTAGGAGACAAAGCTACTACCCGAAGAGCGGAGTATGGCCATGGTCCACCTCTAGACCCTCGGTAGGTGAATAGTGTGCTGGAGCACACGAAGGAAGCTTCGGGGTCCTCAGACCCCTCGAAGGGCCCTTCCCTAAAGCCAAGCCCAGAAGGTGATGTGATCACGAAGATGATCCTAAAAGATGGTAAGGAATATCCAATCCAATTCAGCAAGGGGCTACCTTCCGAAATTTCTACTTCACTGGAGGAAGTAGTTAAAGAAAACTTAGATATTTTCGCAAGGACTGACGAAGATATCCCCGGAGTTGACCAGAGCATCATCGAGCACAGTTTGCTTGTCAACCTGAAGGCTAGGCTAGTGCGCTAGGGGCTCCGTAAGTTGTCAACAGAAAGGGCAGACCTCGCGAAGGTGGAGGTGGAGAAATTGCTAAGGGCAGGAATTATCATGGAAGTAGCCCACACAGAGTGGTTGGCTAACCCTGTTTTTGTAAAGAAGAAGGGCTCCGACAAGTGGCGCATGTGCATCGACTTCACGTCAGTAAATAAAGCATGCCCGCGAGACCCCTACCCTATGCCCCTACCCTACCAGATAGGCCGAAATGTCGAAGCCTCTATGGATGACATTGTAATAAAGAGTGCTGTAAAGCACCATCATAGCCTAGACTTAACAGAAACTTTTTAGAGCATTCGAGCATGTGGAGTTCGCCTTAACCCTGAAAAATGTATATTTGGGGCGCAAGGAGGAAAATTGCTAGGGTACTTAGTTTCGAGTGGAGGAATCGAAGCTAGCCCGATGTAGATAAGTGCACTGCAAAGAATGGCTCCACCAGAAAATCTGAAGCAAGTCCAGAAGCTGATAGGACGGCTCGAAGCCCTTAGTAGATTCCTGGCTAGATCAGTAGAACGAAGCCTCCAAATTTTTAAAGCTCTAAAGGGGTCCGAAAGTTTCATGTGGACACCAGAGTGCCAGAAGAGCTTCGATGATATTAAAGATTATCTCGGGAACCTAGCAACACTTAATGTGCCCCTCCAAGAAGAAACTCTCCTTCTTTATCTTTAGCAACAGGCTCCGTAGTAAGTGTAGTGCTAGTCAGGGAAGTAAAGCTTAAAGGAAAACTGGTGCATAACCCAGTATACTTCGTCTCAGAAGCTTTGCCCGGAGCAAAGACAAGATACTCCGAGCTCAAATTTTTTTTATGCTTTGGTAATGGCCTCGCGGAAGCTAAGGCATTAGTTCTTAGCACATAATCTCATTGTTCCTACCTCGTATCCACTTGGTGATATGCTTTGGAGCAAAGACTCCATGGGTAGGATCAGAAAATGGGCTATCGAGCTAGCCCCTTTAGTATTTCCTTCATGGCGAGAACAACTATTAAGTCCCAAGTCATAGCTGTCTTCGTGGCCGAGTGGACTCCATCCGCAATTTGGGCTCCCGAAGAAACCTCCGAAGGTCTATGGACAATTTTTTCTGATGGAGCCTACAAGGCATCTAGTGTCGGTGCTAGAGCTGTGATAATATTGCCATCAGGACAGAAGGCCATGTATTCTGCGAGGCTCAACTTTAAGACCACCAACAATATCGCAGAGTACGAAAGGATCCTACTAGGCCTCCGAAAGGCAAGGGCACTTGGAGCAACAAGAATTGTAATAAAAAAAGATTCCCAAGTCATCGCAGGGCATGTTGACAAGAGCTTCCAAGCCAAGAATCCGCATCTTGCAAAGTATTTAGAAGATATCCGCAAGACCGAAGCATTGTTTAAAGGAATTTCTATTCGAAGCATCCCTCGAGCAGATAATCAACTTGCATGTATTCTAGCGAAGGCTACAGCCGGAGCATTATACATCCCGGAGGGTGCTTTTTATGAAGAACTCATCAAGCCTACGGTGCATCAACTACCCTCCACAGAAGTCCTTTGCATTCCAGTCACCGATTGGCGGACTCCAATCATGGATGTTTTGCAGAACAGTGCAGTTTCATTAGAAGGTTCGGATTTCCGAAGGCTACAAGCAAGGGCTCGAAATTATGAGCTTGTCAGTGGGATACTTTATAAAGTTGGAGTATGTTATCCCTTACTCCGGTGCATCTCACAACCCGAAGGCCAAGATATACTTCGGGAGATTCACGAAGGCCTGTGTGGCAGCCATCTAGCCCCCCGTGCTCTAGCAGGAAAGACACTTCGACAGGGGCTATATTGGCCAACAATTGTAAGAGATACAGAAGAATTGGTTCGAACCTGCTGTTGATAGCAAAAAATGGCAGTAATGTCTAGATTATCAAAATATCAATTTTTGGTGATTTGGGCCGAAGGTACACATGTCCAGGGTCTGTCCGAAGCCCGACGGGGCCAAAGTCCATTGAGCTATGGGCTCCGAAAGCCTCTAGCCAGCCCATGGGCTTCGGCCAGGAAGCCTTCGGAGGCCCACGCTGCTGAAGCTTCGGAAGCCTTCGGAGGCCCACGCTGCCGAAGCTTCGGCCCGAGGAGCAAGGCTCGATGGCCCTGGCCAAAGCCCATGCTACCGAAGCTTTGGCTCAAGGAGCAAGCCTCGACGGGCCAGGTCGAAGCCCACGCTACCGAAGCTTCGGCCCGAGGAGCAGGCCTCGACGGGCCTAGCCAAAGCCCACGGTACCGAAGCTTCGGCCCGATGAGCAGGCATCGACGGGCCTGGCCAAAGCCCACCTCGGCAGAGATAGAGTTGTATGCGTTTCCAGCTCAATCTCTATCTCTATCTGGCCGGATTAATAACAGATTAGATTAAGAGTTAGCCCCCTATAAATAGAGAGGCATGGTCGGCGTGGAGAACCCCCCCAACTCAAACCAAACCAAAGCCCATGCTTTGATCATATTTACTTTACCTTTATTTTCCTGTACCTCGTCGTGGGTTTGCCTGGAAGCCCTTCGCTGGCCACTATGGAACATGGTAATGCTTGTTACTTCGCCTGTGAAGTATTTGTTAATCTACGTAATAGATTGCTATCGCCTTGGTACTTCGCCTGTGAAGTATCCGCTAATCTACGTAATAGATTGCTACCTTCGCTACTAGTGCAACACTTGGCAAAATTCGGTCCTCAGGCCAAATTGGTACTTCGCATCATCTCTGTTGCAGGTTCGCATGTTTGGAGCCCCTTCGCCGGAGGTGTCAGGAGCTCAGAGATCGGTTCCGGAGGTCCCCAGGACACCCTTTGACAGGACCGCAGGCTTCGACAATAGGCTTCGCCAGCATACTTCATCGCGACAGGCTTCACCACGATCATACTCCGCACCAGACAAAGTTGCGCTCACACGTGGCCCTCGCGTCACGGTTCTGTAATTTGCTGTATCGGAGATCTCACGCCGAACCCCGCTGTTCAGAGGTGATCACCGCGTCCAGATCCGTTCGGAGTCCATCTTCGGCCGGATTAGTCCGAACACCGAAGCACCCTTCGCCGGAGCACTTCGCACCAGATGCCGAAGGTACCCTTCGGCGCACCCTTCGCATCAGACTTTGAACTAGACGGGCTCCGACTAGTTTGCTGATTTTATTCTGTTTAATCTATCTTTTTTGGCTAATTGTCTTATTTTGTGTAATCTGGTTGCCTGGGGACTCCACACCCCTTATCACTATTAAGGGTAGTCGGAACGCGACGTCGGTGCCACGTCACGCTTAGGCTTGTCCCTAAGTATCCGTGCACTTTTAGATCGTCGGACTGACCCAAGTGCGGGGGCACGTTTTCGTGTCTACACACTTTTTGGCGACTCCGCTGGGAAGGCTACGCCAACATGATGAGTATGTCTACATCGGCCACTGGTACATCTACATCGACTACTACGTCTACACCGCTGATGGACACAATAGGAGGCGCGGATATTGACAACCGCAACATAATGGCACCTACACTAGAAGATATCCCCGCCGCAGACCGAGCAGAGATCGGGGCAAAGTTGAAGGCGCTCCAAGACATGATGCTTGGGGGCTACATCAAGACACGCGCAGGCTTCGTCAAGCGCGACATCGTCACCCCCGACCTCGCTCAGGTCTAGGTAACACATGTATCGCCTCGTTTATCTTCTTTAGAAATTGAGCAAAAAATAGTCGCATCAGTAGATCAAGCCGTTAGCGCTTCGCTAGTCAACCGTTTAGATTCGGCAGTCAGCTCCCAAGTAGAGGCAACTTTTAGAAGGTTCGGCTTCACTAAGGCCGTACCCCTAGTTCCTATTTCTAGTGCACCTCTGACAAACCATGTGTACGGTAGAACTAACGACAGCACTGACACGATCATGTCTCCGGCCTCATCACCTATGGCCGAGACCAATCATTATACCTACGGTCAAACTAATGCTGCATACCACGTACCACCTGCGCCAATACCCGCGATGCCCGCACCACACGCGCAGACGCTCGGACACGAGCACGTTATACAGATAGCACGTAGGGAAGAAGAACACGGCCGACACGCTGATATCCCAACGCGTGTCGCGCCCCCGCTTGAGAGGCGCGCATAAACAACATACCAAGATGATATAGAGTAGCGGGTCCGCGCACTATTTAGAGAGTGTGCTGGCTTCGTGCCCAAGGGATGGGTTAGGGTTTACCGTAAGCCCTACCCCGACCATCTTGATACGGTACCCTACCCCCGCGGCTATATGATCCTTGAATTCACTAAGTTCGATGGCGAGGGTAGCAAGACCACACTAGAGCACGTTAGTTAATTTTTGGCGCAGTGTGGAGAGGTTAGCGGGATAGATGCCCTAAAGGTTAGACTGTTTTCTCTCTCGCTATCCGGCACTGCTTTCACTTGGTTTTCAGTGCTCCCGCCGAACTCCATCCACATGTGGGACGATCTAGAGCGGAAATTCCATGATTACTTCTACACAGGTGAAACAGAACTTAGGCTTTCACATTTGACATCGGTTAAGCAAAAATCTAGTGAGAGCGCCTCTGAATACATCAAGCGTTTTAGGGATACTAGAAACCGATGTTTTAGCCTTAATATCTCAGTACGGGACTTGGCGGAATTAGCTTTTAACAGGTTGCGTTCCGAAATTAAAGAGAGGTTAGATAACCAGAACTTTCTAGAAGTTAGCCAAGTTTTGCAGTAGGCTCTGGTCCAAGAAGGCCGAGCCAAAGATAAAAAGTTTATTAAGACGTTTAACAAGCCTAGGGCCGAAATCCACATCATTGAACGCTCCGATGAGGAGGAGTCAGAGGATGAGGATTCAACCGATATGTACGCGGCAGAATGGGTTTGGAATGCTAAAAACAAACCTGTCGCCTACTACGAGTTACGACCATCTCCCACAAAGTATAGACTTAGTGAGGTCAAGTACTCGTTCGATATAACTAAATGTGATAAAATATTTGATTTTCTCTTAAAAAGTCAGCTTCTCAGGTTACCTAAGGGTCAAGTCATCCCACCTGCCGATGAATTAAAGAAGCATCCATACTGTAAGTGGCACGATTCACATTCACATAATACTGATGATTGCAATGTCTTTCGATGACAGATACAATCGGCCATAGAAGAAGGACGATTGACAATAGACCATGATCCGAAGATGAAGCTGGATAAAGATCCTTTTCCAATCAACGCCGTCGACCTCGGTCAAAAGAAGGTGATGATTTAGCCAGAACAGGCTGAGTCGGCTAAAGGGAAGGATGTAATTGTTGGAGAACCGCGCACTCGCACACTCGTACCAAAGAACCCCGAGGTAGGAGTGTGGAAATAGAATATTAATACCCCTTCGGCTAAGGCTCGCAAGAGGTCGAAGGTGACATATGATGCGTTGTTGAACAAGCATCAGAGAAGGGCCTAGGAAGCAGGACCGCGCGCTAAGATAAAACAACCGAAGGGCTAAGGCCTTAGAAGGGCGGCTTCGGGCCGAAGCCAGTGAACCCTCCACTCGAAGGCTTCAGGCCACGGTGGCCTGATGCTCCACACGGTGGTTCCGAGCCACAGTGGCCGACCCCCCTGTACAGCAGCTTTGAGCCCAAGTGGTCGGGTCCCCTATACAACAACTTCGGCCCCCAATTGCTGAACCCTGCACCGCATTGGACTTCTCCGATGGGAGGCTTCGGCCCACACTGGCCGATCATACCTCCGGCCTGGTAGGACCCTTCGCTGGTGTGGTCCGAGACACCTTCGACTTGGCCGAACCCCCCTCTGGATGACGAGTTTGGATCACAGTGGGCGAGGCCACTAGAGCCACCGATGCCTCCTCTGTATGATTGGGCAGGGACCCCATGGGCTCCGTACGTATCTAGGTCAGGGTACCCTCCGAAGCCTAACACTATGCCTTATTTTCCTTCAGAGTATTATGGCTGGCAGGGGCAAACAGACGCAGTGGAGGGGCATCGTACACAGACTGTCCGTGGTGCCTCCGAATCGGACCATGCAGAGCGAAGCTGAAGGGTGCGAGCATGCGGAGGCCGAAGTCAGGAAGTCCCAATCCTGAAGACTTTGTCACTGAGGTCTGACGAAGGTAAGACTCATGCTTCGGCCGAGCTCTGCGTCGAAGCTTGGTTTGATCGGCCGAACGAGGCCGGTCTGTCCAACGGGGTTCGCAGTGAAGCCCCCTCCAAACACAGGGTGCCTGAGGCCAAAGGGCACAGTACCACTTCGGCCAGAATTAATAGAAGTCGAACAGTAGCGCCCGACACCAAGCCTCAACCATCTTGGGCTCCTCCAGGCATGTCCAAATCACAGATAAGACACCTACAAAGGCTGTGGGCACAGGAGATGCGCGAGAAGAGATCTGAGGCCGAGCGCGACGCTATCTTCAAAGAGATCCGCCCTCGGCCAGCTACGAAGCAGGTATGGAAGGAGAAGCCAGTTGAGATAACCAACCTGGCTCCTAGTCCGAGCGACGATGATGATGACATGCTCGACGATGATTACTCGCCCATCCCTGAAGGGCCCGCACCCCAGGCGATGGACATCAACATCATCACTTTACCTGCCGAGTTCGCCCTGCCGTAGGACGAGGCCGAGGTCGCTCAATTGAACCTTGGCCCACGCAATGCCATCTTCGAGAAGCCTGAGGACTCGGCTCGCCATCTAAAACCCCTCTATGTTAGAGGTCACATCGATGGGAATCCAATTTCCCAGATGCTCGTCGACAGCGGCGCCACAGTTAACTTAATGCCTTATTTGTTGTTGAAGAAACTTGGCAGGGATGAGGATGACCTAAATAAGACCAACTTGATGCTCAATGGCTTAAACGGCGAGAGCTCCGAGGCCAAGGGAGTGCTCTCTATGGAGTTGATGGTGGGCAACAAGCATTGCCAACCGCATTTTTCGTCGTCGACGTGCAAGGTAACTATAGTGTGTTGCTCGGACACGACTGGATTCACACAAACTGTTGCATTCCCTCTACCCTACACCAGTGCTTGATACAGTGGGACGACGATGAGGTGGAGGTCATCCCCGCGGATACTTCGGCCCAAGTAGCTTTGGCTGATGTGTTGGTTGACGCCATCCATAACAAAGTAGAGTGTCTATCAGGTAGAGATCTTTCGGATTTTGACTTTGTTAGTGTATCCGGAGGACAGTTTGTACCAGTGTCTGTAAAGCCGGCTGGAGTAGCATGGCTATTTTTGTATTAATAGTTATGTCTAGCAAGAATAATCTAGATTGGCTAAAGTCTCGTGTGGAGCAATATCGGTCTAATAAAGACGGTATTGCCGAAGCCATCGAGGACTTTAGCAAAGTAGAGAAATTAGGGCAAGGTTTTGCGTCGGCCGATCCCTTGGAGGAAGATGATATAGGTAATGGTAGCGTCCTGAGACTGACTTTTGTAAACAAACATTTACAGCCCGATGAAAAGGCTGAAGTAATAAAGTTACTTCGGTCGTATGTCGATTGTTTAGCATGGGATTATAGCGAAATGCCAGGGCTAAGCCGCGAGCTCGTGGAGCATCGGCTGCCCATCAAGTCCGGATTTAGGACTTATAAGCAGCCTCCTCGTCACTTTAATTCAGCCGTCTATGACCGAGTTAAAGAAGAAGTGGAATGACTACTCAAGGCTGAATTTATTAGGCCGTGCAGGTATGCGGAATGGGTTGCTAACATTGTACCTGTAGAGAATAAAGGGAGCGGCAAGATATGGGTATGCATCGATTTTAGGGATCTGAACAGAGCCACTCCGAAAGATGAGTATCCAATGCCGATAGCCGACATGCTGATCAACGATGCTTCAGGACACAAGGTACTAAGTTTTATTGATGGCAATGCTGGTTATAATCAAATCTTTATGGACGAAGAGGACGTCTACAAGATTGCCTTTTGATGCCCTGGTTTTGTCGGTTTGTTCGGATGGGTCGTCATGACTTTTGGTTTGAAAAATTCCTGCGCCACATATCAGCGCGCTATGAACTTAATCTTTCATGACTTGTTAGGAGTCATGCTAGAAGTCAAATTGGACGCTATGGGGAACCACTTAGCTGATTTGAAGGTTGCTTTCGATAGGATGCGTCAGTACGGGTTGAAGATGAACCCACTCAAGTGTGCTTTTGGTGTGTCGGCGGGTAAGTTCTTAGGTTTCATGATTCTTGAGAGAGGCATAGAAATTGATCCTAAGAGACTTGAAAAGATTAGAAACGTTGCAGCGCTGGCATGCAAGAAGGATGGGCAAAAGTTGCTAGGCAAGTTGAACTATTTGCGTCGCTTTATATCCAACTTGTCCGGCAAGATTGATGCCTTTGTCCCCATACTCCGGCTAAAAAATGAAGCCGAGTTCACTTGGGGGGCAACCCAGCAAAGTGCTTTTGAGAAGATCAAGGAGTGCTTGTCATCACCGCCCGTGGTGAGAGCACCCAAGGCCGGGATTCTGTTTCAGCTATACATCGCCGCTGAAGATAGCGTGATTGGAGCCGTGCTAACCTAGGAGGTGGAGGGGAAGGAGTACATCATCACATTCTTGAGCCGCCACCTACTGGACGCCGAAACCAGGTACGCGTTCGTGGAGCAATTATGTTTATCTCTTTATTACGTGTGCACCAAGTTACGCCACTATCTCTTCCCCACCACATGTGTTGTCGTTTGCCAAACCGATGTCATAAAGCACATGTTACAGAAGCTGATTCTAAGTGGAAGAATCAGAAAATGGGTTTATGCGTTTATTGAGTACGATTTGTCCTACGAGCCCCTAAGAGCGATGAAAGGCCAGGTCGTAGCCAACTTTATAGTTGATCATCACATAAACGCTAACTGGAGTGATGCTATTGCTCTAGTTGAGATAGTACCATGGAAAATCTATTTTGATGGTTTGGCTTGCAAGAATGGCCAAGGTATCGGAGTGGTTCTCATATCACCTAATGGCATGTGCTTTGAAACCTCCGCCCGACTAGAGTTTTCTTCCACTAATAACCAAGCCGAATACGAAGCTTTATTGCTAGGTCTTGAATTACTAGGGTCTGTAGGCGCTAAACACGTTCACTCATATGGTGATTCATTATTAGTAGTACAACAAGTAGCTAAGAATGCTCAATGTTTTAATGGCTTGCTGAATAGTTACTTGGACAAATGTTTAGACATAGTTGCTACTTTTGATGATTTTAAAATATCTCACATGTCAAGAGAAGCCAATTCTGTCGCTAATGATTTGGCTCAGTAAGCATCTGGCTACCATGTCAAGAGAGGGAAATTTTCTGTATTGGAGAAGCTGATGTTTGGTCTCACTGCCGAAGCCAGTGACGGAGGGCGGGCGCACGCCTCGGGTCGAACCCCTCGGGTCGCTGAAGGCCACCGCGCGCCGAAGCCCCTGGATCAGAGTGCTCTGCCGATCGAAGGATCTGGCATGCCGGAGCCCATAGTGCGAAGCCTCCCGGACGGAGAAGGCTCCCCGGAGTCCGAACCCTCCGAAGAGCTTTGGCCCAGCACACTCCGAATGGCCACCTCGGCCAGGCTTCGACAGGAGCTGGAATGGCTCGGGGGACACCCTGAAGTCAGTAGTTTGGAAGTTTTTTCAGAAGGTGGACCAGCGAGGCCCTCTGAAACCTGCAAGGGCGATTGGAGAGTCCCAATCGTCCAGTATTTGAGAGACCCTAGCCGAAGGGTTCATCGGAAGGTTTAGTGACAAGCGTTCAAATTCGTGTTGGTAGACAACACATTGTATCGCCGAACCATCGACGGAGTGCTATTGAAGTGTTTAGACCATGAGCAGTCCCAGGTGGCTACAGGAGAAGTCCATGAGGGGCTTTGTGGCACTCATCAGTCGGCCCAAAAGATGAGTTGGATGCTCAAAAGAGCGGGTTTTTATTAGCCGACTATGACTGAAGATTGTTTCAAGTACTACAGAGGGTGTGAGGCATGTCAGAAGTTTGGCAACATCCAGTTAGCTCCTGCCTCGTTGCTCCATCCTATTGTCAAGCCATGGCCATTTCGAGGTTGGGGTTTAGACTTCATCAGCCAGATTTACCCTCCTTCCTCGAAGGGGCATCGATTCGTGTTGATGGCGACCGATTACTTCACCAAATGGACCGAGGCCGTTCCTCTCAAGAACATGACTCACAATGAGGTACATGATTTTATTTTAAAGCACATCATACATAGATTCGGCATCCCTCAAACTCTTACTATGGATCAAGGTAGTTCATTTGTCTCTAAAGAAGTAAGGGACTTCGCTGAATACTATGACATTAAGTTGATAAACTCTTCACCTTACTATGCTCAGGCCAATGGTCAGGCCGAGTCTAGTAATAAAACCGTGATTAAGCTTATTAAGAAGAAAATTAAAGAGTTTCGTAAAAGGTGGCATGAAGTGCTTTCCGAGGCATTATGGGCTTGTAGGATTGCAAAGCACGTTGCCACCAAGGTCAGTCCATATGAGTTGGTATATGGACAAGAGGTCGTTCTGCCTGTAGATGTAGATCTTGGCTCCTTAAGAGTGTTAAAGCAAGACGACTTATCGGTCGATGAGTATGAGGCTCTTCTGAAAGATAATCTGGAGGAAGTGACCGATAAGAGACTAAGGGCTTTAGAAGCCATAGAAATAGACAAGAAGAGAGTAGCTAAAGCTTACAATAAGAAGGTAGCTTGGAACCTCGTTCGGAGTCCGAAGACTGGCATTGGTTCGAAGTATATCTTCGAACCAAAGCCTTCCAAGATCTTTTCTGCCAGCTAAGATGGAAGACTTATCTTCTATCCTATTAGATTAGTCTTTTACCATTTTAGCCCTATTAAGGAAACCAAATAGTTTCCTTAATGTCGGTTGTAATAGAGGGGTAAATAGGTCTTTTCCTTAATGTTTGGGCCTATAAATACCCCCCATTTCATCCTGTAATAGGGACCGATGACAAGTGAATCAATACACACTTTCGAACTATTCTAAGTTATTATCCTTTCGGAGGCTTAGAACAGTTTGCTTCGCAAACATTTCGTTTGTTAGTTTCTTTTCTACAGAAACCTGTTAGCGTAATCTTTTACGCCAACAGTTGGCGCCGTCCGTGGGGAACTTAGTTCAAAAAACTTCGTTCTCTACCAACCTCTTGCATCATGCCTCCTAAGCGGAGTGCACCTCGCAATCCCACTCGGAGGTCCTCTCGGATCTCCGGAGAGATACCCTTCGACACAGTTGAAGTCGGAGGGCCTTCGACTATCCCTCCACCTCAAACTCCGCAAGGGGCTTCTATCCCTCGAGGATACGAAACCTCTCCACCAACCCCTTCTACACTCCGACCGCCCGGAGCCACTCTGCCACCCTCCATTCCGATCGGAACTGATCATACCAGTTCTCAAGACCCGGAAGGTCCTTCCGGAGAAGATGAAGATAGCCTTGGAGACATGGCCACTCAGATGGCCAATCTTCAAGCCGAGGTAGCGAGGTGGCGACAGGAGGCTGCGAACAGGCTTCGCCCTCAAGCCACCCCAGCTATCCCCGAAGTGCACGAAGACGACGATCTTGACTATCCCGAAGCCCCGGAGAACGCCTCTTACGACAATGAATCTCCGTTGCATCCCGAGCTTCAGAAGGTTCGCTTCGATCCAAGGTTCAAAGCTTCGAAGCTTAGCAAGTATGCCGGAGACGAAGATCCCAGTGAGTTTGTGCGTTCTTATGCCCTAGCAATCGAGGCTAGTGGCGGAGACAGAGAAACTATGGCGAAGTGCTTCCCGTTAGCCCTTGAAGGAGTGGCGTTGAGATGGTTCTGGTCTTTAAAACCAGGATCAATCACGACATGGTTACAGTTGAAGAAGAAGTTCATAAGTAACTTCCAGGGTACCTTCGTGCCCCCCATGTCGACTGGAAGCCTTTTCCAAGTGAAACAGCTCCCCGGAGAAACATTGAGGCAGTACTTCAAGCGCTTCGCTCACACGAAGTCGCAAATTCGGGGGCTGTCCACATCTTCGGTGGTTGATGCGGCTCGGGAAGGCGTCAGTCATAAAGGCCTTCTGGATAAATTGCATCGGAAGAGCATCACCACAGTATCACAGTTGATGTCGTACTTCGAGGAGTACTCGAAGTCGGAAGAAGGTTGGCTTCGGAGGACTACTGCTACTTCGACAGTATTGACAGAAGTTCAAGCAGAAGTAAAGACTTCGGCTCCGCCGCAAGAGCCAGTCCCCGAAGTGCAACATGATAGAAGAAGAGGGCAAAAGCACCCTCGCTCTGAGGTCTTAAACATTGCACCCCCGCAGAAGTTTGCACCAAGAGCTCCACAGTCTGCAGGGAACAAGTCCAGCGGCTGGAGGCCGCCAGGGAAAACGGCTGGCAAGGGCCAGACCCTTTTTTGCTGTATTCATGGAGAGAACCGAAGCCATGCAACTGATACCTGCAAGGCTATTCTTACCCTTCGGGGAGAATACTTGGAGAGAACTTCGGGTCGAGGTAGTACCGACCGAAGTCCAGCAGCAGCAGTGCGCTCGGAGCCGGTCCAGGCTGTGGCGCGGATAGAAAATCTTGATGCTGCAAGGCATCCTCCGGTGGCTAATGTTATGCCACCTCCGAAGCAAGAAGAAGGGCAAGATAGAGGGAAGAGAGTAGTTCTCCCTATCTCCGGAGGAGGTACCCTCGGAAGCATGTCCAAGAGACAACGAAGAGAGTACGTCCGAGAAGTAGGCCACATTGGGACTTCGTCATCTGCAGCTGCAATGCCGGAGTGGTCTCATGTTCCAATATCTTTCTCTGCGGAGGATGCAGCTGGTATCAAGTTCCCGCATGCAGATCCATTGGTTATCACTGCTGATATTGCCGGAACTGAAGTCCGAAGGGTGCTAATCGACGGAGGTAGCTCGGCAGATATCATATTTGTACAAGCCTTCGATCAGTTATGCATTCCCGGAAGCATCTTCTCCCAGCGGCTCGTCCTCTGCAAGGCTTTGCAGGACCTCCGCTAGATGCACTTGGCCAGATAGGCCTGGAAGTAACCTTCGGAGAAGGTTTACTAGCCCGAACTGAAGAAGTTATCTTTGATGTGGTAGATGCCCCGTATGCTTATAATGTTATCTTTGGCCGAGGCATGTTGAATCAGTTCGGAGCTGTGGCGCATCACAATTACTTGTGCATGAAGATGCCCACACAATCAGGAGTTCTGACAGTCTTCGGAGATCAAGCCATAGCTCGGAGAGCAGAATATGGTCACGGTCCTCCTCTTGATCCGAGGCAAGTAAACAGTGTCCAAGAAAATGGAGAAATTTTTTCAGCCTCCTCCGAAGCTTCAAAGAAGTCATTTCCAAGACCAAGTCCCGAAGGAGAGATTGCAACGAAGGTCATTGTCAAAGATGGTAAAGAATACACTTTTCAATTTGGTAAAGATTTACCTCCCGAAGTTGCAACTTCCTTGGAAAAGGTTGTAGGAGAAAATTTGGATGTCTTCGCCTGGTCTGACGAAGATATCACTGGGGTCCATCGGGATATTATTGAGCACAGCTTGCTTGTAAACCCGAAGGCCCGGCCTGTTCGACAAGGGCTCCGGAAGATGTCCGCAGAGAGAGCTGCTCTAGCTAAGGACGAAGTTGAAAAACTGTTGAAGGCTGGGATTATCAGAGAAGTGGCCCATACAGAATGGCTAGCCAACCCAGTCTTCGTCAGGAAGAAGTCTTCCGGAAAGTGGCGCATGTGCATTGATTTCACGTCTTTGAATAAAGCGTGCCCACGTGACCCCTACCCCATGCCCCGAATTGATCAACTAGTTGACTCCACTGCAGGTTCGGAGTTACTAAGCTTCCTCGACGCGTATTCCGGATATCATCAAATATGGTTGAAGCGCGAAGATGAAATCAAGACGAGCTTTGTAACTCCTTCGGGAGTCTTCTGCTATGTAAGAATGCCCTTCGGCCTAAGAAATGCCGGGGCTACCTTTTCAAGATTAGTTGCTAAGGCTCTAGGTCATCAATTAGGTCGCAATGTGGAGGCCTATATGGATGATATTGTAATAAAGAGTGCTTTAAAGCACCAACATAGCCTAGACTTAGCAGAAACATTCAATAGCCTTCGGGCATGTGGGATCCGCCTTAACCCCGAAAAATGTATATTCGGAGCTAAGGCTGGAAAGTTGTTAGGGGTACTTAGTTTCAAGCAGGGGAATTGAAGCTAGCCCTACTCAAATAACTGCGCTGCAGAAAATGGCTCCTCCGGAGAATTTAAAGCAAGTGCAAAAGCTGACTGGACGTCTAGCCGCACTTAGCAGGTTTTTATCAAGATCTGCGGAGAGGAGCTTGCCAATCTTTAAAGCCTTGAAAGGGTCCGAAGATTTTGCATGGACACCGGAGTGTCAGAAAAGCTTCGAAGATATTAAAGATTATCTCAGCAATCTTGCTACACTTACGGTGCCTATTGCGGACGAAACCCTACTTCTGTATCTTGCAGCCACAGGCTCAGCAGTCAGCGCAGTCCTTGTCAGAGAAGCTGATATCAATGGGAAGTTGGTCCAAAATCCTATCTATTTGTATCCGAAGCATTGTCAGGAGCGAAGACAAGATACTCCGAACTTGAGAAATTCGTTTATGCTCTGATAATGGCTTCGAGGAAGCTAAGACATTATTTTTTGGCTCACAATGTAATTGTACCAACTTCGTATCCTTTAGGAGATATGCTCCGAAGCAAAGATTCCACTGGAAGAATTGGAAAGTGGGCAGTAGAACTAGCACCCTTCGGCATATCTTTCCTGGCAAGGACAGCTATCAAT